>LR749511.1:2566757-2762882 GCA_902729485.2 Mus minutoides | reverse complement strand
AAAAAAAAAAAAAAAAAAAAAAAAAACTCTAAGGGAAGCTGAAGAGAGCTCAGTTGGGAAAGCCCTTGCTATGTGTGCATAAGGACCTGAGTCTGAGCAGTAGCTTCTAAGAAAAACTTGCCAGATGTGGTGGTGTTAGTCTGTAATCCTAGCACTGTGGTTGGAGGAGACAGGAGAACCTCGCTGCTTGCTAGCTAGTGAGCTGAATCAGATCTGAGATTCTCCGGTCCCAGTGACAGACTATTTCAAGAACCAAGCAGGACAGCCCAACGTTGACCCCTAATCTTTATGCACCCTTTTATGTGTGTGCACATACACACACACACACACACACACACACAAATACACACAAATACACACACACACACACACACAAATATTCAAACAGTAATTAGCCAGTAGGGATCAAAATAAAGGATGGATTCTAATAGAACACACTGTATGAGTTCCTTCCTCTCTACTGACACCTTCACGGTCACAAAGAAAGTGGGCTGCCACGCTCTAGAAGCTTCACTGTCTAACTTTTCTCTTTTAGGATTAGAATCTGGAACTGGAGTCCAGCACAGGTTTCAAACCGCTTTCAGGTGGTGTGAGGGAGGGAACATTTATTTTGCTCCATCTGGGGTATTTGGTTAAGCCACTGTGGTCTTGGGGATCATCTCCTTCTACTTCAACCCGAATGAGAGAGTCCTTTGTGGGAAGATCCATAGAGCAAACATGGCTTCCTTTGGCCGATAAAAGGCCATTTCCTAGGGAGACGTTGGTTATTTGTATATTTAAGTGATCTGTGGGGTTTTATTTTTTCCCTGTCAAAGTTATTGGAATCAAGTTCACAGTCTTTCCTGGATGTCTCCTCAGTGTCAGGATACCCAATACTGACGTCATCTTTCTGGCCTCTGATATTTACAGTTCGCTGCTGCTTTTCTCCTGATTGATCTGGTGATGGGCTGAGGTGGTCTCAAAGCCATCCACTGTGGCTTCATTGATCTCTTTGTTGTTTTTCTGTTTTCTGTCCATTGACTCCCCTTTTATTGTTTCCTCGTTTCTGCTTGATTTCAGCTTAATTCTCTCTCCTTCAACTGCTTCTTTAAGGGAGAGCAGAGGGTTCTAATTTGACACCTTTCCTTCTAGCCCAGGCCTTTCGCTCTAAATTTCTCCACCTACCATTCAGTGTTACCTTACACATCAGGTGCTCTGCCTTCATTCCCATTCTCCTCAGTATGCTTTTAAATTTCTCTCTGGATTTCTTCTTTGATGCGTGAGTTATTTTCCAATATGTTGTTTGTATTTAAAGCATTTAGGGCCTTTCTGGGGATCATATTGCTATTGATTTCTGATTTAAGTTTATTGCAGTTACGGAACACACCATGTATCACATCTTTGTCTGCTGGTGCAACTAGAACAAACCACCTGGGACTGGGTAGTGCCTAAGCAAACCATCTCTCACCTCTGGAGGTTATAAGGTCCACGTCAGCAGAGAGTGCATCTTCCTGAGGAGAGAGACACTAGTCTCATGTAGTGGAAGACAGAAGTCCACTGGGCAGAGCATAACTTGAAACCTCCTCTATGAAGGCACAAGACCATTTCCAGAAGAGTGAGAGCCCCCCCCATCCCAATGACAGACTCTGTTTCAAAAGCCAAGATGGAAAGTTCCTAAAAGAAGAGCTCAAGGTTGACCCCTGATCTCTTTGCACACTTTTGTGTGTGTGCACATACTCATGTGCTCACACACACATAAGTATTCAAACAGTAATTAGCCATTCTGGATATAACACTCTTCTGTAATGTTAAGGTGTGTGTTTCTCACAGCTAATGGATCCAGAACTCTGCTGACTGTCTGGCTTGTTGTTGCTCCTGTGACACGTCCCGCCAAGCCTCTGCCTCGAAACTCCTTTGGGGCTTAAATGACCCTTTCACAGGAGTCACATATTAAATATCCTACATATCAGATATTATGATTCATGACAATAGCAAAATTAGTTATGGAATAGCAATTACAATAATTTCAGTTGGAGGGGTGTCACCACAACATGAAAAGCTATATTAAAGGGTTGCAGCATCAGGAAGGTTGGGAAACACTGCTCTGGCCGCTTTTGAGGCCCCACCTCTCAATACTACCCTCTGAGCCCAAAGGTTCCAGGCACTTGTGTTCAAGCCATCACGGGTGACCATGTCAAGGTCACGTGTCAGTGGTCCAGAAGATAGTCTATAATGTGGCTGGTCCATATGCATGCCAAAAGAATGTACTGTGTAAATGACAAGTGTCAATCATATCTCTTCTTCATCCTTGCGATCCTTCCACTTGTTCTGAGAGCAATGGGAGGAGCGTTTCCCATGGGTCCCCACTCCTTTTGTGTTTGTGGGTTCTTGCTTCACACACTGTGGTTTTTGTTAGATGCAGAGACATCCAGTATTGCCAAGGCTTCCTCATAAGATGACCCTTTATCCCTTTAAAACTCACATTTAAGTACCTGACACTATTCTCTGTTTGGAAGCCACTTCGTCTGATATTGATTCTGTAATGGCCTCTTCTTGGTGGAGTGTGAGCCTGGGACACTGTCCCCTAAGGTTCCTCTATCCCACATGGTTCCTGTAGGCAGTTTATAGTATTCTGAGCCTTTATCCTTTCTCTCTTTGAGATGTGGATAAGATTTAAATTAAAAGTAACTAGAACTGGTAAAAATGACTCAGGGGGTGAAAGTACATGCCCTGCAGACCTGGTGACCTAAATTTGATCCCTGGAGTCCTGATTATAGTGGTTCTCAACCTTCCTGGTGCTGCGACCCCTTTAATACAGTTCCTCATGTTGTGGTGGCCCCGCAATTATAAAATTATTTCTGATGCTACTTTATAGCTGTAATTTCGCTACTGTTATGAATCATAATGTTTTCTGATATCTGTGTTATCTGATGGTCTTAGGTGACCCTTGAGAAAGGCTCGTTCATCCCCTCAAAGGGGTCTTGGTCCATAGGTTGAGAAGGAGAGAATTCACATTAGAGAGTTGTCCTCTGAACACCTTGTATATACCATGACATGTACACACACACACACAGACACACACATACACATGTACACACACATGCACATGCACACATATGAGCATGTGCACATACACATGCATGTGCATATACACATGCACGCATGTGGACTCACACACGTGTGCACAAGCATACTAAATAAAATGAAGATAAATGTTAAATATCAATAATACTTGATTTGATGCTGTGGTTCATTTTGGCTTCTATTCATCCTGCTAATAAATTTGTTTGTGCTTTGCTCTGCTCTTTCCTGCCTTCGTGGATGTGGTGGATGCCAGCTGGGGAATTTTCAGCTTTGGGTCCTCCACATCTGTGTCATGACTCTGCCTGATCAGTCTTCCTTTTCTGCCTCGGTATAAACGCAGTCACATCATTTAATGTCTTTGCGTGTTGCTGCTAACAGCTGTGTCAGTGCTGGCCTCCTGGTCTCTGAGCTTTGCTGGTCTATCAGCTCTCTCATGCCTTCGTGTGTGTGTGTGTGTGTGTGTGTGTGTGTGTGTGTGTGTGTGTTTTGTTCGGAATAAAGTGATTTTCATTTACAGCATGCTGGAGACTTTTTGGTTTTCTATAGACATACTTGAGCTTTGCTATGGGACCCACAGATGAGTTACATGGACACACTGGACCCTTCCACAACTTCTCTGAAGTCTGGTGAATCGAGGCCACCATGAGTCTAGAGAGCATGAAGCGTCATGCCAGGACAAGGTGAGGCCCGCTGGACCCTTTAGAACTTGAAGTTTGAAGTCTTATTGTGGAGAGGGGAAGCTCTTGTGAGCTGCCTGCAGGAGTCTGAGGGGTCAAGCTGTAGTCCTTAGAGCAATCCTTTCTCTAGCCCTGTCCATTTCTTTACCATGTCCTGTCACAGTCCTCTTATTCTGTGTGTGTCAGAACCCCTGTGGTAGTGGGTATTGTCAACTTAAAGGAGTTTAAACCTGGGAGCCTGGCTTCTGGGTATGCCTCTCGGAGGAGAATTGTCTTGAGGGAGGATGGTGATGGAAGTAAGAAGATTCCCCCCCTGTAGGTGGCACTGTTCTGTGGCTGGGTTCCTGAATTGTGTAAATGAAGAAAAGTATTTGAGGTGGTAGCTGCGCTCTGAGCGGCTGCTTCAGGCTCCTGCCTGGATCTTCCTGCCATGCTGGACGGCTCCTTGAACCGTGAGCATAAACAAGCCTTCCCCCCTCAACAAAGAAGGTAATTATAGCAAGTGGACAAGAAACCAAAAAAAAAAAAATCATACTGAATTGTTATTCATGCTTTAAAATTATCAGGTTATTTTTTAAAATACCATATTGTAGAATAAAATGCATACAGGAAAAAAAATCACATAAAGCAAATGTGTGGTTAACACATTTTTCTCCAGCAAACAGGGATTCGAGAAAGAGAGCTTGCTCATCCAGGAATGAGCCCTGCACCAGCCTCTCCCTTCACTCATGCAAGCAAACATCAGCCTGACGCCCAGTATCTAAAGGCCTGGTTTTATCATTTAAATGTGAATTCCTGGACACTACAGCTTAGTCCTGCATGATTTTTGAAAATCTGACATGTCTTTTCAGTTTCCTCCACCCTGTAAATTCTTCTCTGATTTCTTTCCTCGCTCAGCCATTATCTGCAGGGAAGCCTGGCGCCTCTGACTCCTATCCTCCCCCCAGGCTGGATGGTGCCGATAGCATTCTCTACACCCGCCTGTCCTTTGTGCCTTCCTGAACATTGGCGGCAGAGCCAGGGACTGGGTCAGGCCAAGGCTTAAGCCCTCTCTAAAGTCGTTATTTGGTGTCTGGCCAGAAGTTGAGTGTATCTCATTTTGATATACAAATAGCCCCAGGCTGTCAGTGCTTGAAACCTCTCCCTCTCCTTCCCTCGAGTTGCAAAAGATGCCTTTCTATTTTGTACTTCCTTTTTTTTCCCTCTCTTTCTATTTGTCAACTGGCTTTTCAAGAATTTAAGGGAAAAAATCAGTCACTGCTTGCCCACCGCTTAGCTCTCTGAACAGCGTCTCTCATTTCTCCTTTGGTGGAAAGAATTTTATCTTTCCTTCCAGTGTGGAAATTCAGATAGTGGATTCTCTGTCCTCATGTTTATGAAAACATTTTTCATTTGACCCTTAATTTTACAGGCATTGTGTCTGGGTACAGATGTCTGGGCTGAGATTTAAAGATGGCTGGTCTCATTGTCTCCGTGCCTCATTGTTCCTGTGGACAAATGAGCTGTGACTTTTGTTTCTGCCGTCCATGGGAAACACCCTTGTCCCTGCTTTTAACTGTGCTGCATAGTGGTTTCGTCACTGTGTGCTTTGTGTTTTCCCATTACCTTGCATTTTATTGAATTTTTCTTAGATTTTAAATTTCACCTACGATTGAGGTGTATATGTGTGTCTGATGCTTGTGAGGTCACACGTGTGTGGAAGTCAAAGGACAGCTTTAGAGAGTCGGTTCTCTCTCCCCGTCGTGCGTTTCTGGGATGCAGCTTGGGTCGTCAGGCACCTTTGTGCTCCAAGTCACCTCACTGGCCCCATTTTATTGAATTTCTTGGCTTAAAAGATTGGCGTCTTAGACACAGTTGGGAAACTTCTGCTACTGTGCATTAAAGACAGTTTATCTGCACCCTTTCCTTTGTCTTTTTCAGTTGTGTGTGTTAGATGGTTCCCTTTTCCCAGACGAGCAGCTCTGCTCTCTCATGTGCTCCTGTACTGTCTAATTTTGAGTGTCAACTGACACAAGCTGGAGTTATCACAGAGGAAGGAGCCTCCCTTGAGGAAATGCCTCCATGAGATCCAGCTGTAAGGCATTTTCTCAATTAGTGACAGGACGCAGGGGTGGAGGGGGCATTGTGTGTGGTGCTGTCCCTGGGCTGGGAGTCTTGGGTTCTACAAGCAAGCAAGCTGAGCAAGCCAGGGGAAGCAAGCCAGTAAAGAACATCCCTCCATGGCTTCTGCATCAGCTCCTGCTTCCTGACCTGCTTGAGTTCAAGTCCTGACTTCCTTTGGTGATGAACAGCAATATGGAAGTATAAGCTGAATAAACCCTTTCCTTCCCAACTTGCTTCTTGGTCATGATGTTTGTGCAGAAATAGAAACCCTGACTAAAACAGGTCCTCACCTTGCAACTCTCTGCCTCACTACATCCCAGAGACTATGGCGCCAGCTGGCAGAGGACTCAAACCTCTGAGAGTATGAGCTAAGCAAACTTCTCCTCCTTTCGTTGATGCAGCAAGCATTTTGTCCCAGTGATGAAAAGCCTGGAACTGCTCATTGGTGATCCTCCGGTTCTGTGGGCTATTGGGTTGATTCAGTTTTAGGGTGTAGTGTTTGTCTGAGATGGGGGTTTCTCTGTGTATCCCTGTTGTTCTGAAACTCACTTTGTAGACCGGGTTGGCCTTGAACTTGGAGATCCACCTGCCTCTACCTCCAGAGGGCTGGGATTAAAAGCATGTGCCACCACACCTGGCCCTAGTATGTAGTCCTTAATCCGAAACTACTTTCTGGGCTTCTGTTGAATACTCACAGTGTTTATTTAGGTCTTAGGATGTAGTGAATCCTGCACTCTGTCTCTCTGCAGTAGTCAGCTGCTGGATTCTCTGCTCAGTCCCTTTGACATTTGGTGTGTGTCTCATGATGTGAGTGTGTGTGTGTGTGTGTGTGTGTGTGTGTGTGCGCGCGCACACACACACACACGCACACATGTAATAATACAAGGTCTACCATGTGACCTCTTTTACTGCAGGAGGTTTTAGTCACCTCCAGCCTCCTGTAGTCCTAAACATAGCTCCTGACTCCACAGTCCCAGCAGCCTCCTGCCACCTAGTTCACACCTGCTGTGGGCTGTGACTGGGGATTCCCCTGGGAGAAAGGCCAGACAAATGCAGAGTTTGCCCAAATTAAATCCCTGATCTCTGGGGCGGCATTGCCTCTAGCTTCTGCCTGCTTTAGTCACTCTCCGGTGCCTTCCAACAGTCATTTTAATCCTTCCCCAGAGTTTATAATTGCTTTTGGCAAGAAGGTTAGTCTAATATAAGCCACTTCCCATTCTGGGAGCTGGGAGCTTCTCATGTATTTCTGTTGTACATGTGTGTGCAGCCTGCCAGTTCTCAGCACAGTTACCCACACTCACCCTTTCCCTTGCTTCTCCTTTGCCAGTGAGTCACCATGCTTCCCTGACAAAGGCGGGACACAGAACACCCCTCCTTAGACGGCCTCATCACCCACTCCGCAGGAACTACCCGACTGTATGGTGGCCTTGTGGCTTCTAGAATCTTTTCCACCTAGGGATGGCCATGTATCTTCTCCAGTGAGGCTGGACCTGAGACACATGAGGGTGTCCTATTCCCAATACTTTGTGTGCTGTGGCCCTGCTATAGGAGGGCATACCCTGAAGTTTTTGTCCCTGTGTTCTGTGTTCTGAATGACCTTTGTGTGTGTATGTGTGTGTATGTGTGTGTATGTGTGTGTTTATGTATGTGTGTGTAAAGATTATATATGTATGCATTCTTCTGTTATCAGGTCGTTGTTCTATTAAAGCTCCGTTTGTGAATGACTGTGATCTCCCGGCTGGGTCCCTGGTACCCACATGGTCCATCTCCTTAGTTATTATGTTTCTCAACAGATGCGCTTACTGCTTGTCTGATAAAATTCTCAATTTAGTCGTGCATTTTCTTGAATGCGTTAATGAAAGTGATTTTAAAAATCTGCGCCGGCAAACTTCAAAATCTAGATTCTGCGCAGGCCGGCTGCCATTGTCTTGTTTTTCTTTCCAAGTCATTTCACGCCTGATATGTTTTGATTGACTGTTGAACATTGTGCAGGAACAGCTCCTCATGGGGTCGCCTTCTCGAGGCATCCGTAATCTCCAGCCCACAGGGTGGAGTAGAAGAGGCTGATCCCGGCAGGGGCTGGGGTGTTTTAAGGCTGGCTCTGGCTGCCAGCAAGGCTAGTCTGTAACACCTTGTTTTCATTCTGGCCCAAGCTCCTGCATGCCTTCTAGGAGAAGGTGTTCCCTGGGCCCTATTTCCCCCCAAGTATCTTCTTCTGGCTTCAGCAAGCCTCTCACCGGAGCTTTTAATGCTTCCCAAACCTATGCAGTGGCTGTGACTTGTTACGACTTGGGACAGGACAGAAGCATCATAGATAGCCAGCCCCAAGTTTCTCTTTGGTCTTCTCGGCCTGAGCAGTGCCTGGGCCCCAGGTTATGCCTTGATGGCTCTGTGTTCCCTGTGCTTGGGAGACCGTGTCGGTGCCCTCAGGCAGCACCCTCTCTAGCACTGCCGAGATCTTGCGCTGTAAGCTATATTGGTCTGGGCTGGTACACAGCGCCCTAGCTGCAGTGGGCATCTGTTTCGAGCAATTAGCTTTCCCATAAGCAGGCTGAGTGCTCCTGTCCTCTGTTTTCCTCTGAATTTTCAATTTCACACAACCTAATTTGGTCCTGAGTACACTCTGGGGGTCTGGCAAACATGATTTTATGCTTTAAAAAAAATTCTGAACTGAAGCAATTACTTGGATTATTTCAGTAAAGTCATCTTTGGTCCTAATTTGTCCAGGCTGCTTGTACAAAGTCCAGTCAAAATGAGGAATAATTTGGTGGTGCTTTGGAGTACAGACAACACAAACATTTGGATTTCTTAAATAAATATTAGCTGAGTTCTACCATCGCCAACGCTGTTCCTCATATGAGCCCTGCTCCACCTGGACTCACATTTCCAGGGCAGATAATAGCCCCAGTGTGACCGCCATAGCCTCTCTAAGTCACACTGCCCGTGGTGTGACCACCACAGTCTTTCTAAGTCTCTCTTACCCTGGTGTGAGCACCCAGAGCCTCTCTAAGTCTCAGTGCTCCTATGCCACAAGGCCACAGAGGCAGATTTGGGCACAAGCACATTTTTTTTCAATTAAAAATCTCTCTTCAAAGGCAAGCGAGCATATGTCCTTAATGTGGTGTAATAGTCCTAACCTTCTGGAACCATCCATGGCTGTTACCTGTTATTGTGGAGGTGAGATGGACCCAGGCTGTCATTCTAGTTCTGAGCTGAGGGCCCAAAGAAAGTTACTCACCTTCTCCATTTCCCAACTATTCCATAGCTAAAGGGGAATGTGGTCTCTGTCTCCAAAATTCCTCATGGAAATCAGAAGAGACAGATGGAATGATGTGTATAAGCATGGGGGGTTGGGAGAGGGGCTGCCATATGTGCTACTCTTGTATTGCCTAAGCTGTGTCCTTATGTGACCCCCATATAAATCCCTGCCCTGCCCTCCTTTGACCCAGTAGCTCATTAGAGTCCTAAGCTAGGTCTGATTCAGTCTGGCAGTGTGGGTATTCACTAAAGTGCTGTGGAGGAAAACAGAGTTTCCTCCCATGCAGGTTCAGGCTGCTGCAGTTCTGCAGGCACCTGTTCTGTTGCTAGAACTTGGGGCTGCAGAAAAGAGAACCCCTGTGAGTCCTCCTGCAGGGGGTAGATGGTTGCCATGGAAACAGAAAGGCAGGTGCTCAGAGAGGGGACCGGCTGGGCTGTGGGGAGAGACACTGCCACATCTGGGTGAAACAAGACAGGATGATCTGCTACTGGGGGTGGGGGTGGGGGTGGGGTAAGGGGCAGGCGGAGAAGAAGCATAGGGTGGTTGGAGTAGAGAGGGACAGGACTGGCTTTTCCCAAACTGAGGCAGAGGCTGGGGTGTTTGGGAGTATGGCTGCTAGAGCTATGCCATCCCTGGCAGCCTCGGCATATTCATTTTCCAGATAATTTTGAAAAGAATCAATAGGAGATAAATCTGCCTTGAAGCCCATGAGGACATGAGGTACCAACCCCATCACCAGACAGATGTGCTCAGAAACACCCCCAAAGGGAGACCCAGGGCTCTCCTGCCTTCTATGCAATACAGCCTTTAGCTGTCAATGGTGATGTGACCTTGAACTGCATGATTTATTTCTGACCTTGTTTCTTCCTGGAAAAGATGGGGGGAATCATCCCATATACTAGGCAGAGCCACTCAGGGCGACACGTTCACTACCTTCTGAGTTATTATTATCCTTGCTCATTTTGTTAGCTGCAGCTCTGGGAAGCCCTTGCCTTCCTTTCTGTCTTCTGGACCACCAGCTCTGTGCAAAGCCACGACCTGCCTGGTTCCTTGTCATGTGAGTTTCCTTAGAGAGGGAGGAACCACCAGGCCAAAGAAATAATGCTAACTGCAGCCTGGTGAATCCATGAGTGTATTAGGGTTGCTTATAGCAGTATGGATAACCCAAGAACAACTACACCAACAGAAAAATTTCCAGGGAAACTTATAGACAGATATAAGGCTGAAGGATCCCATGTATAGGAGGGGAGACTGGAGCACGGAGGAATGGAGCATGGAGGAACATCCTCTGGCAGCCTACAAGTCCCACCAAGCAGCTATTTACCTCTTACACAACTGTGAGTCCCTCAGCATGGGATACCCAGGCACGCCTTGCTAATGTTTTCTTTGGGAGAGTTGGACAGAAATGGGGTCTGTAACATGGGGAACACAGTGGATCCAGGAACCCAGGATTCTACCTGTGGGCCTTGGGAGGGGGCTCTTTGCTAGTCCCCACCTTCATCTCTGCTTTCTGCTTTGAATACCTGATGTTGGGTTCCTTTGGAAACCACAACCAGGTTGTATGCTCAGCACAAATGTCCTCCTCCCAGGTGAATGCCTGTCTCACCTTGTCTTTATTCTCTGTCCATTCCCACTGGAACCTTTCCCCAGGGACTTTAGAGTCACACAGCCTAGGAATTCCCTAGACAGACTTGCCACTGGTGCATACTGATACTGGCAGAGGCCGCATACAGAGAAAAGGCTAGTGAGGTGGCCTTCCTTCCTTGTGCTGCTGGATATGAAAGGGTGCTTTAGAAGGCAAGTTTTTTTAGCATCTGAAAACTTCAGGGTCCAGGCCTCGCCATGCCCAGGCCAACTGGCTGCACAGACTAGGCCTTACATCCAAGGGCATCTAAGGAGCCCAGATGGAGCCATTCCCTCCTGGGCTAACTCCACAGGGACAAACATGCTGCCTTGGCTTGAGCTGAGGTCATTTCTCTGTGCTTTGGACATCAGCTCCTGGGCTGACCTTTATAGCCATGCTAGATATGTTGGCTCCTTCTGTCCCATTTTCTATAGAGGCATGGTCACAGTGGACTTCTTCATAGCCCATGTTCCCAGATGTACATAAAAGCATACATACATGTGCACACAAATATACATGGACCCAGCATGTACACACCCTTACCCAGATGCATCCCTATAGTCTGTGGCATGTAACAGGCTTGGAACAAGATATGACATCATCAGGTACCTCGAAATCACAGAGGCCACACTGAGGACACACTAGGAATACACTGAGAACACACACACACACACACACACACACACACACACACACTACTAACAGACTGAATTGGTGCTGGTGTTCCCAGTGAGCTCTTTCTGAAGGTCAGTTTCTACCCTCAACTGTTCTTATGAAGCCCGTCAGAACCTTGCTGAGGGAGGGGCAGGAGCCCTGTTTTCATCTGCCCCAGTGTCATGTCACTAAGCAGATGCTGGCCAGGAGGAGGAGGCCAGGGCACGTGGTAGCCCTTGAAATCACCTGAAAGCCTAAGGAACAGTGGACAAGAAATGGATACGATTCCTTTGCACCAAAGATGGAATAACAGTTATAAGCCTCCACTCTCTAAGGGTAAGTACCCTGTCCCCTACCTAGGGGTATGGGGGAATCCCAGGGTTGTGATCCAGTTGCTTCCTGTTCTAGCTGGCGTGGAATTTGTGCCAGAGGCAATGTGAAGAAAGCCCTCAGTAACTCACTATTATCTATACAAGAATTCTCCCCTCTCTTGGTTATGGCAGAGCCTGTCCTGACCTGACCAGTTCTGTGGCCCAGAAGAAACAAAGACACCGAAAGGAGCCTTTCATTCCTCTGATGGCCAGGCTTACAGCTTCACAACCCCACAGGCAGCCATGTTGCTTGCTGCTGTGAGTCTCTGGGGTGGGGGTGGGGGGTCCTTGTTACACACCATTAGCACAGCAAGTGCTGACTAGTACAACCGTGTCAGACCCAGGCAAGCATTGTGCTAAGGTGTCAGCCTCTCCTCTGCTCAGTGAGGCTCGGCATTATCTGATCAAGCTCTCAGTCAGCATTTTTAGAACTGGAAAATCAAATTCCAATTTATGCGTTGAAAAATAAAGTCTACGGATAGCTTAGAACATTTTGAAAAAAGATGAGCAAAATTTGGGGGGAGGGCTGGATAAAACTCACTCACTGAGCTTCAAAGCAAAACCAGAAGCCACAGGCACTGGGGATGTAGGTCTGTAGAGGAAGGCAGCAAGGCAGGGAGAGAAGACATGGAGACGTGACCACGTCATGGGCAGAAAGGGCTCTTTAAATAGGGTTAGGATATGCTGGTCAATGTGGAGAAGATATAACATTGTATCCCTCATGTGATGCTAACTAAACTCCAAGTGAACCCTTACGTCAGCCAGAAAGATAACCAATAAAGATAATGTCTGTAGTTCAGAAAATACCTTTGTGACCTTGAGGTGCAGTGAAACTTTCCTCTTTTTATTTTATTTTTTTCTTGAGATGTCTCATTCTGTAGCCTAACCAAGGCTGGCCTGGAACTCATCAGAAAGCCTAGAGTGGCCTTGAATTTGATCCAGAAGCAATCCTCCTGCCTCGCTTTTCCTAAAGGCTGGGTTTATAGGCATGAACCACTTTTCTCCTTAAGACCTCACTGTTTGACCAAAGGCAGGAATCAGTCAGTGATTTTTTTTTTCTCAAAGGGGAAGGTACCCGAGACGATGGGGGCGGACTGAGTGACCACCTTTTACAATGTGATCATGTGATGTACAAACCTGCTCATTGTCCCTCATGATCAGACACGGTCCTTTCCACTGACTACACCCGCGCTCTCTAAGTGGTTTCTGGTGTAGGCAAAAATGAGGAGCACATTGACACCCGTCAGAGGACTGAGGAGACAAGGCCCACTAGCTGCATGTATGGAGCAGGGTTGGATGCCAATCAGTGTGTCCCTGAACCGTGCACCTTCCCACTCTGATCCTGAATTTTGCTTCCACTTCCTCACTGTGTCTTCTGAACCCTGCTTATCTGGGACTGTTGATCTGAGGCTGAGATCCTCTGGGATCTGCTCCAATGACACCTGCCTGCCTCCTTCCCAGCGCCACCTCCACTGGTCTCCTTGTGCCCTCCTAGCAATGGGGTCTTTTATTCTTCTTGTTTTTGCTCTATGGTCTCAAAGAGTTTGTGCTGGCCGTGAGCTCTGTACATGACCAAGGGTGGACTTGAACTCCTAATCCTCCCATTTTTACCTACCAAGTGCTGGGATTAGAAATGTGTCCTACCACATCCAGATGCAACAGGGTCACTACCTTCTAAGGCCAGCTGGCACCCAGCACCAGTTCATGGTCACACCTTCCTATCACCCCTCAGGAAACTCTCATGGGCTAACTCTGGTTTCACCCATTAGTCCCACCAGCCTGACCCTGGCTTGCCTCAGCCTGACACTATTTGTATCTGGGTTCCCAGAGAGGCATTTTAGCACCCAGAACAGCAGGTTGAACCTGGTTCCAGCAATTGAGCACCTCGGATATGCAGCATGAGCTCAGTACCCTGCACATCACTGAGTGTTTGCAGATGGAAATTCAACCAGATGCCTGGCCTGATCAGTGGCAGGTGACACTTTGCAGACAAGAGTGTCTCAGGCACAGACCCTGCCCTTCTGCTTCTCCAGATGGTGTGGCTTTAACCTCTGAGCAGATGTTTAGACGAGGCGGTGAGGCTGGCATCTCACCTCATCCACCTGCCAAGAGAGACACGGGGTCTGAAACTGCCATTTTGCTCCCCTTGAAGCCAGCACTGGGGCTCTGTAGGCCCCTACTGGGCCTAGGATCACACTTACCCTCTACCCTGTTGCTGCCCAAAGGATGGGTGAAAGCCTCTAAGCCAGTAACTGAGGCTCAAAGTGAAATTTCTTAGGAGTCATCAGGCTTGAGGACATGAGCCCAGACAGCTCACCTCATGTGTATTCTTTTTATTTTCTTTTTTCTTTTTTTTATTAGAGATTTTCTTTATTTACATTTCAAATGCTATCCCAAAAGTTCCCTATACCCCCCCCCCCAGCCCTGATCCCCCACCCGCCCACTCCTACTTCCTGGCCCTAGCATTCCCCCTGTACTGGGGCATATAAAGTTTGTAAGACCAAGGGGCCTCTCTTCCCAGTGATGGCTGACCAGGCCATCTTCTGCTACATATGCATCTAGAGACACGAGCTCTGGGGGTACTGTTTAGTTCATATTATTGTTCCACCTAAAGGGTTGTAGACCCCTTCAACTCCTTGGGTAATTTCTCTAGATCCTCCATTTGGGGCTCTGTGTTCCATCCTATAGATGAATGTGAGCATCCCCGTCTGTGTTTGCCAGGCACTGGCATAGCCTCACTCGAGATAGTTATATCGGGGTCCTTTCAGCAAAAATCTTGCTGGCATATGCAATAGTGTCTGGATTTGGTGGCTGATTATGGGATGGATCCTCATGTGGATTCTAAATGTAGGGAAATGGAGTGAGAGATGGGACGAGACCAACCTGCACTCCTGGACCTAACTGTACTGAAGCAGAGATGAGCTTGTCTTCGAAGCTATTCTTTGAGCCAGAGCCTTTCTCCCCTCCTCAATCCTCCATTTTCCCCTCCTCCCTCCCCTTCCCGTCTCTTCTTCCCTCTCTCCCCTTGTGTGTGTGTGTGTGTGTGTGTGTGTGTGTGTGTGTGTGTGTGTGTGTTTGAGTGATGCATGTTGATTTGGCTACTATAATATTAGACAGCCTTGAGCTACACAGCTGGACAGCGCATGATTGTCTCCAGTCTCCATGACCTCAGGAGACGTCTCTGTGAGGTCTTAATTGGGCCTCTCCCCTGTGGTCAAGTATGTCCTGGCCACTTCACGTTCTAAGACCCCTCTTGGGCAGCCTCCAATGGTTCTCCCTCGCTATCTGATAAATCATGGAAGGGACAGGTGGGGGACATTTTGGCACAAGGCTTGCTCTACAGAGGAACTTTTGAAAGGCAAGGCCCCTAGAGAAGCTTCAGTCTGGTCCCTGGAGGAATCTCTGCAGAGACCACTGGAGGTGGGAATTATGAAGTGGAGGAGTCAAGCTGGCCCCTCAGCCTGAAGTACCTGTGTAAATTGGAATTGCTTGACATGACCATGTTTTTTCATTTTTCCATGCACAGATGAAGCTCTAATGGCCGGAATATGTAAAAATTGGATGGCTGGCAGCCCTGGCAGACCGTGAGGGTCCCTGCTCGGAGCTGGCATTTTCCAAAATGCTGATGTGGCTGAAAGTGCATGTGTGGCTGGCGGCATCGAGATACTCACAACAGGACAGATGGTTCTGACCAGGCCCGGGCTCTTGCCGGAGGCCCCAGGCCCCCTTGTGCCATCTGCTTTGAAGATCTCTCAGAGCCGCTGAGATCGGGGTCAGGGCCTGGTATAGTGAAGCACAGGAGGGGAGGGGTACCAGTCATCAGCTTCTATCTCTGAGCAATGTGTTGAGTAGCTCAAGGGAGTGGACTCTGCTCTTCCTACAAAAACATTGTTCTAAGAGGACAGACGACATAAGGAGAATCAGGAGGGCCAGGCAGCAATCCAGGACTTTCCAAACCTGAAAAGCCTTCTATTTATGGAATTCCTAAGCTCCTTCTCATATAACCAGGGCAACTACTACAAGGGGTGTTCTGTTTATGGGGTAGGGGATGGGGTCTTGAGTATGTAAGCTGAGCTTGAAGCCTTAGCAGCTTGGATGTCAAGGTCAAGAGAATGGGGGGATAGCCGGAAGACCCTAGGTCAGGGCAGAAGGGGAGGTGAAAGTGTTTAAGGGATAATAGATGTGTACCTATGCATCAGTGTGTACCACCTCTCTAGAGACCTGTGCTTAGCTCAGGGGAGGGAGGGGAGGGAGGCATGGAGGAAAAGAGTTCAGAAGAGGAAGGCAATGAGAGATGGAGCGGTCTCAATGGTACCCCTAAGACCAAGTCTGCCAGATCCTGGCCTGATGTCCTGAAAGTTCAGCCGATCTCATGCCAATAAGCAGGCCTCCTGCACTACATGCAGGGACTCACACTGACTTGACTGAGAGCTCTGGAAAGCTCTTTCTCAGCATCCTGCTTTGGTGTCTGTGACACTCAGTGCCTTTTCTCTGGTTGTTTGCTCTGGGTCCTACCCTTCACTTGGCACTCCCAGAAGGTTTCTGTTCAACCCATAGTGCTGCTCCCAAACGTGAGGGCATTTGCAGGGGCACAGGCTCAATACCTAGGACCCCAGGGGAGACTGCAGTACCTACCTAGGGTCCAGTATGCTATCCTCATCCCTACTCACTACCCCAGCCCCCTACTGCTCAATTTGGGCCCTGTTCCAGGAATGAGAGTAGGAGGAATCAGAACCAACCCAATTTCTGCACTCGGTACATTCCCTTTGTGTCACCTGTTCAGCGTCCCCACCTGACTCTCCCAGGATGACACCCCTGATGGTTTCCTCAGCCCATTTCACCAGAGCTACCCCCTCTTCAAACCCTTACCCTGTACATACATGGCACCTGCTCCAGCAGTACCCCTTGGGCAGCCAGGGTACCCACTGTCTGCAGCAGTGGGGTGGAGTCAGAGTCACAGCGCTATGATGTCATCCACAGTAGCCAGAGTTCTTGCTTCAGGTGAGGATTCTTTGCTGCAGAAAAGAATTTTAGGACATGCCAGTGTGAAGCAGAGTTGGAGTTGAGTGAGAAGTTTTCATGTAGAGTTTATCATGGGGTCAGAGGGAGGGAGAGGGAGGGAGGGGTGAGGAGGGGAAGGAGGCACAAGAGACTCACAACTCACACATTTGTTTTTACAACAATCCCATGAAGGATTGCCACTGAGGTGCCTAACTGAGACCACAGGGAGGTACACTGGATGGGATTACAGAGCTGATAGGCTAAGACCCTGGGTTGAAGGTGAAGTTAGGGTAGTTTGTTTTTACTGTAAATAAAAGTTTATAGTCCTGTTTGCGAGACTTCCAGAAAATTTTAAGTATACATCTGGGGGAAGAACACAGCTGTGTATGCGGGTCACATACCCTTAAGCATGGTTATTGCTGTGTTAACACTTCTTTATGAAAATATCTCTACGTAAAAGGAACGGTGTCTGCACATTGACAGCCTTCGTGGCAAATGTTAACTATGCTGGGATTCGTGACTCTCAGCTACTGAGAGGCTTCAAGTTGAGTCTGGCGTGAGGGCTCCTTTATCTTCCACGTACCCATAATCCCCCTGTCTTTCCACTGTACCCCACTCATTTTGGATTTGGACCTCCTGGGTAGGTAGGTTGGGAATCGAGACAGTGTCCTCCCAGTGCTGGCGAATGTGTTGCCTGTGTTCAGAGGTGAGCTCCCTCTTCGCTGAGCTGAGCAATCAAGCTGTGATGCAAAACCAGGATTGATAGACAATTGTGAGAAGCATGGATGGAGAGACTATGCATAGTGTTCTAAAGGGCTCTCAGGTCACAACACACCCCAGCCCCCAACAGCAGCCGCCAGCACAGTGGCCTGGGAGCAGAGTGGCAGGGGCGGCTTGATTTCCTACTCACTGTTTTCCTGTCAACCCGGGAGCCTCAGCCACCTGCCCCATACAGGGAGCACCGACTTGCTATAGGCTGCACGCAGCCATTGCGGGATTGCAAGTCAGTAGCTATTCTGCAGAGGGTTTGGAATCAGTTAGGCCTTTGCAGCTTTGTCTGATATTTATGAGGCATGTGACCTTGGCCTGTCCCTACAGTGCTCAGTGCCTCTGAGTCTCATAATTGATCTGGGCTGGGGAGTGGCTGATCAAGGGCTACCTAGGAGACTGGGCATTGGGTTGAAGGAGCTGAGGTCTATGGGAGGCTACATAGAAGCACAGTAAATACTAGTGGTTACTTCATGGTTCCCATCCTGCTGACCTTGGCACAGAGGCTCTGTACGGTGGGAATTTAAACCTCAGAGCTCACTGACTGTCCCTTCTCAGGGCACACCAAGCCCAGTCTAAGGGAAGTCCTACTCACAAACTACTTCTGCTGTCCAGTGTATGTGCCCAAAGACCTCAGAGTCAGTGGCCCCCAAAGAGAAAAGGCGAAGTGGAGATAATGACCTGGTCATTGACTGTCTGGGTCGGAGCCCAATGGGATGCTAGTCTAGCTCTGCAGAGGGGCAGGGACGTTGGTGACTTGTAGTTACCTGGCAAGATTCAAAAGGCCTTGGGTCAGTCTCCTCTCACCTCCTGCACTGTTATTTTCCCACACAACTGAGGACAGTGTAGGTTGTGCCCCCACAGAAGTCTCAGGTAAGGAACATCCAGGTTTCTGAGAGGTGGGCGGGATTCCAGCTGTGGTCAGTAACCAACTGTGTGGCCCTAAGCAAGTTTGCCTACTTCTGACAGGAGGCACCATGCCCAGGTGCCAGCATGGTAAAGAAAGATGTGAGATCATGGCTAGGGCTCAAACAGTATCTAGGATCAATTCTCTGAGAGGTGACCTCAGCCCTAGAGGCACCTAGGCAGGCACTGCTGGGATTCCAGTTTCTGAGGGAGGCAGACTGAGGCAATGCATCTCAGCATTGCCTCAGTTTCCCCACGACTCATGAAGAAGTTGGAGGAGATTGCCTGCCAGCTTGCTGCAGACTGAGTTTACATTTCATCTTCTTACCTGGTAGAAGCACCTGGAGAGCTGAACTAGGTTTTAGAGACCACACTCCCTAGGGTGTCTTTGGAAAATGAGACTGGGTAGGATTGATGGGGACCAAAGGGAGTAGCTTGGACTCTGGCAGATCTGCATGCAGGTGCCTGCTGCTGCAGGGCCTTTTAAAATCTGCTTCTCCTGTGACACCCTGGTACAGCGAGTGACAGCTGTAATTGGATCTGACGACACAGTCGTCAGCTGTCAGGGAAGAGAGAACAGGAGATGACTGCGTGGCTCATGACATCCACGTGGCATGTGACAGCCATCAGGAGAATTCAGGAGGCATGTACTATAGGTGAAGTGGAGGAATGGGTGTCTCACCTTCAAGAAGCCTGTATGGGCTCTGGGGAGGGTGGAGAGGATATTGAAGGCTATCACCAGAGCCCTTGGTCCCATCCTCTTCCTGGGCCTGTTGCTGGTTTACCAGGAGGTTAAAAAATAGAATAGGTTGAGGAAAAAACCCTGTCACCCTGTCACCGTGCACTCTAGAACACAGCACTCTCCATCAATGTGATGGTCCTTTGGGGCACATTCAGAAAGCTAGATTGGAAACAGACAGCTTACCATTCTTGCTTTGATATGTGTGTCCTGACATGAAGACACTGTGGTACTCTTGAACAGATCTTCATGACAAAGTGGGGTCTAGCCATCTATCTATGTAGGGTCACTGACAAGAGCTAAACCATGTCTCCAAATTCAGACACAGAAACCCCCAACAGTACCTGGGAGCCGGTTGTGGAGACACGCCCTTGGCCAAGATCATTCAGAAGTCAACAGGGTATCCTTAATCCCATGGGATATGAGGACCCAGAAGTGTAAGGATTGACCTTTCAAGGAGACAGGGCTAAGATGGTGGGCACAGCCAAGAGCAGAAGCCTCAGAAGGAACTTGCCCTGCCGACCTTCCTCTTCGGCTTCAACATTCCAGACTGCTGAGGTTCTGATATCTTCTGTATAACCACTCAATATAGCAATTTGTCACAGTGGCTGTCATCAGCACATGAAAGGAAAATATCATATTCAAAAATCCCAGGTCAGGCCAGTACAGTCCTCAGTGAGTAAAAATTCAGTCCCATGCCTCACGGAAGGTTCTGTGAGTTCACAGCTCCCTGATGGATGTAAGATGCTGCTATAAAGATGAAGAGAAGTCAAGACCTATAGGTGGGGGGCATCCCCTAAAAGGACCATTGTCCTTTCATCTGACCCTGTGGTGTATAGGGAAACACACACACACACACACACACACACACACACACACACACACTCAGTCTCTCTCTCTCTCTCTCTCTCTCTCTCTCTCTCTCTCTCTCTCTCTCACACACACACACACACACACACACACACACACATCTTGTTGAAGTGACTGGAGCTGAATGAGGTCTACCCTCCCCAGGAAGCTCACTGCCCAGCAGTGATGAAGATGTGAGAAGGGCCTGGCAAGATGCTATTATGCAGCTATTAAAATGGATGAGGCCCAGCGTGGTACACTGACCCGAATGATGGCCTCTGCAGATTATTACGTGAGCCAAGAGTCTCTGGGGACAGAGGTTGTGGGATTCCATTCTGGTTAGAAAAGGAAGGCTGCATATGTACACATTTACACATCTAAACACACAGACATACATCACATACACACACACACACACATATGCACATGCACACATGCGCACATGCACTGACCCGTGTTTGTATGAGGTTAACCAAAACAAGCTAATGGGATAGGTGATGTTTTGTCTCTGCAGTGACCTTGGTGGAACAGGATGCAGAGAATGGGGCCTGATTCTTGTCTATGCTCGGTCCTATGTCCTTGGGGATCCTGAGTGATGTGGCATTTGTCAAAGGGAGAGTACACAAAAAGAAGCCAAAAGGACAGTAAGGAATGGTGGGGAGGAGCCATGCCAGGGCAGCTCAGGCCTGGGGTGAGGAAGCAGCCCACAGGATGGCCTCTGGGGCCTCAGAGCACCCTGCCTGGTGTCTGAGGTGATGAGAAGTCCCGATATTACACCTCTCAAGTTTTGTGGAGACTGGAGGAGACAGGGAAAGAGGTCCAAAGTAATGGTGCTCAGAACTTAACTGGCAAGGCTGCCCTGAAGGATTTCCATGGGGCCCAATGGATAAAGGAGCCTGGCACAGGACACACAGGACACAGAGGGTAATGGGTCTCCAGGAAGCAGCCTCTAAGCTCAGGCCTCCAATGTATGATGGCTAGGCTGACAGATAGGCAGGTAGGGGCTCCAAATACAGGGACTTCTGGCTCTGCCCAGTAGCCAGTGACTCCATCACAGGAAGGTCTCTCCCTGAGATGACCCTGTCCACTATGACTTTGCTGCCTGGTTCTCTCTGCAACCTCTGAGGGTACTAGAGGAATGACTCCTTCTAGCATCTGCCCAACTGTCCAGCTGCTGGTGTTCCCCAAAACATTTTCTCTTTTCTAAAATCCACTCTTTCTTATGCTTGGCTAATGTCTTCCACCTCCTCCTCTTCCTGCCTCTTCTTCTCCTGACTCCAAACTCCTGTGGTTCTCTGAGGTGCTTGCTTCCTAGTTGAGCCTTCCCAGCTGCCCATTCTGGCCACCCTTTCTGTGTCAGGTGGCCATAGAACCTTCTAGTAAAGATGTGGTTAGGTGGGAAGGCACTGCTGGCCTGTCCTTCTTCCACCTCAGAAAGCACACTAAAGGCCATTGCATGTTCTGAAGCCAGTGAGCAGTGGCTCCTTCCAGGTCACAGCCAAGGTTATTAAAGCCTCATGGACCCTTGCTCAAGTCACTAGGGCCCTTCATGGATACCTGCTGAGCCAGGAGACCAGCTTGGCAGTGGGTACAGGCTGGCTGGTTGCACTGTTCAAATCTGGCCTATCTCGATGAACAGCAAGACCTGGGCATAAGCATAATCCTCTGTCCTGCTTTGAGCTTCCGTTTCCCTGTGTACAAGAGCAAAGTGGTTGGAAGGACACTGTGTGGAGACCACTGTAAGTCCCTTCTGGCCCATGTCTCGGCCCCAGCACAGAGACCAAGGTCAGGTGGCTCCTTGTTACCAGAACTTCCCTGTATGATAGTGTGTGGAGACATAATCCTGGCCTGTACCCAAGAGATGCTGTTCTCTCTCTAACAATACCACCAGACATTGCTATATGGCACCGGGGGAAGAATTGCCCCAGTGGGGTTCCCTTGCCCCCAAAGTCTCTTGTGATCTTGATTTAGGATGCAAACCCAGACTTCAGAGGTCTCTGAATCCCCAGATAAACATGCAGAACACTGAACATGTGAACTTTGTAGAGAAGAGATCTCAGAGGCCAGAGACCCTAAAGAGGTGCGCACACGTCCATAGTGAGAATCGCTGTGGTTTGTGTACTTGCTCCGGCATCCATGCAAATAAAATCCTGGCAGATACACTTGTTCCTGGAAAGCCATGCTTTCTCTCGGGCTCTGTCACGTTTCTTGACCCTTATCATCCCTCGTCCTCCCCTCCCTCCTCCACCTCTCAGTCTCTTTAGAAAAATCTCTTCCACAAATTGCTCCTTTATCTGAAGTATTCCTACCGGGTTTCTAAAGCCGGTTGATGGAAGAGAGCTATTACATATGCAATCGCCCGCATTTATTTACATATCAGCAGCAAAAGGGGGGCCAATTTTTCATCTGGGTGACACAGCTGTGCTTGTAAAAAGGGCGTCTATTAAAAAGGCCGTCGCTGGGTACAAGCTGCAGAGTCTAATTGGCTTCTTGGGGACATTTTTTTATTATTATTATTTGCTGGGGGAACTGTTCATTTGAGCAAACGATATTAAACGACTATTGTCTCAGTCTTTAAGGAATTACCAGCTGAAAAACAACGCAGCGATGTCAGCCGTCGCGTAACAAAGGCTGGCCGTGCGCGGGCCTGTCTTTGCTGATCGATAATAAGCTGGTTTCAATGCTGACGCCTCGAACTCGGCTTCTGCAGAACCTACAATTAGCTGGCACGGGTTTTCCTTTCCCCCTTTACGACTGCCATAAGAAACAGGGGGGGATCTGGTAGAAATGAGGGTTCTCGGGAATGCCTGTTGAATTGTGTGTAGGTGAAGAGGCACACATGGTGGCCGGAGGGCCTCACGGTAACTGCAGCCTTGCTAGACCTGACCCTGCAAGGTTGTCTCTGGAGCCTTCCCAGCCCTGACAAATGACAAAGCAGAACTGAGGGAGAGGCCCATACAGTCAAGCACTTAAAATTCTGTCGCATCCCCAAATTACTCCTGCTTCGGTTTTTTGTGCATGTAAAGTGGGGGGTGACAGTAATTCCCACCTCGTAGGCTGCTGCGAGTCTTACAGGGACTAATGAGTGTGACAGCCTGGGACAGGCTCTGGGACCACGTGTTTGCTATTGTTACTCCCGGCTCACTCTGAGAGCTTTGCAGAGATGTGTGTTACCACAGTTAAAAAAAAAAAAAAAAGAGGCTAAGCCAAGGTTCTCGGTGGCATGATTTTACCACCCCAAGGCATGGTTTAAGGACACCTGGCTATCACATCTAGGTGGGAACAAAGTGTTTAGTGCATGGAGGTCAAGGCTGATGCTGGACACAGTGACCACATTTGTCGGTAGGATGGTCCTCCCACAGTGAACAGGTCAGCTGCACCCAAGTTGAGCAACCTGGATGGGTGATAGCAGATGAGAGGGGTCAAAGGTTGAAGGTCGAAGGTTGAAGAAAAGGGTCAGTCAGGAGAGAAGGAATGATGGACTTTAGAGCCCAGGCCTCTTCTCTGTAGCCCCCTCAGGGTCACATGTGGGAACCCTGTAACATGGTTACAGAATTTTCCTGATACCCTCATCTACTCCCCCAGATCTTGACAATGTCTGAGAGGCCAGCGCTGCAGAGTCTGGAGAGATTTACAGCTCATGGTCTGTGGTGCTGAGTATCCTCCATGTTTGCCTCTGCCCGTCACCTTCTGCCCCTGTGGGGCTCCGGGTGAGCCCTTGCTATGGACTTTGAGCCTCTGACCTTTGTGGAGTGGGGAGCACGAGCCAGAACCACTTGAATGGAGCGGCCTAGGCCAAGACAGGTGCTCAGAGAGGAGTTTGGAGTCACTGGGTGGCCCTAAACCTCCACAGCCTCAGCTTCATAATGAGGTGGGTCATTGTCCCCTTTTTAGAAAGGTGTACCTTCTGCAGGTCTGCAGCTCCTGCCAGCCCAGTGCCTCTGACACAGAGGATTGATATTAGAGTTACCACATCTTAGCATCCTGCTTTATTTAAGCAAACCAGAGAGGGTCACTGTGGGCTGAGAGGAAAATGGGATGCCTGATGAGCCAGGTAGGTCCACCAGACTCTCTCAGCCTCGGTCTTGTCCTCCTTATCACGGTAGAAGTCAGCCACACTGACCATGTATCAGCCCGATGGCACCCTCCTGGGTGGTACTCGCAACAAGGCTGTGAGGTTAATGTGAGCTTCCTGTAGAACTGAAGACAACCAGGCCTGGAGTTCAAGAGCAGATCTGGGGAGTGGACCTCCACAGAGCCCATGTTCTCAGAGCTGTTTTCTTTGAGCTGGGATCCCATGACTCTTCCCTGCCTACTCTGGCCTCCTTGGTACCATCTCTAAGGCTGTCAATGCAGCTCTAATTAGGCTCACTGATGACACACACACACACAGTTTTTGTGACTTCCCCACCACCGACTCCTTTGTGCAGCTCATGAAAAGCCCTGAGGTGGTTTTCATCACACTCCTGAGCCGCCTCTGGGGAGAGAATGTGACATGTGGGATGCATTGATGAGAGGCAGGTTCAGGGCCTTGAGGACTCATAAACACACGGTAGAGAGGTGGGAGTGGAAGAAACCAGCCATCAGCCCATAGCTTACCTGCCATCACCTGCATCCCACTCCCACCCCCTCAGCTCAGGTCAGAGCCCCTGCCTCGGGAAACTTCTAGAACCATGGACAAGTACATAGAAGTTGTCTGAGAAAGTTCTGAAACTCCAGGGAGGATGACCCTGGAGTGAGCTTCTCAGAATGAAAACACAAGGTCTTAGCAGACCAATATGCCATCATGTGGATTTTAACTTCAGGGTTTAAAATAACCACTGGTCTGATATCTAGAGAAAGCATCTGAATGGCCAAGATAGGATGTGTCAGAGCCTCATGTGGAGACTGGAATGTGGGCAAGGTAATGGCCTCTGGTGACAAGCTTCCTATAGCCATGAGATCAGTGGTTTTCAACTTGTAGGTCTCCATCCCTTTGGGGGTTGAATGACTCTTTCACCATTGGAAGCCCAGATATTTACATTACATAGCAGTAGCAAAATTTCAACAAGTTTATGGCTAGGGCTCACTACAACATGAGGAACTGTATTAAAGGGTCACAACATTAGGAAGGTTGAAGGCCACTGTACTAAATGGTCCCTGAGCCTCCTGTGACAGCACTGATGATGAAGCTCTTTGTTGGGCAAAGCATATCCAACAAGGAATCTATTCTGTGGCTGGGGTATACCTCAGTGATTAGAACTCTTGGTTAAATACAGAGTTTGGTCCCCAGCAACACTTAAAGGGCCAATATTGACAAAAAAAAAAAAAAAAACCAAAGAGGAACCCCAGGGTGAGAATGTGGCCTTATCTTTTCAACCCAGTGTGGTAAAGCCCCTGTCTCACTGGGCCACCAGGTGGGGCATGAGGCAAATCTGTGCCACGTTTTCCATCAGTATCTTGAAGACGGTAATGGCTTAGGATCCAGATGAGTCTATATTCCTGGGGTCTGTTGAGAATGTCTCCTGACTGATGTGGCAGAAGATATCCAGAGCCTTCTGTAGGACAGAAAAATCCCGTGCTTCCTCCAGAGATAGCCACGGGGATAATATCGGGTGTGGTGGTGGTGATGCCTGCACCATGCACCCTATAGGACAGCAGCTTCTTTCAGGCCGTAGTCCTACACAACTGGCGAGGACTCCAGCAGTATCCCACACGGCAATCCTTGTTGTCTCACAGTGGCCTGGAGAGGTTTGTCTGCTCGCTCCACGAGGCAGGAGAGGTCTCTTTCTGGCCCTGGCCTGGTGCACTGTGTGTGGGTGGGATGGTGACAGTGGTCTCTCTGTCCTGATGTGTTCCAATTATTGGGTAGGCAGATCTCTGTGGGCTCCTGCCTAACAACCTTTGTCAAGGGTTCAGAAAATATGGTAGATTTTTGGCTGAGATGGCTCCAGTGCTCCTCCACGTGCTTTCCATGCCTCCTTAGCCCTGTGATGGTTAAGGGTAGCCCCCTACCACCACTGGGGAGTTGTGGTCATTTCTACGCTGGTTTCAGGCTAGCCCTGACCCACTGAAGTCATCAGAAGGACACATGTCCTGGGGTGGGGTGGCTTTTTGCTTAGGCCTGTGGCAACTTGTCCCCAATGATAAGGCCTTAAGAGGCTGCAAAGGCTCAGCCAACAGCCAGTGCCAGTGCTCAGAAGAGGACCCTTCCCAGAAGAGTCCAAAGAAGAAGTCTAGCTGGGGCTTTATCCTTAGGAATGAATAGAATTTGGTTCCTGATAACACCAGTGACTTTATGGAGGATAGCTTGGAAGGACCCATCCCTGGCTCATAGGGCATTTGTTAGGCCATGGTGGGTAAAAATACATCTCTGAGGAATACTGTCTCTATCTTGTCTGTCTTTGGCTAGCTCGCAGTTCAGATGCTCCTGTTTTTAAAGGCCATCCCCAGCTCAGCCCAAGGAGCCCAAGGAGGCCACAGCCATTCATCCTGGCTTGAGAAAAAAACAGAGAAGACAACATTCCTGTGGCTCCCACTGCAGCAGCCAGATCGTCCAAGTGGAGACTGTAGGTCAGGGAGGGGGTATAGCCTAGGAGTGAGTGCTTTTAGTCCATATAGCTGACATTGCTGCTGTTCTCAGACTAAAAGGGCCTTGAGACTCCTCACTGGTCCTGCCTGTTGCTTAGGAACCAGATTCTATTCATTCCCAAGGGTAAAGCCCCAGCTAGGCATGTTCTTTGGACCCTTCTATGAAGAGTCCTCTTCTGAACAGTAGCCTGGGGAGGGGGATGCCTGGGAAGATAGGCAAGGGCAAAGCCAAATTCCTGCACTCTTCTCCCTTCCTGATTGGAGATGAAACTCCTGCCAGCGAGATACTGAGTCAGCAAGGGAATGGAGAGAAAGAGCTGCAGGCAAGGCAATGGCTTAGACAGTAAGCTAGCCAGCTTGGTGATTCCTTCTGCCTCTGCTCAGAAGCAATCAGTATTAAAGGGCCTTTCAAGTGCAGGACATCATGTCATGGGGCCACAGCAAGGTCCATGGGTTCTGTCCCGACATCCCATATAGCAATGAGAGAGCAGATTTATAGGAATGTCCCACACTAGGTAGCCTTCCACATGCTGTGCTGGCCCCACTTTGCCTCTAAACATAGCCACACTATGAGATGGAGACAGGTTGGAGTTCCCCCACCCCTAAGCTTGAACCTTTTGCCTATGGTCACTTGGAGGCAAGCCAAAAACCCTACGATGTGCTAAGTGCCATTTGCAGGCCTAGATCTACTTTAGGCAGTGGCAGGAGGCAGTCTTGCAGCTCTGGCTACTTTCCAGGCTTCCTGGGATCTGCTGGGAGGGCCCAGGGGAACCATTTCCTCCTGCAGAGCCCCTTGCCTTCTGTGGAGTGCACATTGAGTCCCGTTCTGCCTTCCTGCAGGGTTCCCCCAGAGCATCAAACGAGGTTAGGCAGGTGGAAGCCAATGCGACTGCAGAGCCCTGCACACACAGTGCAGCATAAATCATCATTTAGAGCAGGAAGCCGCATCCCATCTGGGGTTAGGAGGGAAGGCAGTGCAGGGGAGACACAAAAAGCAAGAGAGAGGCAAAAAGGGAGGGCTGCGCCAACTCGGGCACGTGCTCACGTTTATGCAAAAACATGCAGGGGTGGGTATTTGAGCAGAGAAATTAAATAACAGCTTTAAATAAATTAATGAAGCACCTTAAAGGTTCTATAGGAGGAAGAAATTTGGGCGAGGCCCAAGCCAAGATCCATGTGCTAAAATAAGAAGAAGAAGGAAAAAAAAAACTTTAACAATATTCTGACATTCAGCTCTGTACCTTAGGGCCATAGGTGATGCTATCAATAACAGCTAAGAGAGAAAAAAAAATGCAGGTTTAGCCCACTGGCTCATTACAATACTGTGTTTGTTATCTTATTTCTATTTTACTGTCCTATACTTAGTAAAGAGCCATGCTTTAGGACTCTAGACTGTCCACTTATCTGAGTCACCCTGAGACTTACATCGTATCTACAGGCATCTTGACACATGTCACTGAGGAGTGTCCAGATAGCAGGAGGAAGACCCACCATGGCCTCTGCCTAAGCGAGCCTTGGCTCCTTCCCAGGGGCAGGCGCCCTGAAGGTGGCGCTGTTGCAGGGAGTAAGTGGGGTTGGTTCCCTCTCGCTCTCTCTGCCTATTAATGATCCTTGAATTAGCTATCCTGAGTGACCAATAGCTACCCCTTCCATTTCCTTGTCTGATGCACAGGCCAGCAAAGAGCCTGTATGCGTTCATACTCAGCCTTCAGTCTGACCTTTAAAATATGTAAATGTTCCTATCATTGTGATGGCAGATGGAAGCCGTGATTCCCAGAAGGGAGAAGCAATCCAGCCTTCCACAGGGCCGTTCCTACAGCCTCACATGGCAAGGGGGTGCCATGGCTGTGTCCCCCAGCTAATCCAGCTCACAGGTGTGGCTCCCTGGGATCTTAAATCTGGCACAGAAGCAAAGAGCCTAATTGTTCCCTGGGGAAGCCTCCCTTCACCCCCTCCCCACCTCCACCCTGTACAGGGCAGAAGAAAAACACAATAAACCTTAGCAAAACATCATCAATCCATCAGCCTGCTGGTGAAGCCGCCGAAGGAGCTTGGTGTCGGGAAGTTATTAACTGTGGAATGACGAGTTCAAATTAATTGGTTCAGCTTTGACCTCTGGTCCCTGGGAAAAGTTGGGAGTGCTGACGACACAGGGCAGAAAATCCATCCAGGCAGACAGAGTAATTGATGGCTAGGAGAGGGCTGGGTGGTCTGGAAAGAGTAGAGCTTTCCTGCCTGGCTCCCGTCCTCCAAGAAGTCTGTGCTAATGCCAATATGGAGGGAGGTGAGAAGTCAGCCCAGAAGAAAGGGAGCCATCAAAGGCAGGTGGGAGCTACAGGAGACAAGTCAGAGTTACAGGGTGTCAGATGGAAGCCACACGAGGCAGGTGGGAGTTAAGGACAGGTGGGGACCACAGAGAACAGGTGGGTGCAGTGTGAGGCAAGTGGGAGCCACAGCAGGTGGAAGAGAGACATAGGAGACAGGAGGAAAGCATTGTTGAAAGATACTGGTCACAAGGGCCCAAGAACCGCTGAGGAAAAACATGGAGCTTGCTTTTAGGCTCCTCCTTACCCAGACACAGCTACCATTGGCGAGGTAGGGCCTACAGACACATCTCTTGGTTTGATTCTTTCCCTTGGCATATGTACTATGAATATAAGGACCCAGTCTGCCCACCATGGGTCTCAGATATGCTCCTGCTATGCCCAGCCTGGTTCCTATCCCAGTCTTTCCTGCTCCTCTCTAGTGGCCCTCAGTTCCCTGACATGCCTCCATACCCCAGTGTCATCTTAGCTTCCTCTGCCCTCCACCCTGAATCTTTGCCCACTCATGAAAGCGTCCACGGCTTCAATCCCCAACCATTTGTTTACATTTTCCAGGCTGGATCACATTTTGATCCAGTACATCCTTCCGTTAGCTTATTTGAAGTTGTAGCCTTCCATTCATCCCCCATAGAGAGCCTTCTGGAAGCACGGGCTGGACTCCCCTCTGATAGCTACACGCCTGGCTCTGACATCGGCTAGCATCTCGTACTAGGGATGAGAAATCAGAGACTTGTGTTATTTTTTTGTGCTTCTGTAGTATAATTCTTCTCTCTGACAGTGTGCTAGAGGATGACATACTCCTTCTTGGAATCTCAGAAATAGAGCAGTAACTGGCAGGCCCCTGGCACTCCTCTGATGGCACTGGGGAAGGACAGGTCCTTTGACCTTCCCGCTCTGTTCTCTTTCTGTCCGGTAATGTTACTTCAGCCGTGTTCTACATAATTGTTCCAGGCTGCCAGGCATCCTTGGGAGCATTTCCATACTTGGAGCTTCAATTGCTGTTCTCTGTCCACGCTAGCAAAAAAAAAAAAAAAAAAAGCTTTCCACTTAAGATTCGGGATTTTCTAATTTTCCCTTAAGGTGGGAGGATGGAGCTTAAGGTTGCTGCTGACTTGGTTTTTTTGGCATAGCCCGCTTTCCCTTGTGCCCCCATGTACATTTAACCCACGATAGCATTCTGCCATTGCCAATAGCTTCTGCCTCTCTCCTGTCAATTTTTTTTTTAATCTTGGCTCACTTTCCAAGTGTTTCTGTGACTGCTTTAGAGAATGGGTGGGATTGTGCACAAGCTAAGGATGTTAGCTCTCCAGAAAGTTCTGGTTTACCTGTAATTCTTACCCAGTGTTCAAGCAGACACTCTTCATTAATCAATGTAACAACTTAAAATGCATCATAGGCCTAGAGCATGTATGACACATTCACATATCCACGGAGACCTTTGTGTCCACCGCATTTCTAGAAGACTAGAAAATGGGAGCTTTTCTTGAGCCTCGGGATCACAATATTCTCTCCACTGTGACCCGGGCATATGTCATTATTTTCTTTGCTGTGTCCTTTACTCTCTCTGCATATAACTTAGGAGGCTGTTGCTTGGTTTTGAGCTTCATAGATGTGGAGGCAGATGTGTGTGTGTGTGTGTCCTTTGGGGGAATTTCTTTTATCTGCCAGCATTATGTTGAAGAGGTCAGGACAAATGTAGCAACAACCAAGTTACTATAAATCCAACTTGAATTCACTATATGGATGGTCACAGGTTGTTCTTGTCAAAGGAGGACACAAGGCCAGTCCACTGCCTCTTGCAAACTCTGATAGTCTTCTGATTACACCTCACAATTACAGTTCTATCTCCTGGCCAAGCCTGTTCACTAGACAGCCCTGTCCACTGGCCTTGACCTTTGCTGATGGGACAAATTTCTCACCATGACATACATTCTCATTTTATTAAAACATCTTTCTGGGGGCTGGAGAGGTGGCCCAGTGGTTAAGAGTACCAGCTGCTCTTTTAGAGGTCCTGAGTTCAATTCCCAGCAATCACATGGTGGCTTACAACCACCTGTAATGGGATACGATGCCCTCTTCTGGTGTGTCTGAAGACAATGACAGTGTACTCATATAAATAAAATAAATAATTATTTTTAAAAACCATCTTTCTGATGATTTTACTTGTTTCTTTTTTGTTTTATGTTTATGGGTGTTTTGCCTGCGTATATGTCTGGCATCACATGTATGCAGTGCTCCAAGAGGCCAGGAGAGAGCATCAGACCCCGAGATTGGCATTACAGATGTTTAGAAATGCTGTGCTGGGAATTAAAGTCTGGTCACCTGGAAGAGAAGCCAGTGCTCTTAACCTCTGAGTCATTTCTGCAGCCCCAACATTTTCATCTTAATAAACGTTTTCCAAAGACCAGCCTTGGCCTTCTCTCTTATCTATTGGTCTCCAAATTCACTAATTTATCTTATTATTATTATTATTAATTTTGCAATGTTATTATTCTGTACTGGGTTTAATTTAGAAGATTTTCCCTCCTACCTTCCAGTGGTAGATGTTTTCCTCATGAACTGTGCTTTATCTTTTATCCTCGTCATGGGATCAAAGGCAATGGTATCTTTTCCAGTCTATTGCTTTGGCTTCAGGAAGCTAGGAGCACATCCGTTTTCAGCAGATTCTCACTAGTCTCTTGTTGTCATTGAGGTTTTATATTTGACTCCTGGTTTGCCCCCCAGAGGGTCATGAACCTGGTCTGTTGGAGTCTTGGAATGCTGTTAGTCCCTTAAACTGACTTATTTGCCTTGATGGTTTCCACAGTGCACAATGAGTGTGAATTTAGGCTCCAGGCCAACTTCAGAACTGGCTCCTTCTTGAGTTTTCTCTGCTGGTGCCTGGGTCTGAGCCAGGTCCGGGTGTAGGTTGGCACCTGGTTCACAGGGCACGAAGCACATGGCCCTGTGCAGGCATGGCTACTTGGTGGAAGGCCTTGCAGATCCCACTGGTAAATCTGGACAACTTCTGTTCTGAAAGACAAGGAGAGACATGGAGTTCAAGGTCATCCAGCTGGAAAGTCATCAAGTCCGGTTACCTGTCCTTGGTGCTGAAGTTCCTTCCAGCTGTCAGGATGATGGATGCTATTGAAAAGATACTTGTGTGTGAGAGCCAGCGCCCACCTAGGTGAGACCTCACCTAACAATAGGGCTGTGGTTTTTGGATATAGGAGCTACTGATTCTCTTTCTGAGCATTACATCACAAGTCAGTTTGCATCCTCTTGACCCAGCCTCCTTTGTAGAGGGATCTGTCTCTTTTCTGCTGTATCTAAACGCTGAGGCAGTTCATCAGTTCAGAGCTCTTGCTGCTCCTACTCCAGAGGACCCAGACTCAGTTCCCAGCATGCAGTTCAGATGGCTTATATCTGCCTATATCAAAATAACCAGGGGAGTCTTTCTTCTCTGACCTCATCTCCACACATATAATTAAAAAAAAATAATGTTCACACTCTTTGATATTTTTTACATCTGTATTTAACATGTCCGGACCTTTCTCACATAAGAAACCCAGGGCTTTACTTCAGCTTACTCCCCTGGGAACTGTAGCCTCGTTCCTACATAACCACTGCACCACACTGTCCTTTCTCCCTGTCTGTCTACACAAAATGCTTCATAGTAAAGCTTACTTTTCACGGAACCAAGGAACCTCTGGGAGTGATGGGATACCGGGTGACTTCCTGCCAGCTCCTAAAGACTCCTTACAACCTTGCCTTCCCTTCTGGGCAACACTTGTCCCCTTTGAACACCTCAAGGAGACACTATGTTCCTCTTTCCTTGTGACCTCAGACCCTCCCAGCTCCTCTGCTGGGCCTCACATGGGTTACAGCCCACCAGAAATGCCATTCTTCAAGTTTTGTGGCGTGTCTACTGCTCTACTCACCTCTGGGCTAGTGCCTTTGACTCTCCATCCCTCTTAGCCCTTTGCCTGTGTGTGCCTCTTCCCTAACCAGTCAAGGTTCCCTGGAAACCTTGATGACTCCCAGATGGAGTGTCCCAAGTGATCCTTACAAGTCTTGTCCCAACTTGTCTGGCTGGGACCTGCTCTTATCCTATGAAGAAACATACGCTACTCTTGCTGGTCCCTTCTTTCACTCTCAACCCTCCATGATGGTCACCATTGCTCTCTTTAGACACCCTGACCAGCCACAGCTACTTGTTCGTGCCTGATATAAAGCCACAGGGTCCTTAGGCACAAATTTAATCTCCCTGGGCAACTGCCATCACACTTCAGGATCATTTGCTCCAGGCCTCCAGATGCTGTCAGCACAGCTACCTCATGGTGGGGTTGCCAGGTCTTCAGAATGAAGGATGGCTCCTGCTTCATCCACTTCACTCCCAACCATGCTCTTCTCACCTCCCTTGAAAGTGGAGTCTAGGTTCGTTTCTTTGCCAGGGCAGGATGGTCCTTGTGGCTTGGAATAGGTGTTTAATTGTTACCACCTGGGTGCCTGGATGGCCCAGTGAAGCTGAGATGCAGGGGGTAGCTTCTGTGGAACCTCTGACCCCAGTGGCCATGCTACCTGCCTCATCCTTTAGGTTTCAAGTTTCACTCATTACTTAACAAATAACAGCAACAGTAGAGTTTACTAACCCCAGTCATGCACAAGACGCAATGCAAAGGCCTTTATACACAGAAACTCAATCTGTTAACAGCCCCAACACTCTCTGGTTCTTCAACAACGGGTCAAATAGCCTGTTCCTTTCTATCTCAAACATGAGCTATGCGTAGAAGGGCTACAAGTCGGGCAGGCAGAGGTGGAGCAAACCTGGCAGGCTCTTCCCAGCCTAGGATTTTCCTTGCATGTCTGCGGAGGCAAGTGATTTTAATTTGCTTGTCTCTGAGCTCCTGGTTCCCAAAGCAGAGACCTTCTACCCAGAAGACACTGCTGCGTCTGTCTCCTGAGAAGACTCAATTCACAGACCTCAGAAATGGAGGGGAAAGGGCCGAAGAATAAAAGGAGCATAGCTTTGCAGACTTGCTGCAGATCAAAGTGCCTGGGGCCAAGACTCAGCCCCAGAAATTCCTGTGGCCTGGGTCCCTGAAGACCAAGGAAAGCACTGGCATCAACATGAGAAAGATCTATTCTTATCATTCCCATCAGCCAAGTGTCAGAGATTCAAGGACTCAGGAGAAAGGAGAGGAGAGGATCCTCACCCAGGGAAAACTAACAGTCAATCCTTCTTGTTTCTCTTCAGGAACTCTGGGATGGGTCTAACACATATGTAATATGTGGGCGTCTTATATGTCTAGGAAACATGATGCTCCTGGAAGCCTCTACCCACCTTTACCATTCTTAGCAGTGTGACCATGTGTAGAGGGACTGCCCCTGAGGATACTGAGCTAGCTTGCATGATGCTCTCCTAGAAACTGGGATGGATGAACCTGAAGGGAGAGGGATGGGATAGACAAGGTCTCAGGAATATTTCACCCTCTGGAACTTAATGGAACCTGTAGAGACTACCAAACCACATCTCTGGAGATTCTGTCCAGTGAAGTATCTAAGTCTAGTGTGGAAGACAAGTTCTGAGGTCAAAAGTGGCATAAGATGTCTGCAGACTGTGACTCCATTCTTTGTTATAATATTGTCTCAGTATTCCCCACATCCCTTGAAGAAACTGTGACCTAATAAGAAAGAAGATACCTCAGATGTCCCAAGTCCAGTAGTAGTGTTCTGAAGTTCTTAGGTACAACAGATGCTGGCCCAGCTAGAGAAACCTCTTATCTGGGAACTAGTGGAATTGAGATGTGATCAAAAGTACTCATTGGATATGACCTAAGTGGAGATCCCTGGGGAGGGCTAGGACAGCAAGGAGCCTGGGGTCCAGGACATCCAGCAGGAGGCGCTGACATCCTCTCTAGTCTCACGGATATCTTATTGGCTGGCAGTCAACAGTACTTTCTCATAGAACACTGGCCTCTATTCCAGCTGACACATTGCCTGGGAGTGGAAAGCTCCAATTTCTTTCCCTCCTTTCCTTTCTCTTCATCACTGCCTCAATACCTGACTCCCCACCCCGCCCCCATCTCACTGAGCATTGCCCAAGGCAAGGGGCCTTGCAAGAAGACTCCAGGAAGAGATGCTGAGAACAAAGTATGGTACAGGTAGAGCTGCTGGCTTACAGTGAGTTCTCAGAAGGCTAGCATGACCTCAAGGAATTGGGCTGGGTATCAATTCCCGCTTTAGGGATTTCTCTGGCTGAGGCCCTTGGCCATAGACAGGACCCTTGCCAATACAGGGCCACAGAAGAGATACTATGATGTTGTCAATTAAGGCCTGCCCTCTTATATTCTGTGTCCCTAGAACTATTGACCCTGGCCATGACCTCATGCCTGTCAGTCTCGAGCTTCCCATCCTCTTGGCTCTCATGTCCCTGTGCTGATGTTAGTTCACTGGTCAGTAAGCATCAAACAGGTACTATAAGAACAGAGCTCCTGTAGGCTTCTTCCTCCTTCCTGACGGCTACCTTGTTCCACTGATCCCAATGCTCTTCCCCACAGGCATCCCACACTCAGGACTCAGAGTTCTGGACTTTCTCACTATTCAACACTTCCACTGGCGCCCACGCTGGTCCTTCCTCTGCTTTGTGGGGACTTCTTCTCCGATCCCTCTGCTCCTTCCTGTCCTTAGTCCATCCTTGAATCCCTCCATATTGGCTGCAACCGTTCCTAGGAGGGCACCCTACTTAGGTCTAGAGAGAAATTAGACAAGAGGGCAGAAGAAGCTACAGTGTCCCCTAGTCCTTTAGTCGGGCTTCCTTTTGTGCATATTGGAGGAGAAATAGGGCCCAGGTACCCATTTTCCAGGACAGAGCTGAGGCAAAGAAGCAGAGAGGAAACGCAGCCCACTCCTGCCTTCTTTTTAGATCCCACCCTGTGACTTCCTCCTCTCTGACGTTTCAGTTCTCTGAATAAGCCCGATCTATCACCTTCCTCCTGTTACCCTAACTGACCTGCATTAAATCTGGACTTCTTTGGTCCCTACCCTAGTAGCTCAGCTCAGTGTATCCACACTCAGTGCCTTTTCTTGGTAGCACAGCCAAGTTCCTACCTTCCCAACACTCCCTCTGCCCACCCCTCCATGCTGAAGAGTGATGGGAAGCCCTTATCTGTCCGCCCATCCACCATCTCTCCTTGGGAGACCTCCCAGATACCTGTAGCGCTAATGTTTGTATTTAATGTTAATGACTCTCCAGTTTATCCCTCCTGTGCCTTGCCACAGACCAGGTTCCACCAGGAAACAGATGGTGTGCTCACACACGACGCATGGCAAGGGCTGTTTACAAGCATGTGGGCTCTTTTAGGAAAGCCAACAGAATTAGCACCATAGGGAGCCAAGCACACCCCAGAACTGGAGGTGCGAAGGAAAGAAGGACGGGGTGCATAATTCTCCAGAGCAATGAAATTGGAGTCAACAGGAGGTGTCTGGCCCAACACGTGGGAATTGGGGTACCAATACTCCAGTTCACGCTTCTCCCACCACCAAGGGTCCCAGAAGTCAAGCATACCAGAAAGGGAGAGCAGGAGGCAGAGTCTGGATCTCAGATCAGACAAGGAAGGGATGGAGCAGAGATGGCCTGCCAGGACCATGGTTCTCCCACATCACCTTCCGTTACCTGTGTGATCTGCCACCCAGTGACTTGACTACATTTTGCCCTGGTCTACTTCTAAAGGGTGGGGGTATGAGCGTAGGCTCTCTGGGAGAATTGCATGGTAACATATGTGACTCATCTTGAAAGGTGTCTGCTGCATTGTGATATTTAATAAATGATAGGGTGATGACTTGATCTTTCTGTCTGTTAACTCTCAGGGCATCCTGAACATGGCTCCTCTAAAACCCATCACAGTTATTTGACTCCAGTTCCCCGGAAACATCAGTGTCAGGCTTGTCTGGACAGCATTGTTTCCTCACCAGGGGCTTAGCCTCACAGCCTCTGTGAGTCTCCTGTCTGCACAGATCTCAAGTAAACTCACAGCTTTTGCAAGAGGAAGGACCTCCTCAAAGCCTGGGGACACCCTTCCCCCACACACACACCCCTTTCAGGCTTGACCAATCTGCACGGGTGACTTGCCCAGGCCTGAACAAGCCTGTGGCCCTGGGAAAGAGTCACTTTCATCAATGGACATCAACTTTTTCTATTTGTCCCTGGGACCAGTGCCATGGCTGCTTGAACTTTGTCCTGCCAAGCCACCAAGCCTGATACTGGAGAAGGGGGATACCGGACGAGAACCTCTGATGTTCATGCCAACTCTACTCAGGACGACATAGAATATTTTATTTTATTATTTTATTTTTATTATGAGTGTTTTGCCTGCATGTACAACTGTGCACTAAACCCATGCAGTACCTAGAGAGGCCAGAAAAGGGCGTCAGATCCCCTGTGACTTTGGGAGTTACAGACAACTGTGAGTCACCCTGTGGGTACTGGGAATCAAACTCCGGTTATTTAGACGAGCACCCGGTGCTCTTAACTGCTGAGCCATCTCTCAAGCCTCTAGAACATGAGTTTTTGAGAGAAGGGGGAGGGGGCATGTTTTAATGACTAAATATCTGGCAAAGCAAACTAAAAGAGGAAGGGTTTGCTCTGTCTCATGCTTCAATAATAGAGCCTCTTATATTATAATAGCAGGGGCATGAGGCAGCTGGTCATGTTGCCCCCACAGTCAGGAAGCAGAGGAAGATGAATACTGTGCACAGGGAGCTCTCTCCTTTATATTAAACCCGAGACACCAGCTCATGGAATGGTACCATTCACCATGAAGCTGATTCTTTGTGCCTCAGTTAATCTATGTAACCCAGGCAGTTCCTCATGGATGTGCCCAGAGGCTTGTCTCTTGATCCTATCGAGTTGAAAGTATTAGCCAAGTGATAGGCAAACTAGACAGTTACAAGGCCATCCTTACCAGAACTGGGGCAACTCCGGTTCTATAAGAACCCTTCAGAGCACACCTGTATCTGTTTCCATTGCCAGCTAGGTGGAGACAGCTCACTGTGCTGTACTGAGGGTGTGTCACTTAATATGTATCATAAAGCAAGAAGCAAGATAACAAACCATAAAGGAAGCCACCAGTTTGTGATAAAAAGCCACCCTGGCCTCATCCTGTCTCCACCCCTTTTAACCCATGTTCCCTGAGTTTTCCAATAGTTCAAGTGGCATTGCCGTGTTGCCGTTATAATTTGTGTTTGTATCTAACAGTAAGTGACAGACATGTGCCATCTTACCTACCCAGCCAACTGTTACCCCTGGGTTCCCAAACTGTCCCCACACTCTTTTATGCTTTTGGGGGGGGGGGTGTTCAAAGTTCTCTAGACCGGCTTCATCAAATGCTGACATTGGCATTCTATTTATTCCCGCTAGGGTTAGCATCCACCTCTGCCCTAAAACCCACATGGTGACATCTTCGTCCTCAGGGGATGCTTCTAGGAGGCAGGCTTTGGGGTGGTGGTGAAGTGACTAAATCTGGAGGATGGAGCCTATGGTGGGATCCATGGCCCTCTAGCATGAGGCCTGTGTGACGGACATTCTCCTGGTGTCCTCAGCATGAGACCCCGTATCAGGAAGGTGGGAGACGGCCCTTATCCTCACAAGGCCTGCCTGGCTCTGGAACACTCTTTGATGGCTCCAGTCTGCCGCTCTGTTATGGCAACCATGTGGCTAAAGGCCCTTTCAAGATGTAGGAGCCCCACCTGGATGTCCGCAACAGGATCTTCCTCAGCCACTGCTCCTTTGTCGTTTGGTGTCCCGCAGTGTGAGAACAAGGGTGAGTGATAGCATTTTGCTCTTTGTTTCCAAGAGAGCTGGTGGGAAATGAACAGGCAGGCTGCAGGACTGACAGGGTGACTGTCCCTGGTAGGTTCCTCTGTAATTAAAAATCACCCAATTTGAATTTTGCCCATTGCAGCTGCCTCCTCCCTGAAACTTTTACAAAGCTCGGTGTGCTAATGAGGATGCTGGCTAATTACTTGCAAGATGATTAAGAAATCACACTGGGACAATTGATGGTTCTCTGCAGGGGGCCGTCAGGCACTGCTCAGGCCTCTCTCATCCTGCGGGGATCCTTTCAACAGCTTGGAGCTGAAGTTCTGCACGCGCAGTCCCAAGGTCAGGATGGAGGAGGTCTCCCTGACAGCAAGGGCAGTGGTGCCTCTGTGGGTCCATTTATTTCCCCACCCTATAGAAACTTCAGATCGCCTGAAGCGTCCCTGGTCTCTTAGCCAGTAAGATGACCTCTGTTTATCATGACCTCTGCTTATCTCCTTCTAGCAAGTTCCCTAGTCCGGTTAGAATCCTGCCTGTCAGCTCCTCCTGTCTGGCAGGCTCCCAGCTGATGATAGCTGGGTGGTGCTCTGCTACTGGCTGGCCTGTGTAGCAGAGAGCAGGTGAGGCAGGTTCAAATACAGGAACTGAGGTGGAGGTAGATGGGTCAGGGGCCTGTGGGCAAAAAGTCCTGAACAGCCCAACCAAGGGGTGAGAGTAAGAGAAAGGCCTGTCCAGACCTGCTATGTCAACTCCATTCTAGCTGCCTAAGGCAGGGTGAGATGACAAAGGGAGACAACATGGCCTTGAGAGTTTGCTTGGGTTAGTCCAGGTCACAGAGAAGGAACTCAAGATCCTTTCCTGTCACTTGCTGGGTGCTCTGGACCTCTGGCTGAGAGTGGTTCTTGTGTCCCAGGCTCAGCAGCCATCTGGATCCTCTCTACCTTTTGGAAGGGCTCTTAGTCCTCTGAACCACTGGACTTCCCCTTTGGGAGGATGGGCTGGGGCCTAACCCTGACTTTGCTCTGTCAGCCATGACTGAATGGGTCAGAGGTCATTCTCTGCAGGGAAAACACCCAACGAATGGATATGGAGCTTCGAGATGCTCACAGGAAGAGTCCACAGAAGCCAGCGCTCTTGGAATAAAAGTCCTCTTGCAGTTTGCACCAAAAAAAATAGTTACAGGAAAATTAAAACCGAGTAGAAGTGTATGTATGTGTGCACGTACATGCATATGTGTGCTGTGTGTGTGTACTTGAGAACATGTGTGCATGGGTGTGCATGGGTGCACTCTCTCTTGCACGTGCAAGTGCAAGACACACACACACATACAGAGACACATACACACACACCACATGCACACACAGCCCTGTTTAATCATGATCTCCAGACAAGGCCTGGCATTAGATGATTTAAAAATAGGCCTGTTTGAAGCCATTGCTGGGATGGGCCTTTCTTTGATTTTTGCTTCTAATTATGAAAGCTCTCAGGGGGAGGCCTCCAGCTGTCCAGCTTGCCCGCCCTCTCTGCTCTCTGGAAGGCTGTAGCTGTCACCAGCCTCCCACTCATGTCTACATCTCGGAAGCCCTGGGAACAGAGGTGGGGTGCCTCACCTCACCTCCCGTGCTGCAGATCCCCTGCAGGTAGGAGAAATGACGTCTCCCCTGTGTCCTTCCATCCATCCGTGAGCGAAAGCAGCTCTTGTTCACTCTCTGCAGAGGCTGAGTCCGGATCCAGGATCCAGAGAAGCACAGCACAGTTCAGGGTGCCCTTGGGAGCTCAGCAGCCAGTGAGGAAATGCCTGCGGTGCCAGCATTCCGCCTGCATTAGGTGGAGCTTTTCATTTTTATGACTAAAACGCCTGGCTCACAGTTCAGGGGATACAGTCACTCATGGCAGGGAGGGTAAGGGATCCTGCCTATGGATCCATATTTGCTCACATCTTGGATGTGAAGTGGCATGTTGCATTCAGCAACTTTCTCCTTGCCTCTGCTTGATTCGATCCGAGACTATCCCATGGGACGGTGTCTGTCACCTCATCCACTCAGTGACTCCTCTCCAGGATGCAGTCGTAGACACATCCAGAAATGGGCCACATGACTGCTCCAAGTGTTTTTCAATCCAATCAAGCTGGGAATGCGAATTAACCACCATAACACCTTTTCAATTTGCAAAGCAGCTGACACCTGTCACCAGCCTTGTTTACCGTCATCATCTCGCACCAGACAGGACCTCGGAGGCACACTGAGAAATCACTAGATTGTTAGTGACCCCCAAGCTTCCAGCTCTGGCATGGGGCTCCTCCCCGCCCTCTGGTAAGCTACCTAAAAAAGACCAGATCCCCACACTCCTGCCCAGAGCTTCTGTAGCTGTGGTAAGGTATAGGGACAGCCACATCTTGTGGGCTTGTAGGTATGTTTCTAGGGTGTCCTTTAATCTCTGTAAGCATCACTTTCAAACTTTTTTATTTTTGAAATAACAGGGAATGGCAGATAAGGCCCTGAGATCCTCTGTCCCCTTTACCCAGATCCCTGGCGGTCAGTCTGGATACCCCATTGTGCAGTTTAGTAGAGCCAATAGCTTCCAGTTATGTCTACGGGTCTGACATGAAACTTGATGTGTTGGTTCTGTGATACCTGATGGTACATGATCTTCAGTGTGATAGCGACGATGCCACTGCAACCAATAGAGACCCCTTTGTCACCCTTCCCAGTCACCCTTGCCCTGGCAACCACTGACCTATTTTCCATCAATGATTTTGCCGTGTCAAGAATGCTATGTTCCCAAGTTCGTACAGCACAAGAGCCTTGGGGCTTGGCTGTTTTTGTTTTTTGTTTTTCTCAATGCACCATTGAGAGGCAGCTGAGTTATTACATGTATTGCTGTTTTACTCCCGAGTGCTCCTGGGTTGTGCTCCTGGGTAGTCTCCTTAGTCAATGCTTCTGGGCAGTCCTCTGAGCAGTCCTCCCGGGTAGTGCTCAGGTCGCATTCCACAGGGTGAACGGTCATTGGGATTGTTTGTAGCTCTGGCTGCTGGAAGCTGTGGACATTCTTGAGCACAAGACAGAGGCTTCCGGTTCTCTGGGAGGAAAGCCCAAGAGTGTAGTTGTGCCATATGGTAAATATTTAATTGGTTTTTAAAAAGAAACTGCCTGACCATGTTCTGAACCACCTTTCTTAGTTTACCTTCCTCCCAGAATTCCGCGCAGGCCTGGTTTCCCCGATCCCTCCCCCCTCCCCCAGTCTCTCACCTTATTTATACACATAAAGATTTTAGAGCTTCTGTTTTCTTCCTCGCTGTTTGTCCTGTGCTCCAACATGGGCCTTCCTGCCTCCAGGGGTCCTCAGCACATCCCCAGAGTTTCTGTGTCCCTGTGTCCTCCTCAGTGATTGGCCCCAGTCCTCTACCCACTTCCTAACTTGATTCTTATTTTCATTAAAGTTTGAGAATTTTCCATGTATTTTAGTTATGAGTCTTTTATTACATATGTGACTTTCAAATATATTTCCTAGTCCATGGACTGTTTTTTTTTTAATCTTAGCAGACACTTTTATACAATAAAACCTTTTAATTTTTCTGAGATCCAATTTATCTTTTTTTTTTCTTTTATGGACCTTGCTTTTGATGTCAGATCTAAGAACCATTCATCAAGATTTTCTCCTGTGTTATATTTTAAAAACTTTATAGCTACATTTAAATCTGTGGTCCATTCTGAGTTAATTTTGATTTGAAAATTTCATCTTCAACTAGTTTTTCTTTTCCGTTCTCTTTTCCCTTTCTGTTCTTTTCCTCCTCCCCCTTCTTATCCTTCTCTTCCCCCTCACCTTCCTCCACCTCCCCCTCCTCCTCCTCACTCTCTTTCTCCTCTTCCCCCTCCTTTGTTTTAGCTTTTGTAATTACTTGCCTTTCCATCTGAACTTTACAATAATTATAACTACATCAACAAAAACATCACACTGGAATGTCACCTGGAACCCATCTAAATCTGTGTATTGGTCTGGAAAAAAATATCAAGGACATCATTATTATGCTGAGCTATGCACGGTGCATGTCTGTCTGTGGATTTAGGACCTCTTTGATTTCTTTCATTGGTGGTATATATATATATATATTTCAGACTGTAAAATAGTATATTTTGTTATAGCTATATAGTTCATGTTAGGGATTGATTAAAAATGGTCTCCAAGATTTTGATTTCTAGATATGCCTTTCAAGTGTTTAGAAGGTCAATCCATCTTTGGGGTTTATCTGGTGCGAGGTGTCACTGAAGCACAGGAAACACTGAATCAGCGGAGGGCTGAGACTAGGCCTGTCAGAGGCATAGATAGAGTTGATGACCCTCCTTGCCTGCTGGGAGTTTGGAGGCCGAGGTATACAGAGGTGACAGGCACAAGGATCCCTAGAATTTCTGGTATTTGCAGTACCTGGGAGGCTAGAGGAACCCATGGTGTACATACCTAAAGAAAAGATCTTATCTGTTTCCTGCTTGGAGCCAGACAGATGTGAACCCCTGGGTGAATGCTAGGTAGGTACTCAGTGGGCTTTGGAGCTTAGCAATAAGGGTTTTTCTGCTACCTCGGCTGACCTGTCTTTAGCAGAAGAAACTGGTTGATAATGGCTTTCCAAGTCCTGGACCTAGCCTCAGAGAACAGGGCATAGAAGGGCAAGTTAGAGGCCAAGATGGGGGAAGCCAGTTGTGTTTATAGGCAGGGGATACAACTTCTTTTTTTTTTTTTTAAAGATACCCATATTAAATTAAAAGCACATTCTGTGTCTACCCATCCAAATAAACATTATGTCTGCTTTGCTTCAGAGTTTTATAACATAAAGAAATGAACAATGCCCCCTCAAAGTCGAAGTTGACTTTGTTTTCCTAGGGCCCATAAAAATTATTCTCTTACCTGTGCAGATTGGCTTTCTGGAGCTTATATTTTTATTGCTGTGACGTGTTTTCGGTGACCAGCTTGTGTACTGGCCTTTGGGACTTCAAAAAGTTCCCTTTGGTTGATTTATAAGTCAATGCTTATGATGAAGTGATGGATATGCGTCCTTGTGCTGGGGCCTTCCCTGGCCCACTGCCTTCACTCGGAGCTGCTTTTGGAACTGCTCCACAGTGTTCTTTCCACCCGGAGCCATCAGTGTCTTAAACCTGCCTCAGAACACATGCAAACAAATAGACCCCTGCCTTTCGGATTTCCAACATTTGCAATTCTAAATGCTGAGATGGACACTCTCCCGGGGTGATTTATTCACCATTAGTGTTAGACTCCAGTCAGACCTTGTATTCCCCTAGATGCCAGCTTTATAAACTGTGGGCCATGACCTCATACGGTGCATAACTGAGTGTGGAGTTGTGAAAAATACCACAACAGCCCCGGGAGCTCTGAACGGACAATGCCCAAAGATTAACTCAAGATGGGTGTGTAATGAACCTGAGGTGTTTCTGTAAGGGATGGCCTGTGTCGTATCTCAGGACCTCACTGCTGCTTTGGTTCTGGACACACATTGTGTGCACTTTGTACTTTACGTAAGCCACTCCACGAGCCACTCCACACAACGGCACTGAAAACCGCCTGAAGCACCTCAGCTCAGATGGAGATTCTGTTGTGACTTCAGTGTCTTCGTTGTACAGGCTATTCTGCTCTCACAGAAATACAACTAAGCAAAACAAAGACTTTTTGATATTTTTTTACTGTCGTGGCTCAGTGTGTAAGGACCAAATTAGTGTATCTTTGGATTGTGTTGGGTTAGCTTGTCTGATTTTAAAAAGTGCTGTTTGATCTGGAAACCTACTATTTTGTAAGCCAATTAAAAATATGAATACACACACAAAAAAAGGAAAGAATTGGCAGGGAGATACTCTGCATGGCTTGATGGTTCTGTTCTACAATGCCATGGTTGTTAAGACAGAAATCTCCTGTGTGGTCCAGCTTCCAACAACACAGCCTCACATCCAATGGTGGTCGAGCATTCTGTGATCTGACTGAGCATCTGACCACGTGGCCCAGCATTTCATGGTAAGGCTGAGTACTACCTTGTGGGCTGGTTCAGAACTCCATAGTGAGTTTGACCGTTTCTGAAAGGATCAGGAAGTCAGTGTGTTAGTCTTTTAAGGCTCTTTTGTCTGTTTTGGTGGCATAGTCTAGAGGTTTGTTCTATTTTGTTTTTTTAGAAGCTAGATGTGGTCTGTGGGACCATGAAAGGTAACCTGGTTCCCAGTTGAGCTAAGGCTAGAAACACCAGAGTCCCTGAAGAGACTGTAAAGAGTTTCGCCTGCTCCCAGGTACCAGGCCCCTCTCACTAGATACAGCCCCCCCCCCCCGCCCATATATTTGTGGCTATTAGTCACATAAGGACAATGCCCTAAACCCCTTCACATGTAGAGGATGTGACCTGTGGTCACCAGAGGCTCAAGACAGATCTGTATTTTAATAAGGTACCTAGAGGCCTGGAGGGCTTAACCAATAAGGTTTCCTTCCCAGACACTCCTCCCTGCAAAAAGATATTTAACCTCAGGCACACACTGAGAAGTGGGGTATGGTTTTACTCATCCACTTTCTACCATGACTATAAATGTCTTAAAACCATGGACTGCCTCTTTTCATTGGGATCTGCCATGGGGAGCTATGGAGAAGGCTTTCTCACCTATAGCGGTACCATCTAGTCTCCTATAGAAGGCCTCTCTGTGCTCCCAACCACAACCAGCACCAAGCCTAAGACTGCTGCCCATGAAGCCAAGGACTTCCCCAGCAGAACCAACCAGTGTTCCCTCTCTTTCCCCGCCCCCTGCCCCACTAACTCCAGCTTGTGGGTCCCACTCTGTTCTCAGCTCTTCCACAGCTTCGAATAGCCTGAGAACCAGATGCCCCGACCTCCTTGCAGGCCCAGGGATCCCTGAGCCATCTCTGGCTGTCCCATCCCTCAGTCTGTGCTTCCTCACCCCTGGAGCAGTGTCCTGGGGCTTCCCTACAGCCCAACACCCACCCGGCAACAGCGTGGGTAAGCGAGGTCCACTCCCAAGTCCTGCCTCCCTGCGCACACTGGCAGAGCAGACACGGGACCCATAGCCCTACAATGGGCTACCTTCTTATAAAATGTGATTGGTCCAGCAGGCCACAGAGGCCCCTAAGCAATTCAGGCACATGCTCTCCCTCTTGTTTTTTTTTTTTTTTTTTTTTCCTGAGATGAAAAACTTCCTATTGCTGAAGACACCACACATCTTGGTTGCAAGATGTTGAGAAACCAAGCTAGAACTGCACAGGAAGCTTCATCCTACTGGCTAGCCTTCATTTTTTCCAGAAGGTGCTATATGGAGTTTACCAGGACAGAAAAGGTATCTGTGTTCTCACCCAGCTAAGAACTCAATGACCTACAATACAAACTGCCAGGCAAGACCTCCCTACATTGTCAACAGTGGTACAAGTATTATGGGGCAACCATCCCATGATGTAGCTGAGCATTTCTCAGTATGGTCCAGCTTCCAATAACGTGGCCCCACATCCTACAGTGGTCATGCCTGAGCATCTAACCATGTGGTCCAGCACTTTGTGATAAGGCTTAGCATCTGGTGGTGTGGTTATCGTGAGTTTGACCATTTCTGAAAGGATCATGGAGTCAGCATGTCAGGCGGTGTCGCCTGTTTCAGTGGCATAATCTAGAGGTTTGCTCTGGTTTTGGGGCAGGAGTACTATGTGGGTACACATGCATTTGTGCAGATACTTAAAGTGTTAAAAATCACTCACAGCTTGTTTCAAAGCAGGCCTTTGGCTGGGTTTGGATCATGGACCGTAGTCTATCTCTACTTTTTCTCAAGGTCACCAAAAGTTTCTCATGCTTTATTCTAGAAGCTTCAGTATCTCACCCTTCATGCCTAGAACTGTAGTCCACTCTGAGCTCCTTTCAGTGTATCATGGAGACTGCGCATCAAGATGCAGCTTTGCACACAGATGCTCATTATTTCTTTGCATACAGATATCTATTGTTTGAGTGCTACTTGTTGAAAAGCCGGTTCCTCCTTCACCAAGGAAGCACCTGCTATGGTATCTTAACTGAAGTCCCTTGACTAGATTTGTGTCTCAGCTACAGACCCTCTTCTGCTCCATTGCTCAAGGCTCTTACAGCCTGTTTAGAGATTTCAAGCAGGTTTAGAAGAAAACTTGACACAGTCACTGATTCCCGACTTCCCAACCATATCACCACCCACAATTATAAGAAGCAGAAGTGTCCAGAGTTTACTACAATGGCTGTTTGACATTAGGCACACATGGTTACTCTACATATATTTCCCATTATAAGTACCACTCTAGACAACTTCATTCTTTGTTCTCTGTGTCTACCTGAGAGGTCGGCAGGGCACTGGGACATAGTGGGCATACTGTTATCAAGCCACCAACACCTGCTTATAGGAGGGTTGATACTACTGGTGTATAGAGGTGAGAGGCCAGGGATGCTAGACATCATGATATATGTGTATGCTAAAGAAGAACCAGTCTGTTACAATATTGGGGACCCCACCCAACCTGACATACTGTGATGGTTTGGATGAGGTTTAACCTCAAGAGGTTCACATGTTGGAGGCTTGCTCTCAATATGGTGATGGAGGCACTAAGATGTGGAACATAGTATAAGGGGTTATAACGTAGTATCTCCATCATTATCAATGAGTCAATGCCACCCCACAGTAGCACATCATGTCTTGAGGACTGGGTTAGTTTTCACAAGATTGGGTTTTTATAAAACAAGGTCCCTAGGCATGGGCCCTTCTGAGTGCATCTGATTCCCTTTCCTCGTCCTCGCCATGTTGTGGTGAGCCAGGAGCCCTCACCAACTGCCAACACCATGCTGTTTGGACCTTCCAGCTATCTCGATCATAAGCCAAACCAATAACCTTTTCTTTATCAAGTACTCAGTGTCCAATATTTTGCAATAGCCAACATAACATAAAAGACTCTTATATGTAAAAACATTTTTTAACAGATATAATGTAGACTAAACATACATGCTGCATCTTCTCTGTGGAGCTCAGGCTGAAAGCTCACTTGGCTTAGAACTTTATGAGAGAGGCGTATTGTCCACAAAGCTGTGTCACTGGTACAGAGTGCACTCGGGGTCTGGGCAGTGACAATGTCTATGTGGTTCTTGCTCCTTTATGTTAATGCCCCCAGTCTAATTAGCCTCTGGCTTAACATTCATACTGACTGGGTAGACACTGCCTGTAATATTAAAGCCGTGGGTGCTTCTGGCTATGGAGAGGGTGCCTCTTGCATGATCGCTGCCTCTTGTGAGTCCTCACCAGCTGTTGGCATCCTGGCACACTTGGGTTTTGCTCCTGTGGTAGTGGGAAGCAGTGTGTGCTACTGACCTCACATTGACCTGTGACTGCTAACTCTACACAGCTTTCTTTCCCTGACATCAGGCAGTCACCAGGGGATCTTCTTTGGCAGCTTGAAGTCTGTATCTTTTGCCTCTTTCTTGGCCGTGTGTTTTAGATTTCCTCATTGGTTGTTAGAGGACACCAGTACACCTTGGTCTCTCAGCTGTAGGATGTTCATCACCTGTGGTCATGTTTCTTAAGCTTATGGGATTTTTTTCTGCAGGGGGCAGTGGGGAAGTTTTAATTTGTTGTTTTTATTTCTTGTTAGACATTGTTCATTGTCTAATAAATCATTTTTTAAAATTTTTTTAGGTCATCATGAAGATATTCTATAATCCTGAGAAGTTTTAAAGCTCCTTTAAAAATCCTTCTCTCTTTTTTTTCTAGTCTTTAGTCATGTGAAAATCTAATTACTTCTTTTCTGATGGAAAGTCCCCATATGAAGTCATCCATCTCCTCTTCACTGACTCCCAGAACCACCTCTGTAATCCATCACATGCTCATGCATGCCATCCTGGCACAGGCTGCTCTGTGTTTTGTGATGTACCATTGATCCATCTGTAACTCGTATACCAGGGCAGCTCAGGGTGTTTACTCTGTCTCCGTAATGCTTCCTGGCTTCTGCGCACATGCCTTCTTCTGAAACCTATTCTCTTCAAAAACCGTTCTATTCATTTGCCTCTCCACATCCATTCTGGAATAGATTTGTCAATTTTCGCTAACAAGACTTTTGAGATTTTGATTGAGGTACCGTCGGGTTTGTTAATTAGTCTAGGGGGGCGGGTGCCACATTTGTGATGTAGTATCTACTCATCCATGAAATGTGTTCCATTTCTTCATATCTCTGTATCCATTAATAAATTTCATAGTTTCTACTTACTTCCTCCCCTTTTCATTCTTTCTATACTAGGAAATGAGCCCAAGTTCCTGCACATGGTAGGAAAAATGTTTTTGTTGCATTCTGCTGCTGTGTTTTTAAAAACACTCTGACCAGATGCAACTTAGGGGAGGAAAGGGCCTCTTTGCCTTAGACCCCTAGATCACAATCTGTCACTGGGGGAAGTCGAGGCAGGAACTCAATACAGGACCTTGAAGTTGAAGCCAAGGAAGTTGTTTTCTGGACTTGACCCCAGACTCATGATCAGTAGCTTTCTTTACAGCCTAGACCCACTTGCCTATGGATATTGCCTCCCATGATGGGCTGGGTCTTCTTGCATCAATTGTCAGCGAAGGCAATCTCTCACAGATGTAGCCACAGGCCAATATAGTCTGGAGACTCTGTCCATTGAGACCCCTTTGGACAATTCTAGGCTATAGGTTGATTATAGATCAAAGTAGGAGAGTAGGCACACCGGTTTCTCCATCCTCTTTTATGTATTATCATGAGACAGTGTGATGGTTAGTTTTGACTATCAGATTGACACAATCTAGTATTATATGGGGCAAGAGTCTCAATGAGAGACTTTCTAGATTAGATTAGCCTGTGGACATGTCCTGGAGGGATTTCTCAATTAGTTGGAAGACTTGCCTACTGTGGGCGGCACCATTCCCTGGGCAAGGGAACCTGGAAGAGTGGAAATGACTAGCTAAGCATGGGCATGAATGCATTAATCCATTGCTTTCTGCTCTTGACTGTGGATATAGTGTCATTTGTTCTTTCAAGTCCCGGTTGCCTTGGCTGCCCTGTCATCACCTGGAATTACGAGCTGAAAAACCCTCTTTCCTCTAAGCTGCCTGTACCAAGTATTTTATCACAGCAATGGGAAATAAAAATAATACAGACAGGGTTTCACTGAGTTACCCAGGCAAGCATTGAACCTGCAGCCATTTGTTTTCAGCCTCCTAAGGAACTGAACTTTCAAGCTGCATCATTAAGCTCAGTTAGCAATTTTCTTCATAAAAACCCACATGCTCTCTCACTATATCTACAGTGTGTAACTGGTGTTGCCAATGTGAGAGGGATTTTTTTCTCTATTATGCTTCTTATTTGCTCCTTGATGGTGCATGGGAACACCATTGATTTTTTTTAAGTGATAGTTCTATCATTTTACTGCATTGGTCACTGCACCAGGAATCCTGCCAGATCCTCTCCTCGGCTCTAATAACCTGCTCACAGTTCCCTGGGTTTCCTAAGTAGACAATCATGTAATTTGCAAATAGTCACATGAAACCCTTCCCTGGTCTCTGCTTCCCCTCGTGTACTGCTCACATCAGGTTCCACTGAAGAGCCAGCATAGAGCACCTCACAGCCTGTAGCCCTTTTCTGATTCAAGTGCTCTAGAATCAGTCTGGCCTGCCATTGATACTGCTAGAACCACCGTGCTATAATTAGCAGTCTCTGCTTTTGTTTTAACCTTTCCATCCAGACACAGATGAATTTCACATAGATTCCCATTTCATAATCTGTTTTTAGCATGTATTCACTTATTTAAATTTAACGCTGTTATATTGAACTTGCCTTCTTTGTCTTTTTTTTCTCTCTCCTTTTCCTTTTCATCTCCTGTCTTAGTCTATTTGAACTATCATTACAAATGCCCCAGGTGTGTGGCTCACATAAGTCTTTGCCCCTCGAGGTTGGGGTACCTGATATCAAGGTTTGGCAGATCGGGTTTTGTTTGGGTGCCAGTCTGCAGATGGCCACTTCTGTGTGACTTCATGAGGTGGGGGCGTCCAGGAGAACACATGCTCCAACCAGCCTTTGCTTACAAGCCTACTAACTGGGTTGGGAAGGTTCTGTCCTCATGACCTAGTCTGCTGCCACAGACTTTTTGTTACTATCTTCTTATAGAGATGAAGATTGCTCCATATTAATGGGGAGACTCTGTATCCAGATCCCACCTCCACCAGGGCCAGCTCCTGTTGTACGGATGCAGTAGCCTTTGAGGAGGAGAATTCTACTGCAAACATTTTAGTGGTCACTTAAAATTACACAGCACATAGTTATTTCAGTACCTCAAGAAGAATGGAATTGTTCAGAACTCCCATTTTTCTGATCAAGGTCAGGAGCTGCCTATTCCCCCTTCCCAAACCCAACCCTCCCACCATTAATTACTTACTGTCTTTTTGTTCTGCTGTAATTTTACACAAAGTCTCATGTAGACCAGATCAGCCTTGAACTTGCTATGTAGCAACAAATGATGTTGAATTTCTGCTTCTCATGGATCCAACTCCTGGATGCTGGAATGACAGACCTATGGAACCCAGGGCTTCAAGCATGGCGACTTAGCTGGAACCTAGATTGTTCTGCCATCTATAAGTATCACCATGGCTAGGTATAGAATCTCAGGTTAGACACTACTTCTCTTGGCGATTCAATTTTATTACCTTGCTTTCTTGTCTCTAGCATCCCACTGGGGGGTCAGGACTAACATCCCCTGCCTGAAGACTACTTTCTTTTGCTCAGGGTGCTCTTCGCTAAGTTCTCCATGTGTCTTTCCTTTTTTCTAGCTCACTGTGTCCCTCTGAAGGCACATTAGCTAATGTCCCTTCCAAGTTCATCCTCAGGCCGCTACCTCTCTTGTATATTTTATGTGTTTCTCTCTTTCATTTTAAAATCATATTTACTTGAATTTATCCTTGTTTATGTGTGTTGGAGGGCATGCATGTGAATGGCAAGAGGAAACTTTATAGACTCAAATCGCTCCTTTCACCTTTATATGTGCTGTAGGGACCAAACTCACCTAATCAGACTTTAGCAGCAAGCACCTTTACCCTCCGAGCCATCTTTCCAGTCCCATGTACATCTTTTTAACGTGCCTGTGGGTTTTAAGCTTTTCCACCTATTTAGAACCAATGAGGCCTGCAGTTCCCCGTGGAGCTGAGACCCCTGTCCTGCACTCTTACACCTTCCTTCTTCCTTTGCGCATCCATTGCCTGCCAGCCAGATGGTCTTGCTATCATTCCATCCATTGTGGATGATGGGGCTAAATTCTAGTAAGTAGTAATCCAGTTTTCTTTCCAGTAAGGAGGTCTCCCCTGCAGTAGGAGTCATAGTTGTGGCAATGGTGGGCATATGGCATCATATGGTGGGGAATGATTGCAGCAGGGACAGTCATGGAGTGCCAGGAACAGTGGTGACAGATACTGGGAGAGATAGCAGCTATAGTGGTGGCAGTAACAGGGGATGAAGGAAGCAGTCCTTACACATCAGAACCAGCAGAAGCCAACATGATGGTAAGGGCAGCAGCGCCAGCAAAAGTGGTGGCGACCGTGGAATCTAGGGTAGAGACAGTGGTGCTCACAGGGCTGTCACTAATGGTACTACCAGAGAGTCTGCAGTGGCACGAACCCCAACTCACTTAGAACGACTCATTCCAAAGGTTGCAGTGCAGCACTTGATCCTTAAGTCTCCCCTTGTCTGCCTCTGTCAAAAGCACCACCTCGTTCCGTTCTCACCCTGGCCTGACTGGGTGGCAATGTCAACAACCTTCCCCTTCTAACAGTGACAGTCTCAATTCACAGTGAGTGACCACCGTCACATAGATAGGACCCCATCCCAGGACCAAAGGACCTTGACTGTGGAGCTCCCTGGGAAGAGCAGAGGGGTATGTATGGCTGGCACTCTGTGCTGACCCCGAGCAAGGTAGTGTGAACTCTCAAGCGAGCTAAGCAGCGTTTGACATAGGGCTCTGGGTGCTCATGAGGGAGGGAGTCAGTAGTGAGTCCCTGGTGCTGAGACCTAGGCATGAATCACCCACCGAAAAGGGAGTCCGGCAAGACTCAGTACCGCTGCAGGCATTGGGAGGTAGCATCCCTCTACGGACGATATCACAAACTGATGCTCAGCTGGAGAACACGGAGTGAGAGCCATGGCCAAGGCCTCAGAAGAGGGAAGATTCCACAGAAGTAGGGAAGCTGCCACAAGGGACTAGTCCTCTAGCCTCAGGCAGGAAGCTTTCAACTATGGGAGACCTTCAGGTTAGCTAGTGACCAGGGAGGCTTCGTGGATGTCCGGACCACTGGAAGTCCTCAGATGAAGATTTCAGGTTTACAACCCACACAGACACTTTCACATCTGAACTTGCTCCCTAATGTGCCTCTTGGGGACATGATGGGTCATTGGTGGGTTTGGGTCACATCCTGAGTCCCACAGAGGGGAGATAAAGTATATCAGTGGGTGGCCGCAGCTCTTGCCATGTGATCAGAAACAGTGTGAATGAAAGACTTAATTTAAACAGGGACGTGGCTGTGATTTAATTTCAGCCACCAGATTAATGCGTTTCCCCTTATTTCAACCTTGGGTGCACGTATTCATCGGCTCTGGCGCTCTGGCGGGTCTGTGGATACCCTGTAATCACTGCATTCTTAATGATGTTTATCCCTAAGTAGATTAGAGACTGCAGAAGACCAGACTGCACCCCTCCTTTAGTGCACCCCTCCTTTAGGACAGCAACTGCCTGGCAGACTATGCCACCTGACAGGATGCTGCATGGCCTTCAGCTCTCCTCTCACAAGGTTCAACTCAGGATTGGCTCTAAGTCTACTACAAACCTCTGCTCTGGCTACCATGGTGTATGAGAAGGAGCCAGAGATGTCCCAGTTACTGGAACTCCATTAAATAAATGGAGAGACCTCAGGCCTGTGTATATAAATGACATGATGTAATGTGAAAGCTCCCCCCCCCAACTTGAAGATACATACAAGCTCGGGTTCCCATAGAAACCTAAAGGCATCCCAGGGAGGGCTCAGGGCATCCCAGACTGATACACAGGCTCTGTGGTTTGGAGGAGGCAGCATCATGTCTCTGTGCCTTTAAACAAAAGTTCGAAGCCGTGACTTCCAAGGAAGGGGTTTCAGGAAGCTGTAATGAGGCCATCACGCTCTGCAGGACACTATTCTAACTGCTTAACGATGCACAGCTTTGTAATGAAGAGAGAGTCTACCAGACCCAATATAATCTGAAATTAAAGAAAAATGGAATGTATTAAAAAATGTATTGCAGCACTAATGGAAGTTGTCAGCTCGACAGCCCCGAAATCCATGTGTCACCTCAGACTGCAGCAAGCCAGCTTGAAACGTGGACCTCACCCTGGTCTGCCCAATGGGCTCTAAAGTCCAAGAGGACAAGAATCAAGAAGACCAGGGTGCCAGATACCCACAGATTGCTGGGCTCACCTGCCTTGCTCCTGCTCCTCACCTCGTGTTAACCCGGACGGCTTTCGCTGCTGTACTGTGGATCACCCTCTTGAGAGCAATGCTCTGTGATTCTGGGCACACGTGGCTTTCACCCTGAGAGCTGCTTCCAGGCTCATTTTCAGTCAGCCCAGAGTTCTCTTTTCTGTAGAGGTGAGTTCAAACTCAAGGACTTTTGTACTCTAGACCCTGCCCCTGAGCCACGCCTTGGCCCCTCAGACTCCTTTCTCTTCCTGGCTTTGTTGAGACTTGTTTCGTTGATACCTTCTTACATAGCCTCACCTGGCTTTGAACTCATAGCAATCCCTCTGCCTCAGCTTCCTGACTGCCTACATAACCACTCCTGGCTTCACATTCATTTCCTGAAGGAACTTTGTTTGAACTTGCAGAGAGAAATGTCAGATTCACAGGATCGATATTACTACCTGGATAAACTTTCCTGAGGCCGAGTCCCTTGTGTTGAACGTGTGCTTCCCTCTAAGCTGTGTAAGTCCATTTATTAGCAATGTATGGCAGTTCTGCCTGCAGAGGCTGCAGGCCAGCAGGAGGTACCAGTGTCTCATATCCACAGCAGTTGCTTCCCAGCCTCCGAGACCTCCTCCTCTGACAACCCTTGCTGCAGAGTCTACCCCCACCATGACGCCATGGGACCTTAGTCACCCCCAGACTCAGAGACAAGCACGTAGCACATGGCTTACTAATCACAGGCCTGCACTTGCCAGCTACTCTGGGAACAGGGATGCGCATGTGACCAAGCTGACCCTATCAGTTTGTCTGAGTAGCCAAGTAATCTTAGAGTCAGAGACGCTCCTTTGAGGCTGCTTCTGTAGGTTGGAAGGCTGAAGCTGTGTTATACCTGTGAGGTCCCTGAGGAAGAACGGAGAGATTCAGAGAAACTAGATCCTCAATCATCCCTGGGGCACTTGATGTAGCAGTATCTGAAGAGAGACAAGTCCCTGGATCTTCTTATTGCATAGTTGTTGCATACCATCACACACACACACACACACACACACACACACACACACACACACACACACGGCACATCCTCCTCTTTTTTTTTTTTTGTTTTGTTTTGTTTTTTGAGACAGGGTTTCTCTGTGTAGTCCTGGCTGTCCTTTGAACTCACTCTGTAGTCCAGGCTGGCCTCGAACTCAGAAATCTGACTGCCTCTGCCTCCCAGCTGCTGGGATTAAAGGCGTGCGCCACCACTGCCCAGCTCTTCCTCCTCTTAAAAAGCTGCTTTGAATCATGCACCCACCCACCCACCCTGCCTCTCTCCACACAGCAAGGTTCTTGCTAATGGATGAGACCCAAAGAGTGCTGTGCCCCACACATCGCAGACAGGATTCTCAGGTCCAGGTGGCTCCACAGCATAGTGACAGGAGGAAAGTCAGCGGGAACCACCCAAGCACTTAGGTGAAGAGAGAGAATGAACAGATGAAGCAGAACAAAAGGGCCCAGGAGGGGCTTGCTGCAAACCACCTCAGGTAGAGCTGGGACTGCACCAGCGGAGCCAGTGAAAGATAATGCGAGGGTAAGTGTACTCAAAGAAAGAAGAGAAAACTCGACACTTGCTTTACCCACAGTACAAGTCCCCAGCACCTGCATACTCTTTGGTACCCCACCTCCCAAAGAGTGGACCTTGCCCCCTTGAGTCTCAATGTGTACACACTCTTTGATACTCCACATCCAAAGATTGGACCATGCTCCTCACCCACAACCCAGCATGAGCTGGAGGGAACCCTTAACTCTAACTGGCAGAAAGGGCCAGAAGAGAGAGTTTACATGTCAAACCAGAACATGGCCTGGAAGCTCCTCCTCTTTTCCTTCCTGCCTGCTCTCCTTACTGCTCCAGGGTAGCCACTCAGGAGTGACAAAACTTAAGCGCTCAACGCTCAAGCTCAATGCTGAGGAGCTGGTCTCACATCCGCAGGGAGGAGTCTTCCTATAGGCAGATGTGCCTGTGGGGTGCTCTGTGTTGCTCCAGCCACCTTGGGATGTCATGGCCTCCCTGTGCTGTCATGGCTTTACCCTGCGGATGGCTTAGACTTATGAGCTTGACCTTTCTGAGTTCTCACGCTCAAGCTGGGAGAACTCAGAGAGTCTCTGCAAAAGCCATGGAGGTCGGGAGAATGGGACACACAGAGCGTGGAGACACACTGTCACCTGGCTGTCTTCCCTGGGTTTGCTCTTTGAGCATGAGTGTAAAAGGTAAAAATATCAATCTTGCAGCACTGCCAGATGGGCCAGGAGAAAAAAAGCCCTCAAGGAGCCTCCACAAGGTAGGGACAGTGGTGACTTGTTAGCGCCAAGGACTCAGAAGCTTCACAATGAGCACACCTAGCAAGGAACGGGGGAGTGTGAGGGATGGGTAAGACTGGAAACTTCCTGGATGCCATGAGAGTGAGGCTAGGTATTGCCAGGTGGAATGTGGGGACTGGTGGGGTTGGGCTTGCTGTGAGAGTATAGAGCCCACCCACCCCACGGAGGCTGACACAGAAGCATGGTAGGGTAGATGGAGATGCGCTTCAGGCTGTTAAGTATTCAGCAGTAGGCTACGGGGCTGGCTGGCTTGTTCTGTTCTCCACCAGCAGGTGCTGCTTCCCTTGACCAGCCTGAGACATCCTTTTCTTCTCCCTCACCGTTCTCTCTTTGGCCAATTAGTGTATTTCAGGCTGGAAAATAGTCAAGAGGGCACCAGGAAGACTCCGGGCGGGGACTTTAATGCAAGCAGGCATTTTGCCAAACAAGCTTCTTACCTGCTCTTCTGGGCTCATTACCTGTGCTTTCTCCTGTGCTACTGTAACTCAGTCACTGGAACCCTTCTCTCTGGCAGGGAGGGAGGCTGCTACAGAGCCAGCGGGAGACAGGGCACCTGATAGCACATTGGCCGTTCATGTTCATGCAACTACCTTGTAAGGACACCTTGTTCTTAGTCCTAGGAGGGTCCAGGAGCCATGCTAGGTTCTGGGAATCCAGCTATGATCCAGACCAGATCTAAGGAGGGGAAGGTACACCATGTAGCCACATGGGCATCGGAAAAGAATTAGACTCTCTGTCTTTGTTCCCTTCAATCTGATGATGGCCAGCAGATTCACTGAAAACCATTTGTAAACAAGAGAAATTAGGAAGGAGTAGAGCACAAGGGCCTGTGTGGTGGGATAAGCAACAGGCATCGGACAAGGCAATGGCTGGCTTGAGCGGTCGTACCTTAGGACATGCAGGAGATGTGCAGTTTGAAGGGAGCTTTTGGCAGTTGCCACGTCTGTGTCCCCTCCCTTGTCATAGATGTTCATGGCGATTGATTATAGGAAGACTAGGGATCTATGTCAGGCCTGGGGAGGGAGGGTAGAGAACGAAGTGGGCAGGAGATGGAGTAATGATGGGCTGTCCTTGATCATCAGCCAGAGCTTGGGGGAGCAGAAGGCTCTTCCCAGACATAGGAAGGCTAAGGAGTATGGAGTCCCAGGCAGCGTTTGTAAGAGAGGATGACCTACTTCTCTGGGGCATCAGGACTCCGTGAGGACTATGGCTCTGCCCTCTGGCTCCCATCACAGCCCGCCGGTCCTGCCAAGACCCTGGACTGCACTGACAGTAGGCAGGCAGTCTGAAGGGACCACCTGAGTGTAGTCACACCTCACCTCCTCTGGTGGCTTGACTTGGGATGTCTTGAAGTCTTCTCACTGTTTTTCATGCACTCGACCTGATCTCCTCTCTCAACTCTTTACCTTCATTTCGTTTACATTCATGTTCTGTCTCTCTCTCTCTCTCGTTCTCTCTCTCTCTCTCTCTCAATAACAACAACAACAAAGAAAATCTGGAGATGAGGGTGGGGATGGGAGGCAGGGGAGGGGTAGGTGGAATGGGGATATAAAGTAAATAAATAAATCAATGAATAAAAAAGGAAAGCCCCCGCACAAGAACAACAACAACAAAAATGCTAAGACAAAATAAGACAAAGAAAAAGGCCCACAAACAAAACTGTAGAGTCTGTTTCTCTGCTGGCCAACTGCTACTCTTAGGCAGGGTCTTGCCCTGGAGTGTGGTTGACATAGCCAGTGACGCTCCATTAGAGAAAACTGATTTTCCCTTGTGCAGATTGGTTAGGGGTGGGACCCCATATCCACTTCCTTGTCTCTGTCCTGGGACCCTGCCATCTGGCTTGAACTTGTGCAGGTCTTGTTCCTGCTGCCGCGGTCTCTGTGAGTCCATATGTGTGTCTGTCTGTTGTGTCTGGAAGATACTGTTTCCTTGGAGTCCTCCATCACCTCTGGCTCTGAGAATCTTTCTGCCTCCTCTTCTGCATAGCTCCCTGAGCCTTGAGGTTTGATGAAGACATTCCATTTAGGAATGAGCACTCCAAACTTTCTCTCTCTTCTCTCTCTCTCTCTCTCTCTCTCTCTCTCTCTCTCTCTCTCTCTCTCTCTCTCTCTCTCTCCACATTGCCCAGTTGTGGGTCTCCATGTTATTTCCCATCTATTGCAAGAAGAAGTTGATATAATAAGGGTTCATCTATGGCCAGAGCAATATATCATTAGGAATTATTTTATTGCTAGTTATTTATTACTTATCATAAAGGTTGCTATTTGTTTATTATTAATCCTTCAATAGAACAATAATAGTAGGTTTTCCCCTAGGCCCATGACCTATATGATTTTATGTTTTGACCAGGTACCTGGCACACACACACACACACACACACACACACACACACACACACACATACATACACACACACTCATAGTAACTGTGAACTCATAGCCATGAGGGGCCCACACAGTCTGTTGATCCAGGACACCTGAAGAGTCTGCCATTCTCAGCCTGGAAAAGTACAGCCAGCCAGGAGCCACCTGACCCTGAGGACAGACTGGGTGACTCTCCTAGTCCAGCCAAGCCCTTCTCAATGTCACAACTCTGCATTTCTTCTTGGCTGGATGGCATCCCGACTGCTTGCCCTTCTCACCCAGGCTAGACCACACACTCAGAGAGTTAACAATTGCTATCTGTGTGCCTCTCACCCTTCCGTGGCACTCTTTTGTCCCCTGTGGCACTCTCTCTCTCTCTCTCTCTCTCTCTCTCTCTCTCTCTCTCTCTCTCTCTTCAGGCTCAGGGCTGCATGTAGGTCATGCTGTGAGAACCTACAGGAGATGCCACAGGTCCCTGCTCAGCTGTAGCCTTGGGCATTTTGTTCTCTGGGTGTAGAGTCAAAGGCAAGTTGCCCAAGGCTCTTGCCAGCTGCGTTTGAAGACAAAGTTGTGTCTGGAAGAAGCAGTGTACTCGCCAGCAACCTGACTTCAGGAGCAGTCTTGCCATGCCTCTGGGCTTCTTTTCCTAAAACCGCTGCGTGATGGCACTCCCTTTGTCACAGAAACAAGATGAGCCGTGTCTGTGTGGGGTCTGGTTTTCCTGCTTAATCCCCGAAGCTTGATGAGACCCACAGCTGTCACTGTACGTGGAAGGCTAAGATGCTTCTCGCCACCACAGCCTGTGATTGACAACAGAGGATGCTACACACGCTACTGTTGCAGGAGGCTGATGTTGGCAGCAAGCTGGCAACTGGACCTTTGTCCCTCCACTTAGTCACTTTCAGGTAGCAACTTGATCTAGTGTTCTCTCTCTTTTTTTTCTCCTTTTTTAAACTGACATACAAGCAGCAACTCCAGTCTCTGAGTTGTTTCATCATCTCAACCCAGAGCTCTACTTTCATGAAGATGACTGGGGGATGGGGTGCAAATTTAGATTAATTGAACAAATCTCCCGGTCCCATTGGGAATGCCATGCTCCTGAGAAGGGAATAGAAAGATTTAATGAATATGATCTTGGCCATTACTTTGGCAAGCTAAAGGGAAGGTGATGCTCCCTACAAGAGTGCTCCCCAGGAAGACATCCTAGCCAAATTCCTGAAGCATGTGAGTGTGACCTCATTTGGAAAAAGGTTTCTGTAGATGTGACCAATACCAGGCTTTTTGAATTAGGACATCAGCATGGTTATTGAGGGGACCTTCATGCTGTGGCAGGCAGAGGGAACTTCTCCAGGCAGCAAGGGAGGGAGCATGTGACTCCTGGGCTTGGGATAGGGACGTACAGCTGTGAACATCTGGAGGCCCTGAAGCTGGAAAAGACAGGAATAAGCTTCAGAGCCCAGGGCTTTGTGGCCTGCTGACATCTTGGTGTTTGCATAGTTAAGGCTGTAGCTTTACTCTGTACTGGCATCTGTAAATCACTAACCTGGAGACTGGCACCCAGAAGCCTTAAAGCCTGACTCTCTGATCTGGACTCATTCCCTGTGCTGAGCCCGCTCAGTCTCTGGTGTCTCCTCGGTTCACACCACCTCCTGAGCACCAGCCAGCTCCCTGAAAAGCACATCCAGGTCCCATACAGGGTGTCCTGGCAAGTGGTCAATCCTTGCTGGGGAGGCTGGCTCACACCATGGAAGTCCAGCCCCAGCCTGGCCTCCTTCTGGTCCTCTCCTTCAGGGCTGGCTTCTTGCTAGGAAAGGCACGCATGCTGCTGCAGATTGCTGTGAAGGGCATGTGGAAATCACTCCCTCTGAGAAGCTCTCTGCTGCCTTCCTGAGAGCTCTGTCTCCTCAGTCTTTCTGGGCTCACTGTCATCCATCCTTCCTATGCCCCCATGCCCACCCCCTCACACCTAAATTGGTGCAATGAGGTTATGAAACTTCCGGAATTCTTTTCTAAAATGTGACTGAGTTTGGGAGCAGGTGCCCTGTCAGGAAATGGGCTTGTCTCCTTCCTGTCCCTCTGTCCATGGCCCTAACATGTAGGATCAGGGCCATGATGATGTGCTTCTCTGCTAAGAAGCACATAGACAGTCTTTGATCATCACAAAGAGTACTGTTTCGAGAGTATGTGTACTCACACGTTTATGCTCACACCAGCAGTGTGCTGCAAACACACACACACACACACACACACACACACACACACACACACACACCCTTATGACAGGAGCTGATGGCCAGTTTCATCTGACAAGTTCAATACACTATCTCTTAAGAGGAATCCTGAAGTGCAGTTCTCACACAGGCATGGTGTCTTCCCATGGCATAGCTCAGCTGGTACTCGGTAACCTCTAGTGTTCATGTGTTTCTGGATGTTGGGTTGATCTGTTTGTCTGTTGACAATGGCACACAACCTCTCTAACTTTGTATGAGAGTCTGAGTTCTTCTGCCCAGAAGTGACCACACCTTTCTGTAACCACGTCCCCTTCTTTTTGCCAATGCATAAATGTTCTTTATGTATCATGGGTACTAGTCCTTCTTGTTTAAAACACAAAAAACACACCTTTTCTGTATTATTATTATTGTCTTTTGAAAAAAAAAAAGGAGTCATTTTGTTTTACCCATATGAGTATTTTGCCTGCATGTGTGTATGTGCGCCATATGCATGCCTGGTGCCTACAGAGGCCAGAAGAGGGCATTGGACCCCTGGAGCTGGAGTAACAGATGGTTGTGAGCTAGCATGTCTGCTCTGGAACTAAAGTGGGTCTTCTGAAAGAGCAGCAAGTGCCTTGAGTGCCAAGCAGTCTCTGCAGCCCTCACATCGGTTCCTCCTTACAATGACTGCTGGTGTCTTGTTTCATTTGTTTTCTTGCTTTGAGGCAGTCTTATGGTATATACAACCCAACATGGTCTCCAATGCACGATTTTTCACCTCCATTGGTGACTTGTGCTTCTGTATTCAAATCTGATTGGGAGCTGAACTTCCTCAGCAGTGAGACTCCTTACCCGTTCCTCTGATCTCACCTTTCTTGAGTCTCTGCCTTCCCAACATTGCCCAGCCCCAGCCCATCACGCATTCCTTGGGAAGTGGATGCTGTGTGAGGCCCTTGGGCCACAGTCCCTGACAGCACCGGTAGATTCTGGATGAGGATTCTTAAGCAAGAAGTGCTTCTTTCCTGCTTGAAGGAATGGTTGTTTGGGTCAGTTTTGTTCTCTATAACTAGGGCTCCAAAAGAGTAGGCTACATGTCCCAAGTCCCATGCCACACGAGACATGATATTGAGACCAGGATTCAAGTATCCCCTTGAGAAGAGATCCAGTAGTATTAGTGGCCTGGGCTCACTCTCTTAAGGGCCTACAGTTACCCTGCCCAAAAGCTCGCTGCAGCTCATTTATCTATTTGATAGCTTCTACTTTCCACAGGAAAAAAACAAGCATCAAAGCTGCTTAAAGTCCAGGCTCTTCCGTGGACTTGGGATTCCAACTAGGATATAGCATGCTCTGTTTCGTGGATATCTCTGCCATTTGAGGTTGGCTCTTAGTAATGGTGTAAGGGTCCATCTGTGTGGAAAGAAATGCCCACCCATATCCAGAGCAGGTCTGGGGAGTTGACAGGGACTTTACAAAAGACTGGAGCCTCTTCTCATCTGGGGTTATTCTACTTTACCCGTAGACTGTATAGTCTTGGGCCAGCAGTACAATCTGCTTTCCAAGTTAGAAGGGCCCACCCAGTGCTAGCTAAAGTTGCCCCAAAACAGAGACATGCACCAGGCTCTGGACAGGTTGGGACATACATGTGAAAGGTGACCAGATAGAAGTGTAGGCTGAAGGAGAGTGTCCACACCGTTTGTCTCACACCTGGTGGCAGCCTGGCACACCATTCAGGGCTGGAAGACAGGCCTGCCTGGAGGCACCTCCCTCTCCTCTGTGGGCTCACAGCCACTCGGAGATGACAGTATGCAGGACGCCTCCAGGCAAAATCCAATGCAAAGCCCATTTCCTCCCTGCCAGAGACGATTCCTCACTCCTGCCCAAGTGAGGTGTCTGCTCACGGAATCAATTTCTCGGCTCCTGCACAGCCCCAAGCAGAAGCGACAGGAGCTTTATTGATCCACGCCCTCAGCAACATGCTTGCTGGGTAAGTAGGAGTCAGGTAGCTTCCCTGTCTTCCTGCTCTTCCTGTCCTGCATGTACCCACGTCCATACCCCCAACCAACTCATCCCAGAAGGCAGGGGGTCCAAATCATAGTCGCTGAGAATCTCGGGACGTCAGGCCCCTTCAAATGACCACGAGAAACAAAGCATAAGTTTAACTAGCTCATTTATTTATTTATTTATTTATTTATTTATTTATTTATTTATTTATAGGCAGGCTGGCCTTGAACTATATAAGTGAGGATGACCCAAGCATCTCTTCTTTCACCCTCACTTCTCAGTGTGCTGGGAATATGAGCGTGTGCTATTATACTCTGTTCATGTGATGCTGGCATCAAACTCAGGGCTCTGTGTGTGTTAGGCAAGTACTCTACCAACTGAGTTACATCTCAGCCCCATGATGCCCAGGTTTTCATTATTGCCAGCACGTCCCTCATCTGCTAGGAGGGCCTCACCCCACCTCACCTGTCACTGTGCCTACCATGACCTGCGTGTGACCTGGGAGTACTGTAACTCTTCTTTACGTTTAGTTCAGCTCTAACCACACCTGTTTTGTCTGACTATTGTGACATGATCTGCTGCTGTCTCATTTTGCCCTTTACCTCAAGAATGGGTAAACAGATGCACATTGTATTCAAACAATGACTCGACTCGAAAGAGAAATGAACCAGGTATTTTCCACAATAATGAACTCCTAAATGCCACGAAAGGGAAGATCAGAGTCAGAGGGATCCTCTTGTGTGACTCTATTCACTGGCAGTTCTAGGATAGTAACGACTAAACAATACATGATGTCAGAAACATAGGAGCAGGTGTTTCCCGGTGGGAGGGGGCATGTTAACAAGTGTGGGAGGAGGTGAGGTGCTGAGAATATTCTGGAAACCAGACCTCATCAAATTAGACTCTTAAGCATGTACATTTCATTTGGCATATGCTCTACCTCAGGGCTTTCTTATGTCTGACACAGAGGAGCTAGAGGCACTGAGTGACCACACTTCACCAGCATCCTCAAAGGGAACACAAGCAGAGGAAGTCAAACTTTCCCACAGTAGGCGATGGACAGCAAATTTAGCATGGGGAAGGGGGACCATGAGAGTGTATGTCTTTCTGTGGAGACAGTCTTCCAAGCAGGCAATGAGAGCTGACTCTAGGCAGAGCATAGCAGCCCCTCCAAGATGACATACATACTGGCCTTTGGGACTCTGGGGACAGCTCGTGCCAAGTGCTGCAGCTCAGGCAAAGGCCAGCCCAGTGTTCACTATAGCTGGAAAAGGAGACACCAAAAGCACCAGATGAGAGCCCCCCAGGTGGCAGGTGACAGGTGGCAGGTGGCAGGTGGCAGCTGTACACCCCAGGGTGGTGACCGGGAGATGGCTAAGCTCTCGTCCAATCACAGACACTAAGCATAACAGGCCTAAGTGACCAGATTGGTGTACACCGCCCACCACCAGAGAATCAGAAAGTATCTGAGAAAGATCACAGAGTCCAGAGCCTGTTGGTCCAAGTTGGAGTCCAGCCAAAAGGCCCTCTGCAGAACAGAGGAGCCCTCAAAATGTTAATTCAGAGCCTAGGGGGGAAAAATGAGTCAGTGGGTTACAGAACTAACGTGGCCCTCTGCGCACAGGTAAGATGTTCCTGGTGGTGGTTGGTCACAAGTTCTCCCAGGAAGCTATTTTCAATGAATTAAAGGAAATGGACTCCTAGGAGTGACCATAAACAAAATCTCTGCTAAGAAATGGAAATCATGAGGAGAGTCAGAGAGGGAATTCTCTCTCCATCTTGACATGTGTGTCTGAAGGTGCCCGGTTAGCAGTAGATATCATGTCAGCCTCATAACTGCATGGACTGTTCTGACGTAAGTATGCTGGTGCAGTGATTGCAGGCTTCTTTACTTGGGGTGCACCCAATGTCCTCTCTTCTACCTATTTTGAGGTTTTTGGTAGGATTACCATTAACTACTTCCCAGCTAGAGCTCTGAAGTCCTGTCCATCCACATCTGGGTTCTGTCTCATCCATCTACATCTGGGTTCTGTAGCATCTATCCACATCGGGTTCTGTCTCATCCATCCACATCTGGGTTCCATCCCATCCATCCACATCGGGTTCTGTCTCATCCATCCACATCTGGGTTCCATCCCATCCATCCACATCTGGGTTGCATCCCATCCATCCACATCCGGGTTCCATCCTGTCCATCCACACCTGTGTACTGTCTCATCCATCCACATCCTGGTACACATTGTCTACTTTTTGTTACATCCCTATCCTCTCCTCCCCCCCATCCCCCACTCTCCCCTTCTACGAAGCGAAGCAAGTCTTTAGCTTCCCCTTCACTCACACAGTGTCCTTCAGGCCCATCCACTTTGCTACAGCTAATGGGATTTTGCTCTTTTCCGTGGCTGGGTAATATTCCATTGTGTGTCTAGGACATAGTTTCCTCCTCCGTTCATCCCTCTCCAGAGATTCTGTATCTTGGCACTGGGAAGGGCAGTGCGTTAAACACACAGGGTGCCTTCAGAGGAGAGACATAAGGGTTGAAATGAAGAATTCACTGAAAGAGCTTGTCAGAGATTGGGGCCGACAGAAGAGTAAGTGGAACTTGAGGATGGATCGATAGAAATTATCCCATCTGGAGAACGGGAGGGGAAAAGACCAAAGACAAATGAACACAGCTCCGGGGAACACGCACAATAATATCAAATGGAAATGCGTATTTGAAGAAACAACGGCTGTAAACTTCCAAAATTTGATGAAACTATCATGATCCTAAAAAAAAAAAAAAAGTAGAGATCTAAAAGCTGTTGGGAAGCCGAGGATGAAAGCACACTGAAGTTCGCTGCCAAATCTTAGCTTCTGATACATTTAGCAGGCATTTGGATATCATAAAAAAATGGTTAATTTCTTAGTTCAAAGGGCTAAAAAAAGAACAATCACAAAACAACATAAATTGTCAAAAATGGGAGAAAAAGAGAGTAATAAAGAATGGAAACAGACTTTCAAAAATAGAGAGCAACGCAGCCACATCAGGCTTAATTCTAGTTTTGTTTGTAGCTTTTTTTGGTGAAGGATGACAAGAAGGACTGACCTCTGAGAAGCAGAATGAAGAAAAGGAATCGAGAAAGCAGAAATTAGAATTCTAGAGTGCTGGGGGTTGGGAGGGAGATAAAGTGAGCAGTCCCACACAAATGGAAGTGCTGCGGGTGTGCGTAAGCCATCCTGTGCAGGGAGCACGGTGACGGTCAACAATCAACACACTTTAGCAGCCATGATGCACACACACAAAGACAATGGGCAGTTTTGGGTTGTCTAAAAGGCCCGTGGTCATGGTGAACATGCAGCCAGTGCAGCCCAGAATCCTCTATCTAGATAAATAGGGCGGAAACTCACACTCATGTCCAGCATTGCCTGCTGCCACCCAATGTGAGACGGAAGAGATCGAACACTAGCAGGGTGAGACTGCCCAGAGGGATGCCTGCTCTCCAGTTAGACACCAATATGGAGCTGGATGAAGGATGCAGCGCAGGAAGACTTCGAAATGGTGGAAGGCAGAAGCACACTGGCAAATACAGCGTGATGCTATTTTGGTGAGGGTCAATGCCTTCAGGGCAACCGTGCTCCTGGTTTCTGTCTATGCTGGCAGGATGAGAGCATGGGGTAGGGCGATAAGCCAGGGAAGCTGGCTCCTGATGTCATCTGCAGGCCAGGAGGAGGAGCATGGGCAGATGAAGGGCACAGGCCCTGAGCAAGGAGGTGAGCAGGACAAACAGCGTTGCGGGCTGTGGGGGAACCAATGTGCCCCTTACTTTGTTCTTTGTATATCCAAAGTATACAAGTATCTCAAGGTCAGAAACAAAAAATGCCAGACCTATGGTCCCTGGGGATGCAATTTGGAGGTATTGAAGTCTGGAAGCCGGTCCTTCTCATAGGGGAGGACTGTCCCAGAGGGGACAGAGACCACACCCCATGTGGCACCTCCAGTGGGCCTTGAAACAGAAAACAATATCAGAAAAGACTGGGGGACCCCAGACAGAGTGTGAGCATCTGTCATTAAGTGTGCATCAACCTTAACTGCGGACAGTGAGCCATCACAGAGTGACAAATTAATAGTTCCTGTGGGAGTGTGGGAGTCCCCACCAGTGTCTGTGGACCCAAAAATAGTCTGGAATAAAAACAGTATTAAGTAAACAAACGTACGGGTCCTCCTGTGTCTCCTGACTCTCCTTCCTCCATGCTAATTAATCTGTCTGACTTATCGGGTCCAACATGGGATGGTTAATCTTGCCTAGCAACACGACTTGATTGACACCTCTAGGAAGTTAGTGTAGCAGGTGTTTTCAGAGAGGTTAGATCATGATGCTCTGTCAGGTGAGCTGGTCAGAGGAAGTAAGAGCATAACCTTGGGAGCCAGATCTCTGGGAGGGGGGGACACGTCTTGGTACTGCCCCAGTGTGATTCCTGTCCTCTGGGATGTGAGCTGCTCTGCCCTCTGCTTCCCATCTTCCATGAGGTGAACCCATGTGATGCTCTAACGTGGTTGAAGATGAGAGAAGGCTGCCCTTGCTCCCCAACCCTGCATCCAGGCTTGAGTTCATGTCCTCTTTGCATCTTGATATTATCTTCCTCTGGGGATACTGAGGCACCTGACTCAGGAGACTTTCTTTGGGTTTTCTGTGTTGTAAGGTCCTCTGTACCCCAAGTCCTCTGTCCTTTCATGTCCTCTGTATTTCAGGCCTTCTGTGCCCCAAGGTCATCTGACTGGTGGTGCCTTTGCCTGGGGTGGAGGAGGCAATGTGACTTTGGAGAATCTGACTCTCTCAAGGTCACCAGAGGAGTACAGGGAGTGGAAGGAGAGAAAGCCAGGGTCCTCCCAGCTCCTTCACAGCTCCCAGCCCAGGGCCTGGAGCTCCTGCCTGTGGCAAGGCATGTGCAAGAGTCTTAATGAAACACCAGACAAGCCATTTGTATTCTTTGCAAGACCTGGAATTTTTATCTTAGATTTTTTTTCCCCTCTAGGAAAGACACTTTAACTGACTAATATTTTTAAGATTAGCTCCGGATGTCTGTTAAAAATCAAGTTCAGTTCCTGCTAACAAGTGTGACTCAAGGTAGGAAGAGGCTGTATGACTCAGCACTCAGGACGTGCGACCACCCCCTCTAATGAGGCTAGAGGGGGACAGCAAGCCTGACCTCGTTAGGATCACTTTGGAGGTGTCCATGTCCAGACATTCTTCTGGTCACTGATATTGGAGGGCAGGGAGAAGCTCTACCCCACTGTGTACTAGAGAGACTATGTTTGGGTTCTATCTCTGATGCTTCTGCTCCAACTAAATTAATCCAGGTGATGGCAGGCAAGGACAGGATCCACCCATTCTTGCCACTCCTATGCAGGCCAGGCACCTTCAGCCCTCCCTACAGCTTTCTTGTTCAGTCTACCACCCTGCTGTCCTTGCTTCCTAAAGCTCCACACCTTGCCCAGCTGAGGACTCTGGGGGCCAGCTGGCGATGACTCAAGCATGTATACCTAGATACATTTGGATAAGCCGAGGCCTCCCATCTCAGCACTTGCTCTCCTGGGTCTCCCTGACTCACACATCTCATGTGCCCCAATATCATAGGCATGCATCTCTGCTCTCGAGGAGACCTTGTGGGACAGATCCAGAGCCTGTGCCCACTACCAGCACAAGGACGATGTCCCTCCCTTGGTTTGTCACTATTTCCTCCTTAGGCTGCTGTCTTCAGTTCATGGGGCTGGGGCAGGGGACACAAGTGAGAGTAATGACCAGGCTGGGTGACTCCTGTTGGGCATCTTATGACCTTCATAACTCATACTTGTCTCTCTACTTTGCTGGCTACAGAGTCTGAAAACTGTCGTATGAGATCCCTGAAAAATGTAGCTGTCAGGACTCATAACATTGCCCTGCTTGGGCTCTGTGCTAGCCCACATGGGAGGCTACTGTAGGTGGAGTGGGTTGTATTCCTGCGTGAGGACGGTAGGTCTCAGTGGCCTTGGGCTGGATGGCTCCGTACCTGGAGCAGCGAACTTTCCATTGTGCATTCTGCTCCAAGAACACAAGATGGCTTTTCTGGGTAGACCACACTAGGTGTCCCATGACAACTGTGCAACCTTTATCCTGAAGTTCTATGGGGGAGGGTGTCTCAGGTGTCTATGGTTTGCTGGAGTCAATCTGACATGGCTGATCTTGTGTGATACGGACTGGTGGCGGGTGTACCTGCTTCCGGGAGCCTTCACAGGCTTTGCCTGGCCCCTTGTTGGCCCTGAAGTGTGTGTGTTTCTTGCTTCCCTCACTCCTTCTACCTCCTCTTTGCTTTTTATTTATTTGTTTATAGTCATTGGGGAAATTAGGACAGAGCTCTCAGTGAGCAGACCTTACTCCATTTTGAAACCCAAGTGGTCCCTGTAGGTAGGTCACTGGACCGCGGTGACCCTTGAGCTCTTCCTCCAATGACTACTCAGGTGGGAGCTGTATCAAATATGATGAGCTGATACCAGCTGGGGTCTCCAGTGTGAGGTGAGGACCCAGAGGGACAAAGGATCTAATGAGGAGTTAGGGATCTCTAGTAGGGGTGCCTTGCATAGCAGTTGAAAGGGCTTCACCATTTCATGGCTTTCAGGTTTCAGCTGGGCTTATAGTGGGCTCATTCTGGGGTCTGACTTCTGGGAATGAGTTAGGACCTCACAGTGAACAACCTAGGCCAGGGCATACCTGAGGATGATGGGTAGCTTGGGGACAGCTGTGGTCTAAACTGCGTTGATTTTGTATGCCGTGTCAATTCCCAGGGCTGCTGCACAATTCTGATCCCGTAAGTCAAGGGCCACATAGAGGTCACCACAGGGAAGTGACCTTGAGAAGGTCACAGTGGGGACTTGTGACTGCCACCTCCTCAGAGGCCATCTGAAGTGGAAACATGACTCTTCCAGACAGGCTCATTTTCTTCCCCTCCCTCTCCACGGCATAGTACGTAGATGGCCATTCCTCAGCCTCAGCACAAGCCGGTCACCACCACAGCCACTGTTATCTGCTCAGAGGCCTAAATTACCGGCAAAGGGAGATAGATGGCCAGCCCTTTCCGGCTCAAATTGATTCCCACCCGGGGCCCCCAGGCCCTCTCCCTGGCGATCACTGAAAAAGCTTCCCCCTCCTACACATAATGGCCCCTCATGAGCGCCTGATAGGAGCAAAGATATCCAGTTGCACCATGATGCTGCGAGCCAGGCACAGATGCAGGGGTGGGGTGCATTTCATCAAGGCTGTCTCACCCCACAGCCCTAGTGGCTTTCCAGGAAGATGCTGGGTCATCAGAACTCAATTTGCCCTGAGTGGTGGGGGCCCTGAGTGGTGGGGGCCCTGAGTGGTGGGGGCCCTGAGTGGTGGGGGCCCTGAGTGGTGGGGGCCCTGAGTGGTGGGGGCCCTGAGGACAGACTCCAGGCTCTCTCTGCTTCTTTCATAAGAAAAGAAGAGATGCAGAGGAAGTCACCAGTGTATACTGTAGTCTATTCTGTTCTGGGAAAAGTAGATTTCTGGATGCACAGAAAGGCTAGGAAGTTTTACTAGGCCACCCAGCTAGTGAGCGTGACTTAGCCCTGCCTTGACCCCATACCCCCTCTCCAACCCTGCGCTCATTCCTCTACCCTAAATCTGCTCTAACTCTACCTCCCATTTAACTCCAGCCCCTGTTGTGATCTCACCGTTCCTCCCTCTCAAAATCCCCGGGTACTTGCTAGGACTGAGCTCAGAAATTGCCTGGCAAACACAGGCAATATTCTCCAGGACTTCTGTCCCCTTTCCCAATTCCTTTAGTAAGAGAGAGGAGTAAAAATGACATATGGTAAGTGGCCATGACAGCTACAGTGGTTGGTATCCAGCTCTGGTATCCACAAGTAATACCACACTAATGCTCTCTGACACTGGTCAAGTCATGCAGCCCCTCTTTTTCTTCCTCTTGGGACTAATCTGAATGCAGAGAGATTGCTTCAGATGCTCCTAGAAAATGCAAGGGTCCCCTCACACCCTGTCAGGGGACCGCAATGTTGCTAGCAACATTGATGGTGACAGTGAAGACAGGATAAGCAAGTTGATTGTGTAGCATAGGTGTGGAGTCACCAGTGTTCAGGGTGACAGTAATGTCACAGTAGGGACAGTGATGGCAGTTATGATGAAAACAAGGGTGTATTGATGGTGATGGCAGGGTGACATCAATGATGGTCCAGTCAAGCGTCACAGTCACAGTGATGGGGACAGTGAGGGGGATGCTGTTGCTGTTCTTGGTGGTGGAGATAGGGATGACGGGGCTGGTGGTGGCTGTGATGGAAATAGTGGCCATGCTGGTGTGGTGAGGTTGATACTGGTCAGGAGAGTGACAATGACTGTGGTTATGATAATAGGAACCAAAGGTGGTGATAAGATACATATGGCATTTATAGTGTGACGCTGATTCTGATGGTGTTGTGGGTGATGAGGAGAGTTACAGCATTGGCAAGGGTACTGGTACTGCAGGTGATTAAGGGGTGCTGATGGCAGGGGTGACGGTCATGGTGGTGATACCAGTAGCACTGAGAGTGTGAGTGAAGGTGACTCTGAGGACAGTTGTGCTGTAGACAATCAGCTCCGGCGTCAGCAGTGTGATGGCGATACCAATAGTGTTGATGTTAACAGTGACAGTATTGATGCTGGTAGCCATGAAAGTGATGGTGGTAAGGATGTTGACGGCAGTGAGTTGTATTAAGGACAGCAGTATCAACTCAGCGCTTAAGCCAGGCAGTCTGTGGAGTGATTACCAGCCTCCACTGGGTCTTCCCAACCTTCCCATGAAGTCCCTGCCATCGGTAGCCCCATAATATAAATACAAGCACAGAGCTGTGTGCCTGGGGCCACGAGCACAGCCCAGGATTCACAGTCTTTCTTCCCAGCCCCAGAACCTCACTCCCAGCAGGCCCCCCATTTCCTCCTCCTCCTCCGGAGCCCACCTGCCTCTAGCTAACTCCCTTATAAGCTGACAACTAGTCTACTAATCTCCGACTGGTTTGGCGCCTTCCATTGTAATCCTGGCAGCCATGTCACGCGTCTGCTAATTACATGTTTTATTGTCTCGTTTGCTGTTAAATATTGCCTGAGCCTATCGTTAGGCAAACCTACCTCCTCTGTGGATGTATCCTCTTCTGAACCTCCGCATACTATGCTTACTGGGGGACATGTCCCTTGAGGGTGACACTCTTTTCTGTCTCCCAGACTTGGCCTTTGACAGTGCTGTTGGGTCTGAGTTACCATTGTCCCAGCCATCCTCCTACCCACTGTACAGTGATATATTTAAGCAAAGGGCTACTCACAGCCCGTCTGTGTGTGGCTCCTTTGGGGTCCCTGCAGGGTGGACATGTGGCTGCATGCTTTTCGTGGCTTTCAGCCCTTTCTCTGCAGGCTGACCTGACATAGCATTTCTATCCGTGTGGCCTCTTCCCCTTCTAGGTCATCAGCTGGCTTACTGCTCTCCCTGGTCTCTCTCAGAGCTCCTGGGGTCCTCATTACCTGTGGGGGCCACCCTAGGTCAGTTTCTCCCTCCAGAACCTTTCCCATTAAGCTATGCCTGTCTCTTCCCTGCATATGCCTGTCCACAAGGCTTTCTAACTGGGCCCCAGGACTTCCACGCACTATGGAAATCATCCAGGTCTCCAAACACCGCCTTCCGACTTCACTTTGACTTTCAACTCAACATTACTCTCTGTGGCTTCAGTACTCGACCAGAATAGGTTCAGGCCCCCTTTTCTCTTCCAGACTTCTCTCACCACCTCCATTCCTGTTGTTGACTGTTTACCTTCACCTTCTACTGTGGATATCTGCGCACCTGCTGAACCCCACCCAGGCTACTTGTGCCTGACATTGCACACAGTGAGCTATGCCAGGAGGACACCGCAAAGGTCAGCTCCAAGGGACACAGGCCCAGTCGCGCTTCTTATGCTTCCCCAGGGTGCAACTTTGATGGGGTGGCAGCTCCCTCTCTCAGGGAGCCTTGTGTGTTCCCTGACCCTCCTCTCACACACAGCCCCACTTCCCTATCATATGGATGATTTCAAATCTCTACAAGATGGCAACATTCCAGAAACTTCCATCTGAGACTTGCAGCCAATACTGCTTATTCCTGTTTTTAGAGAAAATGTCCAGATGTGCACACTTGATCATCCCTTAAAAGCCTCCTGTGACCCTGACATGAAAATACTTCTCAGTATATAACATTTGTCCCCACCCAAGTCTATGCAGGAAAAATTTATTACCCAGAAGTAGCAGCGGTGCCACTTCAGGCCCCAGTCCCAGCCCCACACTCTCTTAGGAAGATGAAGCCAGATGACAGGCATCTAACCTTGACTGGCTTTCCTCAGCCCACAACCAGGAGCCAGGGGTATATATTAGTCAGTGCTTGCTCCTCTCACCCTCAAGCCTGGGTGTGGTCTGCATGTCCCTGCCTCCCTGCCACCATTTTCAAACATGTCCCTTTGTGCCTCACTGATAGACTTCAGGGCTCTCTCCCTCCTCCAGGTGCACATCTGGCCAGATCCCATTTTCTCTAAGAGGAGGAATAAAAAGTATTTGTTTCAAGTCTCGGATGGAAGTTTCTGGAATGTTGCCATCTTACAGTGATTTGAGACCACCAGTATGACAGGAAATGGGGTGGGGTGAGAGGAGGGTTTGGGAGCACACAAGGCTCCTTGAGAGCAGGAGCTACAGGGGCTGGCTGCGGCCCTTTGGGCCCCTCTAGGCAGACACTTATGTATCCCAAAGGCTATTTTGGTCATTAAAGTGTTATTCAACTTAATCCTCAACAAACCCAACACAGAGAGGTTAAGGAAGTTGCCTAAGCTGGCACAGCCGGTGTAAGGAGGCAGAGGCTTACCATCTCCTCTAGAAGGTCCAGATTCTTTGAGGTGAGGATAACCCATGCTTGTCCACAGCCAGGCTCCAGAATGGACGAAGGTGCTGCAGCTCTAACTCTTGCCCTGTCCTACACTGGGCCATCCCTGAGAGACCACTTCTTACCTTCTTCCTGGTAGCATCCCAACACCCCTCAGGGACCAGGACTAACAGCTTCTCCAGTGAGCATCCCAACTGCCCCTGTGTGTCCCAGAACGATGGCCGTAGCATGACATTTGTCTCACCTCAGCACCTGTCTCAGCTATGGACACTACAGACTCCCAATGTGAGTGTATGGTATGTCCTAGGGCACCTGAGACTTCCTTGACACCTGACTACCAGAGCCCCAGGAAAACAAGTGCAGTGTACCCCACTACTGAGAGAGGGAGACAGAAGCTACGGGTCACCCCAAGGTCTGTGTGGTTCAGACGGGGTTGGAGCTTGCTCATCCTCACCAGATCCGCCTTACTGTTCACCTCTGCATCTGGGGTGCCTGAGGGGGGCTAGGGATGCAAGGAGGAGTGTGGATGTGCATGGTTAAATATGCATTGCAAGGATGCCTGATGATGTACAACTCGTGTGTGTGTGTGTGTGTGTGTGTTTGCACACTGCTTGGGCTGAGACACTGGGGCACAGCACATCCTGACAGTGTCTCCCTGACACACCGCAGGAAAACAGGGTGGGCAGTCTGACCAGCGCCTCGGAGGGAAGTCCCCCCGCAGGGTCTGCACAGCTGCTGGACAGCTGGAGCTGAGCTGAGCTGCCAACTTACAGGAGCCCCGGGTGGCCAGCTGATTAGATCCAGCAAGACAGAAGCAAGGAAGCTTTGGGAGGCACTTTTATCTTCTTCATAATACATTTCTTAAGATTACACGGTCAATATTTGTTCAATGCCGAACTTGGGAAACAAACAATGGAAGGAGAAGATTGTCTGTAATTACAGAGACAAACATCAGCAGTTTGGGGATGTGCCGTGTTCTCCTCCCTTCCTTGCTCCTCGTTCCTCTCGTATATGCTAACAGTGCACGTTGTGGTTGACCGTCTCAGCTTCTGGAGGTCAGGCCGAGGGCATCTTACCCAACTGTGCTTGTTCACCACACGCACACATGGCAATGGTTTGTCCTGTCCTCTCCTCTGGATCTCTGCTTCCATGAAAGCTCACACCATCTGCCCCTGTGTCTAACAACCTCCTTCCTGTCCAGTCCGGGGACAAGATGGTAGCTTCATTCTTGCAAGGGCCTCCTGGGGCACAGAGAAGAAAGAGTAATTCCTGGATGGGTTGAGAGTCTCATGATAAACCTGGCCATTCCTCAGCCTTCCTACACCTACTTCCCCAAGGATCAGTGTGGTGGTTTGAATATGCTTGGCCCAGGGAGTGGCACTATTAGGAGGTGTGGCCTTGTTGGAGTAGGTGTGGCCTTGTTGGAGTAGGTGTGGCCTTGTTGAAGGAAGTGTGTCACTGTGGGGTGGGCAATGAGACCTTCCTCCTAACCATGTGAGAGCAAATCTTCTCCTAGCAGCCTTCAGATGAAGCTGAAGAACTCTCAGCTCCTCCTGCACCATGCTTGTCTGGATGCTGCCATGTTCCTGCCGTGATGATAATGGATTGAACTTCTGAACCTGTCAGCCAGCCCCAATTAATTGTTGTTCTTTATTAGAGTTGCTGTGGTCATGGTGTCTCTTCACAGCAATAAAACCCTAACTAAGACAGTCAGCTTGCTCTCACTCAGACCCCTCCTGTAGGAGCACTTCTCTAAAAGCAACCACCCTCACTCCCACTGTCCTCACACTTCCTAGATAGTATCTCTATATGCACCCTGGGATATCTGGCTCCTCCAGGATCTGCAAGAGAATACACTGACTTCTACGTGTCAGTCCAATACACACAGTCAGCCTGGTTCATGACATACAGCAGGTGTGGAAGCAGATGATCAAATGAGGAGTGGATTCGTGTCTCTTTAACACCCATCTCTGTATACACACCTCTACGCACAACCCTGGCCATCTCTCCAGTACAATCTTGTCAGAAGGGTACCACATGCCATCCCCTGTCCCCTTCCACTTGGTCCCAGGCAGCCTGTCACATGGGCCCTCACAGTTTGCATTGAGCCATGACTGTTACCATGTTTGGTGCTATTGAGAGTAAATTTGGCCTGCTTCTGCTCAGATTTGCCGCTCTTCCATAATGAACTGTAAACAATTTCTTGTTTACGTGCTGACCACTTGTACAGCCTCTCTGGGCCACTTCCCATCCTGTGTCTGTACTTCACAGGTTTTTCTTTTAACGATTTTGCCTTTTGACCATTAATCCTTTGTCTAAACACATCGTGGACAATTCCCCCCAGCACTGTGCTCAGGTGGCATTGGGGCAGGGAAACTCGAGCATCTAGGCTACCACATCGCTGCCATCTCAAGTCTTGGTGAGTTTCACCTTTTACCTCCTAACCAGGGTTTCAGGACTGGGCTGCCAGGCTGTGAGTGCTATCTGTGCTGGGTCACAATGGCTGGTCCGTTCCCAACCCAGCCAGCCTTGTGGGAACTGAGTTTAGCAGCTAGCTTTATAATGCTTCCCAAATTGTACAAACACTTTGCCTTCTAATTTTAGTTTAGTTGTTTCCCTCCACCCTTGGAACAGCCATGAGGCAGATATTTCCAATTCATTAAACCTCCCACATGTGTTTTAAATTTCATTTCCAAGATAAAAATCCCAAAGACAACACAGAGGATGAGAAGACACATTCATTAAAATTCGGTTGCCTCCCACGCCCTTTTTCAACTCCCTAGATCGTTCCTACCCCATACCAGAGCCTTCTGGGAACAGTTCTCTCTCTCATTCTCTCTCTCTCTCTCTCTCTCTCTCTCTCTCTCTCTCTCTCTCTCTCTCTCTCTCATATGTAGTTTGGGGCCACAGATTCTTGGGTTAAACAACAGCAGAAACATACTCTCTCACTCTGGAGGATAGAAGTCCAAGGTCAAGGGGTCAGTGGGCTGGCCCTTGCAAGGTTGCTCCCTGAGGCCCTGAAGTGGCTGCCACTTCCCTGTGTCCATACATGGTCACCCTGTGCTTGTCCACAAATAGATTCCTTTGGAGGACACAATCAGACTGGACCAGGCCTTACCCCAACTCCCTTATTTGACCCTTCACTCTTTGAAAAGACCTATCTATCCCAAATCCATCCTCACTCTGGGGTGTTGAGGGGTTAAACACTTGAAGGGATGAATCTAGGGAGACAGTTCTGTCAAACACCACATAAGCAGACACTCAAACTGGAGGGTCACACTGACACTCCCCCTTTTGGTTTTCGTGTGACTAAGAACCTGAAGAAGCACAAGCTTTTGTTTTTTAAGCCACCGAGTGTCCCCCAGAGCACCGTGGCACAGACATTGGGATTTCCATTCTGGGCTGATGGGATCCGTGGGCAGCTTGGAGAGAAGTCGCCTCCTCTTCTGTGTCTGTAGAGTGGGACTGATGGTAACTTGGGGAAGCCCAGGGCCATCTCCCACAGAGGGACAGGGACATGATGGATGAGAGTTCCTTTCCCAAATAGAGAATTTCTATTTCCCTCCATGTTTGATTCTAAGATTCACGTATAGCCATAGGGAACAGTACAGAATAAGGAACAAAGATGTCCCAGACTTACAGCAGCCCCAAGGGCCACATCTCTGAGGAGTCCCCACTGTGTGTGTGTGTGTGTGTGTGTGTGTGTGTGTGTGTGTGTGTGTGTTGCTAAGAGCTCATCTTGCCTCTCCTTCTCTTCTACTTGAAACACAGCCTCTTGTGCACAATGACAAAGACCTTTGCCTGGCCAAGCTTGATTCAGTTCCAGAGCCTTCCCCTGGCTCCTCCTCTCAACCTCCTCGACCGCCACTTCGTCAGTTTAGCAAGGAGGACCATAGCTGAGCACCCTTGGTGTCTGTGATGGCTAATTAGAATACCCAGCTTGATTGAGCTATGCTCAGGGTATTAATAAAGCATGCTGCTGAGTGCGTCTGTGGGAGCATCCCAAGAAAGATGAGCTGAGAGATAAAACCCACCCTGGGCGTGACTCTGAATCCTTACAAAGTCCCATGTTGTCTGGGTTCCCTATTGCCATAGACTCAGGAAGGACCCACAAGCCCCAGCAGATAGCAGGGCCATGTGGAAGAAGGACTTCAGTCCCTGGGGAGTCATGTTCTTCACTCCACCCCCACGGGTCCTATAGTGACCTGAGCACTTTCTCCGGCTCAGGTGTAACTGGTTGTCTCAGCTGGTGCCAGCTGTAAGGGATGCAGATGCCATCCAGCTGTGTACCAAGCGATAAGCTCACAGGTTCTCACTTGTCATTGTGAACTGTCACCTCTCCTATCACTTCTTGACTTCCTCAGAAACCATGTGTCATTAAAACCCCTTAGTGTATCCGGCTTATCCCAGTTCCGGGTCTAGAGCAGGATGTGCTACCATTGAAGCTGGTGACCTTTCACTAATGAGACAATATACACGTCCATTCCTCACCTGTGGACCTTGAGCAGTATTCATGGTCCTTGCTAAAACTAAGGCATGGCATATTTTTAATTCAACCTATAAGACATGAGAGTGAATTTCACCCTGCAATTTTCCTTCTATGTTCCCTTGAGTCCTGGGTACCCCAGTTGGGCTGTCTGGTGCGTTCATCTGGTATATCTTCAGCTTAAGCACCCTTTCCGTCAGTATCCGCTGTCCATCACTGCTTCCATACTGCTAAGGGTGACAGCACCTTCCTGCTTGGCTCCTGCTTCTGCTCACTGCTACAACCCCTTCTTTTACACCCTCCAAGTTTTAACACTGACATTTGCTTCTGACCAGACCAGGTGCCCCAAGTCAGTCTCTATTTCTGGGATGTTCTTAGAAGGGGAATACCAAACTTCAGGTGGACACCAGAGCATTGGCTGATCAACTTGGTTGGATTAATAAATGGCCCCGTGGTTACCAGTACACGCTGCTTTCCCAGAGATCATGAGTTCAATTCCCACACCCTGCAGCTCATATCCATCTGTAACCCCAGATATAGGGAGATCTGATGTCCTCTCTTGTCCCCCACAGGTACTTCACACAAATGCTATGCATGAAACACATATGAAGATGAATAAAAAAATAAAATAAAATAAAATAAAAAAGAAACACCTAACAACTATGTCCAGCCTATACCCTATGCTGCATACAGTGCGGGGGTAGGAGGACGGTCAGTAGGGAGAGCTTTAAATTCTGCTCAACATGCAATCATAAAGTACTTAAAACATTATGAGATATTTTTTCATCGATTTCTCCTATATCAGTCATCCTCAGTCATGAAATTTGTAAATAACAACATGCCCATGTCAATGTGAAGAGGTTGGACACACGTGTGCTGCTTGTCTTATGTCAACTCGACACACAAATCAGAAAACCAGAGTGGCAGTTCTCAACCTGTGGGTGGAGACCTCTTTGGGAGTCAAACAACTCTTTCACGGTGTTTGCATATCAGATATCAACATTATGATTCATAACAGTAGCAAAATTACAGTTATGAAGTAGCAACGATGACAATTTTATGGTTGGGTGGGGGGTCACCACAGCATAAGGGACTGTATTAAAGGGTCACAGCATTAGGAAGGTTGAGAACCTCTGGCTCAGAATCACCTGAAAGGAGGGAGAGTCAATCAAGAAAATTCCTCCATAAGACCCAGCGGTTGGCAAGCCCAAAAAGCATTTTCTTAATTAGTGGTCCATAGGAGAAGGCTCAGCCCATGGTGGGTGGTGCCATCCCTGAGCTGGTGGTCCTGGGTTCTATAAGAAAGCAGGCTGAGCAAGCTATGGGAAGCAAGTCAGTAAGCAGCATCCTTCCATGGCCCCTGCATCAGCCCCTGCCTCTAGGTTCCTACCCTGTTTGAGTTCCTGTCCTGACTTGCTTCAATGATGGACTACCTACCATGTGGAAGTGTAAGCCAAGTAAACCCTTTCCTCTGCAACTTGCTTTTGGTCATAGTGTCTCAGTGCATCAATGGAAACCCTAAGACCTGAAGAGAATTAATGAGATGTTTTTGATGTATCTGTGAAGGCATCTCCAGACATGATTGACTGGGGCAGATTATATATCTTGAATGCGGAGACACCATTGATGGGCTGGGGTCTTGGACTGGATAAAAGGGAATGGCTGACTGCACACAGTGTTCCCCTTTCTCTGCTTCCTGATGCACCTAGACTTGAACAAGCATACTCCCACGGCATCAGGCAGGAGGTAGACAGGACATCTGTCTATAACTGTGATGGGCGGCACCCTCATGTTGATAGCCAAAATGAAACCTCCTTTTAAGTTTCTTCTTGTCAGATCTTGAGTCACAGGAATGAGGAAAAGTAACAGAGATATGGTCCTAAGGGAAGAGGTGGAGGCTGTCTTCTTTGTAGGTTGCAAGGGCTCCATTCTCTATGGATGTCACCCTATCATCCCAGAGACATTGCAGACAAACCCAGCACACTCAGGCACTATTTTCTCTCTATTGGTGGCCTGTTGTCTGAGACCATTGATCTTCCCTCTTCCCCCTCCTCCACCTCCTCCTTTCTCCTTCTCTTTCATCTTTTAGACAATTATTCTTGCATATGATGGACGGGCACCACAGCCTTCCATCTATACATGGGTCCTGAAGATTGTGCTCAGGTTGTCCAGCTTGAAAGCAAGAGTTTTTACCTGCTAAGTCACGTGGATGCCCACCGCCTTCTGCTTGTTTGCGTGGTTCTGCAGATTCCTGTCACCTCGCGGCGCATCTTTTCACGCCTTGCCTTTCACATCCTAGATGTTTTCTCCCAACACTCAGTTGTGTGGAAGACATGGAGTTCCCTCCATCCAGAAGTCCCCAATTCCCACCAGAAAGGGCCGCACCCAGTTTTCTTCCCTAAGCTGCCTACTCTGCCCTCTGCTCTGGCCAGTTCAGCACTCTCCTCTTCAGATTCGCATTCTCCATTGTTTACCCGGAGAAGACACTTCCTAAGAGACAAAAAAGATGATCCTTATTCGCTTGCTGTCCCATCGTGAGCAGAGCCCATGGGACATGAGGGGCCTGGGTGAGACTTTGCTCCACATTGGATGTTAATGGAATCTACCAAGGTGCAGCGGCTTTGGAAAGAAGAGCCACCAGCTTGCTCCATTTCCTTGCAGGTGACTGTCCTCTCCCTTGGAAGTCCCTTATCACTGCTACTACTATTTTCTGTCCTGCTGTTGGACAACTTTATGACACTGCCTTGCTATAAGTCTGGATTTGTCCCATCTGGCACTACACATGCCTCTCCTTTTCAATCCTGTGTTTCACTCAGGCTTGAAAAGAAGGTTCATACATTCAGTGCTGGCTTATCTCCCCCTCCTCCCAAGTCCTGCTTAGCTCTTGGACCCCTGGAGGCATTGTAGTGTCCCTTATCTATTTTCTCACAATGATAGTCTTACATCTCTGAGCTCTGTGCTTTTAAGGGTTCTGAGCCTGACTCCCACCCTGCAGCATCATGATAGGGCCACAGCACATCCCAGAGCCTGGGTGCTAAACTGGGATGACTGTCTAGTGCTCACTGGACTCTTCTGGATGGCCTATCCTGTGGCTTCTTTGGGGCTTCTGGGGCATTTGCTTCTATCTTTCACACTACTGGTCCCTTGAATGCCTGAGTGCCCTGATAATATATTTGTACAGGGAATTCAAGAATGGAGTGATAGTGTGCGCTTTCTCTCTGCTTTCTCAGAACAGGCTTTTGGGTCAGCTGGATACCGAGAATCATGCTGACTTGACAAGGTCATAAAGACAGGTGGGTTTTGTGAAGTGGGGGGTCTTGTGCTCACTGGAAATGCACAAAGGTCTTCTCTCTGGGATCTGCCTAGCTTTGGCCACCATGAGAGGGCTGCTGCCTGAGTTGTGGTCATCATGCTTTCTGCAGTGTGCCTGCAGGATGCTTGACTTCTGTTGTAAACTCTCAGACTGTGTGCAATCCTGAGATCTGGTGGCAGGCTCCTGGAAGGGTGAGCCACATGTAGCTCAATGATGACCCTTGTGTCTATCTTGGCATTCACCACCCTCTGCCCTTCCTGATTCCTGTGGGGCTCTCGCCTCCCTTGGACTCCAGGAGTAGGTTTGCTACCACAGGTCTTGGTCTGGTCTGTAGCTTCCTCCTGTTTTTTTAGGTCAGCTCCCCACTCGCTCTGCTCACTGCCTCCCAGAAATTCATTTAAACCTCTTAGTCATTGTTGTGAGGATTAAAATGTAATTGTGTATGCAAAGCACGGGAAAGCTTACCTGCCACAGAGGCATGAATACTGGCATTTATCATCATCCAACTAAGCAATGTCCTCAAGACTCAAACCCTTCATCAAGAAGGCTGTGCTTAGGACAGCAGCTGCTGGTCCCAGCCCCCTGTGAGACAATGTCACACAGCCTGCCCGATGTTGGACCCATTGAATATGGGATAATGGTCCCATGAGGGACATTATCCTCTCCAAATCCTGGACACTGGCATAGTGACAGAGGGCTTCTGGGCACATCTTCCTGGTGGTCCACCATTCAGTTCTTTTTCCTTCTCATGGCTGGGACATACCTTTTAGCTGTGCTTCCAAGAAGGGGCAAAGGAAAGCTGGGCAGTACCAGCTAGAGAACAGAGCTCATTCTGTTTAGGGGACTCATGAAGGGCTGCTGAAGTGCAGGCAAATGAGGCTGGGCTGTGCAGGAACAGATAAGCATGAGGTTCTTAGCTAGAACTGCTCTTGGCTGTCTTGGAAGCTGGACTGCTGGCATTAGGGGATATTTCTGATTCTGAGGGCTTCCCACACTCTCTGAGCCGTGATTCCTTGTCTTAGCCACTGCCCTCCCCAATAGTGTGTGGAACAATAACTAGCTTATAGTCATCTCATACAACAAAGGTAATGACACTAAAGGCACAGCTGCGTAGACACTACAGGTGGCACTTAGGCTCCATAGTAGACTCAGGGAAGGAGCCAGGTCCACACAAACATGGGACAATGCATTCTGCCAACCTCTTGAGGGGATAAGTCCCTTTCAATAGAGCTCTATAGAAGAGCTCAGGCTAGCCTGATATTTGACTGCAGGCTAAAGGCCCTAGTAGAAGCCACTCAGCTCATCCCCCCACCACACCCCTTCCCCGCCCTGAGTGACCATGTTTCTGTGTGTGACATTTAGTTGCTGGAGGTATAGCCATGACAGCCACTCTGGACACCAGCCATGATGACTTGCAAGGCTAGAATGGGTGTCACATTGCCTGTGGGGCTGCAGCCATTGTCACCTGGCTCTGCCTTGTTTAAATCTCTTAGTCAGCTTGGAAGTGGTCCAGAAAGAGGCCAGAAGCTCACTGAATTCTTCAAAGCCCTGTCCATCCAATGGTCCCAGAGGATCCTGTTTTCTACCAACATAGAAAAGACCTGAGCACTGTTGCAGTTCATACAAATGAGCGCAGAGATAAATGACTTTGTTCTGCTCCATCATTCTCCTGGAACAGGAGGCTTAGGTCTGTTTCCACTGACCACTCACCCAGCTAGCTGGAGTAACTTCGAAGGCCGACATTTATGGAGTCACAGGCTACATATTCATCATGGGAAATTGCATTATTAGGAACCCACCTGGATCCCACCACAGCCATATGTGGGAGGAACTCTTGGCAGCCATGTCCCTGGTGGGGAGACAAAGCATGGAGAAATTCAGGAGACGAGACGCTACAAGACTGCACAGCTGGATCAGTGGAGCCAGGGCAGACACCTATGTGATGCTTAATCTTAATTGTCAGTTCGCCTGGATTTCAATTCACCATGGAAACACACTCCTGGGTATCTCTCTATGAGGGTATTTTCAGAACAATTTAACTGAAGAGGAAAGACCATTTGGAATATGGGTGGCACCATCCCCTAGGCTGGGGTCCTGGACTGCATAGGGAGGAGAAAGTGAGCTGAGCACCAGCATTTATCTCTTTGTTTCCAGCTGAGGATACAATGTAACCAGTTATCACCTGCTGCAGACACAATGTAACCAGTTAGCAGCTGCTGCAGACACAATGTAGCCAGTTAGCAGCTGCTGCAGACACAGTGTAACCAGTTGTCCCGGGCTTCTGCCATCCTTCCTTCCCTGCCAAGATAGACTTCTCAAACTGTGAGCCATAATAAACCCTTCTTCCCTTAAGTTGCTTTAGCAGGTCTTTTGTCAAGCCATGAGAGATATACCCAACCCGTGTACACACTGAGTTGTATTGCCTCCAGTCAGAGACCATGGAGCTGGGTCAGTACCAGCATATGGCAGTAAGTGCACTTCCACCCACTCTGAGCCTTAGTATTCATCCCAAACTCGGGCTCTGCTCCCTAGATTCCTATCTTATGTGGTTATTACGAGAACAATATGGCACCTGTGTTTCCTCTGCTAGGGTCACATGTTACTGGAGGGGCTGTCCCATGTGCCTGAAGGATGCATCCTGTCCCCAGAATGAAGGATAACTCCTCCTCAGAGGAACTCTACCAGTATGTAGGCCAAGACAAGAGTCACTCAGAGTTAGGCAGCAGATTTGTTATCCAGGCCTATGTGCTCCAACAAAAGTAGCCTGAAGTCTAAGATTCCACGGATCCATCCTTCAGCTGGTGTTGCCACCACTGACAACTTTTGATGAGGTCACTTACACAAGGCACTGCATCTAGATTTATAGAGCAATCCTTGCCCAAGAAACTCTGTTCTTGGTGGTATTACCCATGACCCTGTCTGGGGAGGGAACGTGGCCATCAGGGACCCCGGGTGACCTTGAGCGATCCTGGACTTGCATCTCAGTTTGACAACATGGAATCATGTTGGACAACTTGAACACTTGCTGGGGAAGGAGAGATTTCATACTATCCCTGGGCTGAGAGGGTCAGTCATTCACCTACCTCTGCCACATGCTGCAGGCCACCAGTCCTTGCTGCTGCATGCTACTGTGTGCAGGGCCCATTCATTGTTTGGCAGTGCAGGAAACTGAAGCTGGGCAAACCCATGGAATCACCCAAGGTCACATTGATGAAGGACTGTCTCTCTACAGATTCAAAGAGCCATAAATCAGGGGGAGATGATAAGGATCAAAGCTACATAAATGAGATGAGTCACGGCCTTTTATCTTTATCAGCTACTTGCCTGGAGTAAAACCTGCCTCTCAGAGTTTTTGTGGAAAACTCTATGATCCATCAAATAAGAATGTGCCTCGCACATGTAAGGCCATGCAGTAGAGACTTAGCTGATGTTTAGAGACCAAAGTCTAATGAGGACTGATTTAAGGCAATTTTAGGGCAATAAAAAGGAATATGGCCATTTTCGCTGAGGAGCAGGGATCAGGAGTTTATGGAGCAGAGAGCTGAAATAGAACTTAGTGAAGGAGGAGAGCAGAGTGGCCTCAAGGCTCTGAGCGCAATGTTTTCTAGAATAACGAGATTCACTGGATGGGGGAGTGCTTTGAGGATAGAGGGCTGAATACCTTGGACTCTCTCAGCTGCAGAAAGCCTCAGTGGGTGGTATGGCTTTTATATGCTCAGCCCAGGGAATGGCACTATTAGAAGGTTTGGCTCTGTTGAAGTAGGTGTGGCCTAGTGAAGTAGGTGTGTCACTGTGAGCATGGGCTTTGTTCTAGCTTCCTAGAAGCCAGTCTCCTGCTAGCAGCCTTCAGATGAAGATGTAGGGCTTTCAGATCCTCCTGTACTATGCCTGCCTAGATGCTGCCATGTTCCCACCTTGATGATAATGGACTGAACCTCTGAATCTGTAAGCCAGCCTAATTAAATGTTGTTCTTATAAGAGTTGCCTTGGTCACAGTGTCTGTTCACAGCAGTAAAACCCTAAGACATTAGGGAATCCAAAGCCAAAGGTATTGATGAGGCCATTCCTGGGTGTTTTCCATATAGGTTGGGACTGCCATTTTCTGAGTCTAGCTGCTTTAGGGTCAACGGATCTAACAATTTTCTCACAATCATGAATGGCTAACACTTCTATCTCTTGCACACCACCACAACTGGCCTCTCGGGCATCAGGATATGTTCTTACTGATTCCAACAGACCAGGGCTGAGGGTCCCTCGTGTTAGTGTCACTGCAAAGATCTCAGAGGTCATTGAGGTCCAAAAGAAGTGCCAGTGATCAGGAGAAAAAAATCCCATCTCACTACTACTTATGGGAGTGTAGTAAGAGTAGTGAGGCCTGGGATTACTCGCCTAATACTAAAGACAAAACAAACCCCAGGAATCCACAGAAGTAAGGAAAGCAAGTATCCATAGATAGTGATGATCAGGCAATGAAGACTGATCCCAGAAGAAATACATAGACAGGCAGGTCTGCTGTCATCTACCCTATCCACCTGAAGGACACTCTTAATGAAGGAAAGGGACCCAATCAGAACCAAGAAGCTTTTCAAGTTTTTCAAGTATGAAGTTTATAGGGTAGAGACACAGAGCGCAGTGAGCCATGCACAGAGAGGTTCTGTTCCCTGTGAACAGGTGTAGGGCATAGGGGGCAAGCTGCACAGTGCCAGGGTTCCCAGGGTGAGTGCCCCCTATCTGCACAGTGCCAGGGTTCCCAGGGTGAGTGCCCCCTAGCTGCACAATGCCAGGGTTCCCAGGGTGAGTGCTTCTGCTCCCTATCTGCACAATGCTAGGGTTCCCAGGGTGAGTGCCCCCTATCTGCACAATGCCAGGGTTCCCAGGGTGAGTGCCCCCTATCTGCACAGTGCCAGGGTTCCCAGGGTGAGTGCTTCTGCCCCCTATCTGCACAATGCTAGGGTTCCCAGGGTGAGTGCTTCTGCTTCCTATCTGCACAATGCCAGGGTTCCCAAATGCCAGGGTCCCCAGGGTGAGTGCTTCTGCCCCCTAGCTTGAAACCCATCACATTTGGTAGGTGTTCCAAAGGCTCTGAAAGAAATTCTAGTGTCTACCTTAGAGAGCCAAAGAATAAGAAGAGAGACAATAGAAATAATCCAGACCTAGACAACCTAACACACTCTCAGAGTCAGATTCTTTCAAGGTATCTAACAAACTCCAGAACTCAAGAAAGCTGGGTGCCCAGGTCTGCCTATGAATAGCTTTGATTCTCATCCAGGAGAAAGACAATCCAGTGACACAGGTTTGGAGGACACAGAATCATGGAAAAGCAGGGAGACCGTCGCAGAACAGGATCCATGGGTTCGTGTATGGAAGTGAGATGCTGAGACCATGAGGAAAGGAATGCCATATGAACAGCTAGATCTCAACAATATAGGTATGCTGTGATATGAAGGTCTCCAGGCAGAATTAGCGATAGGTGAGACAGGAGAAAAGGAAGGGAGGAAAAACCTCGTAAGCCTGCAGGCACAGCAAACTGAATGAAGCAAAACATAATAAATCGTTAAATCTGAAGGTAGTTTTGGTGGGTAAAGTTTTGTGTAGCCTCTCTGTGGAGATAATATCAGCTGTGTGATAGCTGGTAATTGTGATTATAGTACATGAGTGTCTTGGGCAGAAACAGAGAGCATGCTTGAGGGAATGGTGGGAAGCTCTGACAATTAAAATCAAATCTCACAAACCCAAGCACATTTTTTAAAAAGGCAGAAATACACACATTACATCACCACCATCAATGTTATCATCACCATCACAAGGTCATTATCACCACTGCCATCACTACCACCACCATCACAGCCATCATCACGATCACCATCACAGTGACCACCACCAACATCACTGCCATCACCACCTCACCATCACCATCACAGCCACCATCACCACCACCAACATCAACATCACCACCACCACCACTATCTTCACCATCACCATCACCGTGACCACCACCAACATCACTGCCATCACCACCTCACCATCACCATCACAGCCACCATCATCACCACCAACATCAATGTCACCGCGGCCACCACCATCTTCCCCATCACCTTTGGATCTATCCTCACCATCACTATGACACAAAGGGAAAAATATTTTTAAATACATTACTTGGGAGAAAGAGTATTACAAAAAATCCAAGATAAGAATAATCACAAAACCTTATTTATGCAAGCTAGAAGACAACAGAAGGGTACTTTCAAGTGTGAAAAAAAGAGTGGGAAAAAAAAGCCTGTCAATCTAAAAATCTATATGCAGTGGAAACCTTTCAGAAACAAAACACCCGAAATTCTGTAGAAGAGGGAAAGATGAGAGGAAAAATTGCCAGAACAATGGCACCTCAAGAACTGCCACAAGAAGTCCTGAGGATAGAGGGGGACGCCAACACCAGATGGAAACAGGAGTATGAACAGGAAGGAGAATGCTGAGAACGGAAAATGAGGGCCATAAGGGTTCTCTAAAATTATTTCAAAGTGATTTCACTATCGGAAGTGAAAGTCACGAGGCATCATGGGGCCAGAACACAGAGATGTCACGTGTGTGGCAAGAAGATAGACGATGAGGAGGAACTGATGGGGCTTAACCATCACACGGAGCGCCATGTTATCTGAAGGTGAGTTTTGGTAAATGAGACACAAGCGTGGCAAACACTGGGTCAACAGATATCAAAAGAGAAAGAATTGGGGCCAAGAAAGTCGTTGGAGGGCGACGGCGACATCCTAAGAACGTTCGACAGAAAGGGAGGGAGATAACCCCAACCAAACAAACAGCAAGTCGGAGATTAAAGCCAGCCTCACAGAGGAACGTTCTCAACAAGGCACATGGAATAGCTTCTGTAGTCAGCAACTTTTCATGGGAATTGTATTACATCTAAAAGATAAAAGGCAGATATTTGTCAGGCCAGGCAGAAAGAGCAAAATGTGGATATCAGCCATTTATGAGAATCTGACTTTAAATATGAAGTCACATGTAATTATAAAATAAAAATTCCTGTGTCACCCATACCCTATTTTTTTTAAAAAAAATGTTGTTGTGGCCACAGTAACACCAGAACAGTAGACTCAAAGAAAGAAAGAAAGAAAGAAAGAAAGAAAGAAAGAAAGAAAGAAAGAAAGAAAGAAAGAAAGAGAGAGGAAGGAAGGAAGGAAGGAAGGGAGAGAGAGGAAGGAAGGAAGGAAGGAAGGAAGGAAGGAAGGAAGGAAGGAAGGAAGAAGGAAGGAAGAAAGAAAGAAGAAAGAAAGAAAGAAAGAAAGAAAGAAAGAAAGAAAGAAAGAAAGAAAGAAAGAAAGAAAGAAAGAAAGAGAGGAAGGAAGCAAGAAAAGGAGGGCCAGATACAACAATAAGGTTGTAAGGTGGTCTGTCCATATCACTACAGAGAGAAGGTTGTCACAATGCCAAGGTGATCTCAAGTGTGTGAGTACTGAACAAGAGGAAGAATATGGATTAAAATGCAAGAAAAAAAATCCAGAGATGCATTTAAAGGTTTCAACACCTGGATGGAACATTCCAGACATTGTAGAAACTTAACAATAACATCTAATGGACTTAACCAGTGGGCCTTCAGGGAAGACACCAGGAGAGTGGGTGTGGGTTCACAAGTCACCATACAGGGCTGCAGAGATGGCTCAGCAGTGGCAAAGTGCTTGCCATGCAAGAATGATGAGCTGAGCTCAGATTCCCAGCACAAGTGTCAAAAGCCAGGCATGAGGTGACATGTTTGTAATCCCCTTGCTGGAGGAAGAAGGACGGGCAGGTCATCGGAGTTCATTGGCCAGTCAATGTCACCAAATGAGTGAGCCACAGAGGAGCCGACCCTGAGCCCTGGCTTCCATAGCATATATGCACACACCACATGAGTACATACACACCACACACATACACACACACACACACACATACACACACACACACACACACACACACACACAGATTCATCATGTACTGCTTATAAACAGGAGAGAGCATCTTTAAGAATAAATCAATGTGCTTTGTGACCCATAAAAGGATTAAATCAGAAAAAAAAATAACAATCATACCTAGAAAAGAGCCAAATACTTGGAATTTAAAGTAGACTCCACATTAGAGCTGGAAAGCCCATACAAATTGGTGGGAATTTAGATAGCCATGTAAAAGGGACAAATCACTGAGCTAAGCTCCTGGATAGACCCTGGACAGGACAGGAAGAGTTCGAGTTGGACTAAGCTGCTGTCAAAAGGGGAGGTGAAAGACAAAGTTGGATAAAAATTAAAATGAATGAGACAAGAATAGTTTGTTTAGAAAGATCAATAGCATTTAAATGCACCAAACTAGGGTGTTGTGAAAGGAGAAAAGCCATGAGTTTCCAAAATAAAGAAGAAAGGGGGGACCCATTCAGATTCCACAGATGCAGGCAGGGGAGCAGGTGAATGACCAGACACACTGGAGCTCCTGACAGTCTGGAGTAAGAGGGACAGTTTCCTTGAAAGACAATAATCAATGAAAAGGATACAAGAAAGTCTAGCACATCTGGGTCACCACGTGACTGCGAGAGGATCTGGGTTGGGAGGGAGTTTCTGGGTGGAAGCCCAGAACAGGGGGCTTCCTTGAAGGGTCTACTAAATACTTATGTCTGTCTCAAGTGGGGTCCATAGGAAAGAGGGACAAATGTCAGCTTTGCTGACCAGACCAGTGTCTCTCCAAGTGTAAGCAAGGGAACCAAGTCCTTCTCGAATACAGATATAAATCTTTGAGATCATTGGTAGTAGTACAATTATGTGCCTGTAACCCCAGTACTCTGGGTATGGAGGCAGGAGGATCAAGTCCAAGGGCAGCCTCCATTACACACTGAGTTTGATGTGAGCCTGGGTTACATGAGACCCTTATTTTTAAAAACTGTAGCATATACCAAGGAGGCTAACATGCCATCACCAGGTTCTGAGTGTGAGCTAATACATAAAGTGTTAGCATGTGTAACTGCAATGCATCATGTTACAATGAGAGGAGACACGGTTTGTCCTGGTAGATACAGAAAACGCATATGCTGAAATTACGTGGTTACTAGAAACAGTCTGAAGGAAGTTTCCTCTACTCAATAAGGGTGCACAGGGAAGAAAGACCTGTGACTGATCTCACCTCCTGAAGTTCATGCTGAGTGCCCACCGCCTGCCTGCTACTCAGGATATCTCTGTGATAGACACAATGAAGAAAAGAGGCTGAGAAAAAAAGAAATGCAAGTTCTATTGATGCCTGACTTCCTGTTAATGGAAAAGGAGCAGGAAGAGGTGATGAGGTAGCTCAGTGGTTAGACACTTGTCCCTAAGCAGCCTGGTGACTCGAGTTTGTTCCTCAGGTCTCAGCTGGTAAAAGGAACTAACTCCCACAGGTTGTTGTCTGACCTTCAAATGTGGGCATTCACACACACACAGCCATGCACATACACATAATCATGCACACACACACACACACACACACACACACACACACCACACATACATTCACACATACACATTCACTCCCACACAATCACACACACACACACACACACACACACACACACACACACACACACACACACATCAAATCAAAGAAGTCTTGAAAACTTAAAAAGAGACAGGAAAACTCATCAAAAAGCTTTGGAAACCTGTGAGTGGCCAGCAAAACCCAGGATACAAGGCCGCTACACAGAACTCTGTTTCATTTTTTGTGTTTTCAACCACCTTTGTGAACTCTACACACATTCTCAGAATGTACTGACCACTCAGAGCAGCCAGGGAGAACAAGGCTGAAGAAGAACATTGTCTAATTTGCATAAAGCCTAATCAAGAGAAGGTGATGTCCCTCTGACAATTGACATTTATACTAAACAGAATGGAAGCTCTAAAAATAGACTCACTATGAGCTCTGCCAGCCCTTACACTGATACCCAGCTAATTCAACAAAAAAAAGAACATCTTTTTCTTCAAGAGATAGGACTGGAACGTGTGGATATATGTGGGAAAAAAATGAACCTTGACTCCAACTTCAAGCTATTAGCAAATATTGAAATAAATGATACAATTAAATGAAAACCCTGAACCTTAAAAGTTCTATATAGAAATCAAAGGGTACCACCTTGACCATCTGCTTAGGACTATACTGGAAGAAGCAAGGATTTCAGGGGCAGCTTCCAAGGAGGTAAAAGAAATATTAGCAAATTAGACCTCAATTTATGCAGAAATGAAGACCTTCTGTGCTACAAAGATACCATTAAGGAAATAGAAAGGAAAGACACCGAACACAGGAGAAGATTTTCGCCCAACCATCTGGACATTTCAGAGAAGGAAAGACAGACTGATGGCCAACAAAGACACAAGGAGAGGATTTTACACTACAGCATGCCAGAAAATCACATACTGAAAACCACAGCGGGGGCCATACCTCCTGGAGGTGGTCAAGCAAACTTCCTTGGGGGACCTCGGCCATCACTGTGGAAGGTGGGGTGTAAAGTGTGTAAGAGGCAGAGGGCTGGATTCTGGTGCAACCGAGGAGCTATTGACAAATGATAGCTGCGGGAGAGTGACAGTCATTTGTCCCTAAGAGTCCAGCCCTTAGTAAGCTGACCATGCTGCAGAGGAAGGCTACTTATCCACTAGTATATGAGCAGCGCACACTGGAGTAGATGGTTTTTAAAGAGGACATGAAGTTGGGTAGACAGGGAAGGTGGAGTGGATCTGGGAGGAGTTTGAAAGTGAATATGATCAAGACACTTTAAAAAAATCTTAATAGACTAATAAAGAAAAAACTTAAAACAACAAAATAATAATAATAATAATAATAATAATAATAATAATAATAATAATAATACAACTGGAACTCATTTGGGGAAAGCTACCAGTTTCTTACTTAAACATTCACCTGCTGGGCAATCCAGAAATCTCAGTCCTAGATACCTAGCAGGCACAAATGCGAGCACACACACACACACACACACACACACACACTTAATGTTCATCACAGCTTCACTCAAAATAGCCTCAAACTGGAAACGGCCCAAATGCTCATCAGGAGGTGAATGAAATAGCAACCAAAGAAAATATTAGCTAAATTGGGCTTCATCAAAATTTTAAATGCTTGTGCTTCAAAGGACACCATCAAAACATTAAAGAAAAAAAAAAAAACCACAGAGAGTGAGACGATTTTTGCAAATCACATATCTGATAGGATCGAGTTTTCTGAATATACTAAAAACTTTCATGATTCAACAGTAAAGGGAAACAAATCAATTAAAACTCAAGACAGAGGACTCAACCAGACATTTGCCCTGGGAGCTAGCAAATGGCCACTAATTCCATAGGAAGATGCCTAGACTAGTTACCAGGGAAACATAAAGGAAAAACATAAGTCATTCCTTCACACATGTATACAGAGGTTGGTGAAGTCTGCAGAGACGGTGAACGGCAATGCTTCATGTGAGGAAGGCAGCCTTGGTAAATTCTTGGTTTTCAAACTGTATCAACTAGCTTCCCAACTCTGTCTCAAAATGCTTGACATACGCAGCTCCAAAATATCCAGGCCTGGTGAGCATCTACAACCAGCTAGCCAGGCTCACCATTTGGTGACCTCCGGGCTCAATGAGATACCCTGTCTTCAAAAAATAAGTTTGAGAGCAATTGAGGAAGACACTCAGTGTAAACCTTTGTCCTCTGTATGCAGGGAAATGAACACACATGCATATGTCACATGCACAGAAAGCAAGCAAGCAAGTAAAGCTAAAGGAGGAAGGCCTCATTGCTTCACAAGTTTTCTGACTCCATTGTTTCTGGACTACCATGGGACAGACGTCGTGGTACAATCTCTGGTGGTGTCAAGAAGTGTACCTTATAGTAGACAGGAAGCCAAGACAGGAAGGGGTCAGAGCAAGTCTCATTCTGAGACACTCCCGCCCCACTGCAATCTACTGCATCCTTTCACAGTTCCTCCCTCTCCTGTGGTCACTAAGTTGGACTCTTCCCTGGGTTGATCCCTGGATGAAGGCAGAACATCCACAATCTTATCCCCCAAGCCCAGTTTCTGACAACTGCTTACACTGAGGACCAGACCTTAGAGATACGAGCCTTTGGGGGAGAGATTTCAGGTTCAAAGGACACCTCAGGCACTTTGGAAAGCATTAGGCAGATCATAGAAAAGTTAAAGAGAGACATCTGACCACAGAATTCCAATCCTTAGGTTTATATTCAAGGAGATTGTGCACCTATGTGTCGGGGAGGAGGAGGGTCACACAAAACCTGCACACTATCTTCACAGTACCATTATTCATAAAAGCCTCAAAATGGATAATAACCTGAACATCACATGTAGTGACCCTATACAATAGAATATATCATTCCCATGACAAGGAAGAAAGTCTTGACACATACTGCATTGTGAATGACCTGGAACTACCATACAAAAAATGAGCCAATCACAAGCAATCAATTATCGTATGATCTCATTCACATGACAGTATCTAGAATGGGCCAACTAAAGTCAGCAAATAGGTTAGGAAATGCCAGCATGTGGGGAGGACCTGGGCATGACCTCTAGTAGGTCCATGCTTTCTTTGGAGACTCATGAAACTGAAACGGTCTAAGCTTAGATTATGAGACTGGTGATCAGATTCTGTGACTCACTAAAACCACTGAATTGTGTGTGCTACATGAATGGATTTTGTGGCGTGTGAGCTACAGCTCAATAAAGCTGTTATTAAAATGGAAAGGGAGGCTGGAGAGATGACTCAGGGCCAAGAGTATTTAATGATCTTTTAAGAGGACCCAAGTTCAGGATCCAGTTCTCTGCATGCACGTAGGACAGCTCACAACCGCCTCTAACTCCAGCTTCAGGGTATTTGACTCGCTCTTTGGGTCTCCATGAATACTACACACACAGACTGTATATATACATATGTAAATGTGCTATAGGATACCCACAGTACACACACATTATGACACATTATGACACACTATGAAAAAGAAGGAGGTACTCTGTAACTCTGTAGGGACCATTTATGTGACTCTTCAGGACACAGACAAACAGAGCTTGTTTGGGGGTGGGGTAGGCCTGGCTGAGAAAGAAAAGGAGGGCGCCTGTATTGGTTGGTTTTGTGTATCAACTTGACACAAATTAAAGTCTTCAGAGACAAAGGAGCCTCTGTTGAGAAAATGCCTCCATGAGATTCAACTGTAAGTCATTGTTTTTTTCAATTATTGATCAATGGGTGAAAGCCCATCCCATCCCTGGGCAGGTATTCCTAGGTTCTATAATAAGGCAGGCTGAAGAAGGCAGTAAGCAGCACTCTCCATGACCTCTACATCAGCCCCTGCCTCCAGGTTCCAGCCCTGAATGAGTTTCTGACCCGACTTCTCCAATGATGGATTGTGATATGGAAGTGAAAGACAAATAAACCCTTCCCCCCCAAACATCTGCATTTTGCTGTCATCCTGATGCCTCTACAACCTGTAAATAACCCCTTACAGTTCACTGAGAGCTCAAGAAGCTTGTAACCTCGTAGTAGACACATGTATTGCAATGGCCACGTAGGTGGCTCTCATCTGAAACCTGTTTTTATCACGCAAGGAAAACTGTAATCTCTGCAAAGTAGACTTCTGTTCATGGCTCAGTTGCCAGACACCAGGAGTGTGGGGCACATTGAATAGGGGACCAGAGGTCACTGTGCTGACCTTCTGTGAAGCCAGATAGAGAACTGATGTTAAATGATGAACTGCACAGTAGAAGCACTTGGAAAGGTCTTCACGGAAAGCAAACAGTCACCACAGACTGACAGAGATGGCAGGGAGAGTCCCTGGATGGAGCCTCTGAGGAAAACAAGGCTTTGAAGAGGAAGTTCAAATTTAGAGATTCACAATGGGGAAGGGAACAAGTGAAGGAGTCCGGCAGGGTAGTGAACAGGCTTCTCCACCCTGGCCATTTCTTTACCCTGTTCTTGTACATTAGTCAAGCTTGTACACAAGTCAGTCAGAGATAGACTGCTTTGCATTGGCAGACAAAACCCTTGTGGGTGCATGTCAGTGGCCCTCACATCCACCACAGACGGGATGAACTAAAAGCTCGCATCTGCAGCTATTCCTCCAACTTGGCTCACTTTATTTTTTCACTATGTGTTCAGGGGCCAGGGTTTCAGGCTCGTGGGTGACCATGGGATATCCTATCATGACAGATATGTTTAGTCACACCTAACCTACCAGTGCTTACCATAACATCCACTCACCTCTATTGGCCTGGACTCTAGTTCCAGGCGCCCACCTGGCTACATGAGAAGACAGCCATGATGTCACCCGAGGGGAAACAGTGATGGGCACAGAGCAGATGTTGCCTGTGTATGTGGAGTGGTTCACCGAAAAGTCGTTATGTTTCTCTCTACTTCTTCATGGCCTTCCTCCGGAATCCAATTCATCAGCCCTCCCAATGCATGCCGTGCCCTCACATCATCTCAGCACCCTAATGCTAACTCTAACCCCTACCCTAACCCTAACCCTAACCCCAACACTAACCCTAACCTAACCCTAACCCTAAACCTCATATCATCTCAGCACCCTAACCTTAACCCCAACCCCAACCCTAACCCCAACCCTAACCCCAACCCTAACCCCAACCCTAACCCCAACCCTAACCCCAACCCTAACCCTAACCCTAACCCTAACCCTAACCCCAACCCCAACCCTAACCCTAACCCTAACCCCAACCCCAACCCTAACCCCAACCCTAACCCTAACCCTAACCCTAAACCTCATATCATCTCAGCACCCTAACCTTAACCCCAACCCCAACCCTAACCCCAACCCTAACCCTAACCCTAACCCTAATCCTAACCCTAACTCCAACCCTAACCCTAACCCTAACCCTAACCCTAATCCTAACCCTAACTCCAACCCCAACCCTAACCCTAACCCCAACCCTAACTCTAACCCTGAACCTCCAGGCCAGTTTCATGACCTGTGGTGTTTGAGTCCCTCAGCCTTTCCTAAAGGGCCACAGTAAAGGATGTGGGGCTAGAGACACTGGCTTCCAGCTCCTCATGCCCCTGCTCACCAACCTGGGCACCAAAAGTAAAGCCTTTAACTCCTGAAACATCCATGTGTAGATGCTCATGCCAATGGAACTGATGGGGCACAACAGTCTTAAACCCCACACCCAGCTCTTCCTCCCACCACAGTGTACCACGAAACTCACCAGTAGTAAGTCCTTCCCAGGCAAAGGGATTGGAGGTGTTAAAGTGGGACCTTCCCTAGTACTGGTGCCCTTTTAAGATGAGAGCAGAGTCTGCCTTGGCACTTGCTCCTTCCACTAGCAGAAGACATGATGAGAAGACAGTCACCTACATACTTCTGCATTGTCGCTAATCTTGGCTTCTGGCCTCAAAAGCCAAGAATATACCTGCCCCCACCACAATACAGCTCAGTCGGTCCTGCCGGCATCACATGCGTGGGCAGGGGAAGCCGAGATGTTGGATACTATGTTGTGCATCCAGGGCAGTGTCAACTTCTCCTTGTCATCCCTCCTGGTGATTATCACCGCCATGATCCAGTTCCCTCCCAGGAAAGGTCATGGCCTCTACAGCCCCAGCTCAGCTCTTGAATTTCCCCCTGGCCCACTCAGCTTGAACACATACTTCCTCCCTCCTCTTAATGAGGGAAATATAAGTTAACGAGCTTACAAATGAGCATTGGGCAGTTTCTGGAGGAGACCCCAGCACAGTGTGCATGGAGCTATGAAGCTGCGTGGATAATGGAGAGGATTAAATAGAAGCGTGCGAATCAGTGTGCTTGGCTCTCACCAAAGCTGTAAAAGGGATAGTCCTTAAGCTTGAACTTTTCCCCTCTCTCCAGCTATTAAATGTCTCCTAGAAAATTGCTCTGAAGGAAGGCATTTAGCTCTACTTCTGTGTATAGTGCAAAAGTGGGCTCTTGAGAGATGGTCCTCTCTGCAGAGACCTGGGTCCTAGCTCACCTTCCCATTGTCTCTTCTGGTAAGATGACCCACAGCTCTGTGGTTTTGACTCTTGTAGAAAGTAGGTAATGTGTATGTGGGGGGGTATTTATTATGTTCCTTGCATGTGCTGACCCCGCCTGCATATACCATTCAACCCTCAAAGACAATTCCCAAAGAGTCATTATGCCCACTTTGTAGATAAGAAAAACAATTCCATATGGGAAAGGTCAGACCAGGATGAGACTCCAAGTCCATGATCATTGCTATACCTTCTGCTACCCCAAAAGCAAAGAGTGGTACATGGCCCCTGGGGACCAGTGGACAGATGGGTCCAAATTTGTTTGCCTCGTGATGTGGACTTGATGGTGGGGAGCTTAAGAGGCATAATTTAGGGTTCAATTTAATTTAACAAATGTTAACGACATCTTGCCAAGGGCTAAGGGGAAGAAAAAGACTGTATGAGAGCTGTGGCCTTGGCCTTCGAAGAGCTCTTGATTTAATTAGAGAGTGTAGGACAGATAAACATCAGCAAACAGCACCACCCAGATGGTCTCAGTGGAGCAAGAGAACGTGTCACACAGACTTTGGCTAAGCTGGAGGATTGGACATGAGCCCATCTCGAAAGTTTCAGCGAGCCTCGCTACAGTGAGAGGCAAGGGATAAAAAGACACCAGCATTATAACCACAGAAAGGCTTCAGAAGCAGGACAGACAGATACCAGGGCAGTTGCTGGCAGAGAAGCGGAAGGCAGGGCAATTTCAGTCCACAGCCTCAGACAGAAGCAGGAGGTATGCAGTGAGACGTGGGGGTGCAGGTGGCTGAGAAAGGAGCAGTGACTGATATCCTTCCTCTGCCTGCCCCTCAACATCCAGCCATGGTGCTGAGATGTTCTTTGGGTAACTTGATGAGACCTCTATGAATCATGAGTAGGGGCAGGTCACTGAGAACAGGGCTCCATGCTCTTCAAACACCCCCTCCCAGGAAGCTCAAAGATGCATGCCAGCTTGTACCCACCATGTAGACTGAGGGATGCTCTCCATGTCACTTGAAGACACAAACCAGGAAGGAAACCCTTGCCGTGACTCATTGGGCCCCCTCAGGTCCAGCACATTGTCTGCTCTATAAACAGCTCTAGACTTAACTAGACTTTCCAGCATTCTCAATCGAAGGACAATGTCTCATGGAGAAAACAGATCCATCTGGGCCTGGTGGGGCAGCCCTGTCATGCCAAATACTCTAGAAGTTGAAGCAGAAGGATTACAAGCCCAGGCACAGATTGGGCAACTTATTAAGACCTTGCCTCAACATCAAAAAAAAAAAAAACAGAGACAGAGATATGATTCAGCATGACATTCTGAGCTTGGTTTCTGGAACTCACTGTGGAAGGTTGTCCTCTGACCACCACCTCCAACCCCTACCATGTCTCTTCTACCCCCTCTCAAATCAGTGGCCTCTTCTTTGATAATATATATATATTATATTCTGGTATGCATATTATGCAAATACTACCTGCTGAGTCTGATTTTATTGCTTGTGTGTACGTGGTTTCCAGGCTAACCACTTTGCATTGGGTAACCAATTAGAGAGCTCATCCCTGGGAGAGACTAATTCTTCCTGTGTCAGCTGTCTTTAGTTGCCTGCAGCTCTTTGTCTGGGGATAGAGCCCTTGAAATTTCTCCCTTCCAAGTGAGCATGTCTATTTATATTGTTACTGTTTGGGACTTGTTTAGGCAGCCGTATTGTTGAGGTATCATGTTGAGGTAGTTTCTCTGTCATTTCTAGGAGATACAATCTCACAGCAAATTGTCTGGCCTCTGGCTTTTTAAATCTTTTCACCTCTTCTTCTAAAATATTTCCTAAGTCTTATGTGCAAGATTTATAATGTAGATATAGCCACTGGGACTGGGATTCCAGAAATCCACTGATTTCTGCATTGTGTCCAATGCAGTTTTCTGTAATGGTCTCTGCTGTACTGGTCAGAGCATTATTAACCTGAAATATATGGATAAGTACTCAGAATGCAGATAGGAATTATGCTGGTCTGGTTAGTTGGCAACAATAGGTTCTCTTCTAAGACCCCTGTCCTCAGCAGAGCCCCACATAGTTGGTGAGGTCTCTAGAATCAAGTATGATTTCCCTCCTGCTGACTGAGCCTTAAGTCTAATTACAAAACTGTTGGTAACCACCAAGATGTGAGTGCCACTATTGTACTATTAGTATTAGCTTTCTGTCTAGGTCAGTGTTGCCATTCATCGGGATTACTTCTGCTCTTTCTGGTTTGTATAGTACTTTATGGTACTACGGAAAATAGATCCAGCTCAAAACTTCCGAGTCCTGTGTCCAAGGTGTGCAGTGCCTTCTTTCTTAGAAGTAAGAAGTAAGATCTTTCTTACCTTCAACCTCTGGGGGTAACCAATAGCAACAGAAATAGCATATATTGTTTGGGAATTTCGTGGTCCAACCTGACCAACAAGCTGAATAGAAATACCATGCTTGGTACTGAAGTTTTGTTAGATAGATGGCTCCTGAGGGGAGCATTCCCAACCTAAGGGGCATAACTTCATTAAAGTTATATATTAATTAATTAAATATATATATCTTAATTATATATATCATACATATCTTAGTACTATTAAGATATCTTAATATGTATATATACTAAGGGATATAAATAATAAAGTATACAATGTGATTCTTTAAGGCTTCAAATGTCTTTGATGTCATTTTTCACTCCTTGTCCATCTCCTTCTCTATGACATCCTCCCACCTCCCCATTTAGAGTCCCCTCCCTGTTTTCCCAATTTCTCCCTCTATATCACCCATATCCTGACATTCACTTCTCTAGCCAGCCTTCCACAATTCCTTTTTACTTTCCTGATTTCTATATTTATTTCAGTTATATGCACATGTCTAGGGATCTGTAGCTAGGAACCACAGATGAGAGGGAAAATAGGGCTTTCCCCCTCTATGTCCAGGTTACTTCAGGCAATATAATAATTTCTAGTTCCATCCTTTTGCCTTCGAAATTCAAGATTGAGTTTTTTTACAGCTGAGTAGTATTCCACTGTGCATTTATACCACACTTTTATTGTCCATTCACTGACTGTAGGGTGTATAGATTGCTTCAGTTTTCTGGCTACTGTTAATAGGATGGCAATGAACACAGCTGAGCAAGTGTCTGTGGGATAGGATGTCAGGTCCTTTGAGCATCTGCCAAGGGGAGGAATAGCTGAGTCACACTGCAGATTTATTTTTAGCTTTTGACTGTTCTCCACACTGATCTCCAGAGTGGCTGGACCCGTTTGCATTCTCACCAACTGTGAATAAGAATTCCCCTTTTGCCACAACCTCAACAACATCTGTTGTCAGGGGTTTGTTTGTTTGTTTGTTTGTTTAATCTTAGCGATTCTGGCTGGGTTGAAATGAAACCCCAAGGTTGGTTCAATTTGCACTCAATTGCTAAAGAAGTGGAACACGCTTTGAGATACTTCTTAGCCATTGTCATTTCTTCTATTGAGAATCGTCTGCCTCGATCCATAAGCCACTTGGAGTCATTTGCTTTCTTGGCTCTGTTTCTTGAGGTTTGTTTGTACAGTGTGGATACTAGTCCTCTGATTATTATAGTCGGGTATATAGTTGAAACAGATTACTTCCTACTGTATGGGTTTCTCATTCACTGAGTTGATTGTTTCTTTAGCTTTTTAGTTTGATTGGGTCCCACTTGTCCACTGTTAACCTTAATTCCTGGACAAATTAAATCCTCAGAAGTTCCTTTCCTTCATCGAGAGCTTGTAGGAAACTGCCTACACCTTCTTCTAGCCACTTGAGTGTTTGGGGTTTTAAAATTTGAGATATTTGATCCCCTTGGAGTTAATTTTTGTGCAGGGTGAGAGATATGGATCTTGCCCATTGAGTAATCTCACCAGCCCCTAATAAAATATTTTGAAGTACAAATACTGCCTAGTGATTTAGTTAACTCAGTGATTGCACACTTGCCTTGGGTACAGAAAAAGCCATCCCCGATACAGAGAAAGAGGAAGATTTAAAGAGACCAAAAGAAACAAGCCAACAAAAATCAAATGAACTGGAGACCATGTGAGGAGGAAAACCAACCTAAGTCCATATGCTCAGCAGAGTAGAGTGGGTATGGCTTCCCTGCACTGATGCGGTGAGGTGGACAAGCAATCCACAGCACAAGGCGCTCTCGTGAACTGGAGAAAACAGGAAGACCTTTTTAATCCTATAGATTAAAGGAAATTTCCCAGAAGCAGAAGAGAATAGCAAAAGGGAAGATACTAAGAAATAACAATGTGGCTGTTGACCAGCTCCAGGCATCCAAGGCTCAATAAGGACCCTTTCTAAAGAGAACAGAAAGGGCTGAGAAAATGAGCCAAGTGGGGAGAGGGACTCAAAAAAGCTGGATCCAAGGTGAGCAGGAGATTACTAGTGAGGAAGGGAGGGTAGCATAGATGCCGAGAAAACCAGGAGGGGTTTTAGTAAAAATAAAATATTTTAAAATAAAATCTTGAAAAATAGGCAGAACCAAAATCCTGAAAAGAGAAATTCTAAAAAACAAAATCGTTTTGAGATAAGATCTCACTGTGTAGCTCTGGCTAGCCTGAAACTCAGTATATAGTCCAAGCTGACCTCAAACTCACAGACATGTGTGTGCCTAAGTGTACATATGTGCACAGTTCCGTGAAAGGTCAAAAGAGGATGTAGGAGCCCCTGGGAGTAAAAGTACTAAGTGGGTGCTGGGAACTCAACACTGGTATCTGTTGAGACATCTCCCCAGGCCTTCTAATTAATTTAAAAACAACATTTAAGAGTCATAGACTACAAAAACCTGTTCATGATGATTAAATTTCCTTAGAGTCAAGTTCCCTCCTCTCACCCATTCTCAGGAATCTTCGAGAAAACACAATTCTTGTAGATCATACAAGAGGGTTAGTGGTTTCATAAACAGGGGATCTGTGCAGAGAACAGACAAAGCTTCCAGGGAGGGGATGAGTTAGGGATGCTACAGGTTCAAGACTGGGTCTGGAGAGCAGCTCTCCGCAGGGCCCTGGAGTGAGCCAGGCCTACAGGTGAGCACAGACTCCTGGTGTAGCCGGCGTAGTGACTGAGTGGTGGGAAGACCTCCTTCCTGCACCAGCGTCTGAGCCAGCATAGGTACATTAAGCAAATTCAGTAACCATTGATTAACTCCAGGAAACCAAATGTATCAGGCTAGGGGAAAGCTCCATGCAGTTAAGACTCAGCTGCTGTAGGAGATGCTCATCATAGGAGATGCTCCCAGAAGTCAGGACAAGGAGGGCCAGTGTGAGCATCAAGAGTGTCACAGGCTCCCTTCCCCGTCCTGTGGGAGAGAGATGAGCCACCAACAGAAAGGACAGTGTCTGCAGACACTGGCTTGGGGTGTAAAGGACAGAGTGTTTGAGGAGACTCCTCCTCCTGAACTGGAGAGGTAAAAATTTTTATTCTATCTAAAACCAGGAGCAAGAAGATTCTGGAAAGAGACTTGTATTCATCAGAAGCTTTGTAATGTTGTGTATGAAGATTGTCTTATTAAAAATAAGAATTGGTGAACCTGGAGCTGGGACAAGGGTTCAGTCAGGAAAGTGCTTACCACACAGGCATGAAAACCTGAGTTTTGGATGCTCAAAACTAATATAAAATCTGGGTATAGCAATGTACACCTGTAATCTCAGCACCAAGAAGGCAGAAGCAGGAGGATTTGGAAGTTTCTTCTCTTACTTCAGTAAGAGTAAGACTATTACTTCAATCTCAAAGAGTAAGGTTGAAGGTGATTGAGGAAAACCTCCAACTTTAACCTCTGTCCTCCAGGCACACATGTGCATGTGCATGCATATACATGCACATGCGCACACATACACACATACACACATGCACACATATGCAAACACATGCATGAACACCCCACCCACAAAATAAGTATTGGTTTGGACTACGCTATTTAAATGGAGGAAAACTGAATCTGGTTCTAAGGACAATTATTCAAACCCTTGGTTGCAGGGTTCAGAGTTCTGAAGATGATGATTAGTTATCGATGGTGCATAAGCATAGACTGAGAAGTTTGTGGGTAGGAACAAGGAGGCATGAGATGGTCCTGGATGAGCTAAAAGCAACCAAGAGGATAGTATGTGCAGGGAAGGCAGAGAACATGGGATTTATCCTCTATGCTGAGTGTGCCTTGGGATCACATGGGTCACGGTCAGATTGACGTTTTAGAGTGGTTTTTTTTCCCAGCACTACAGAGGCTGGAGGTCCACAGGTGGAAGGCAAATGACAGAGGAATAGGGAGTGGCACTCCTCCAGGTGTGAGGATAATTCGTTCGCAGCAGCAGCAGCAGCAGCAGCAACAGGCCCAGTCAATGATCACAGCTGCAGAAGAGTCTGGGAATAGAAGAATGGAATTGACCATCCTGAGCGGCATATGCTGAAGGCAGCTTGGTGCTGCATGGTGTCTCTGTCCCCCACCATGCAAGCAAGAGCATGAAATATCTTTTGGTCAATAAAGTCATGTGAGCCCAGAATTAGGACCCTGAGCTCTGTGTAGGCATCACTGAAGGCTGGCAGGGTAGGATATGTCTTTGGTCACTGGAGGTTTTCTCCTGGCAACAGGCATGTAAGGACCACATGAAAATATTTGTTGCCATGAAAATTCCCTTAGGAGAACTAGGAACTGGGCATGGATTTGAAGAGAAAGTAAGCCTTGGATCAACTTTGAGGAATGAACGTGGGGCAACGCTAGGCCGAATAAATGGAACAACATAGAGACTGGGAATTGGAAAGCTTGTAGGAAACAAGACAGGCAGGCAGGCAGGCAGGCCTTGGAGAGGTGGGATACAAGGCACAGAGTAGAAATAAGCTAATGATACAGAAGATATGTAGGAAGAACTGGAGAGGCTTTTAAATGCTAGGATAGAAATCTGTGGATTAATCCTTATGCAGAGTGACTGGGAGGTTCTAAGTCATGGAAGATGTGGGCATCTTATAAAATGTAATCAGGGAGCAGAGTTGAGGTTGGATGAGAAGGGATGAGCTGGGGCAGATGGGAACCATTTGGGATACTTCCGTCATCCAGGTGAGCAACTGGCTAGCTTGTGCCAGTAGTACTGCTGTGAGACTGGAAGGTTGGCAGGAGCAACAGAGATGTGAGCATCGGGGATAAATGGGACTGTGCTGTGTCGGGATGAAATCTAAGGAATGGTGGTGGATTTTTAGGTCACTTAGGAATGGGGATCTGTGAGACACAGGAGAGAACAAGAAAAAGAAGTGAGGGGCTCAAGGTCAAAGCTAGTATCCTATTTGAAAAGGCTTGTCCATCTGAGGACACATCAAAAATTCTTTTTATTTCTCCACTGCCAGGCAGAGAGCATCAGGGGATCTGCTTTCTTCTGTTCCAGAGACCTGCAATAATGATAACAGATAAGCTCTGGAAGCTTTATGTCATCACCACCCAACACCTTCAGTGGACAAAAACTCCAACCTAGACAACAGCCCTAGCTAATAAATTAGCCATCTGAAATCAATTATAGCTTGACAAAGTGGTTTTTCTCAGCCTTGTGTCTTCTTCAAAGTTGGAGTGGTAGGAAGAAACACTCCTCACCCAGGGAGAAGCAACTAGCAAAAAGAAGAGAAACGATCATCAAGTTTTTGTGCTAGCTATGGCTCTGTGCATGGGCAGAGCATCGTTTCCCTAACAGGATGTTATTCTGAGACCTTAAGAGGGCACAAATAACCAGGCGTTTACTTGAATAAGGTCAGTGTTCCTAAGGAACAATTAGTAAGCCAGGGAAAATGTGCCGATAAATGCTGATGGAATTTATGCGCCGACAGAGAGTGCATCATTAACTCACTCATTCACAGAACAGGAGCAAAGATCAATACTTGCAGAACACCCACTGAAGCCAGGGTCAAGAGGCATCTCACCCACATCCACAGAAGGGGATTTTTCTGTCCTTATTTTACCCAAAAGGAAGTTGAGTCACAGGACTTTAAGTGTCTTGTTCAGAATTAAAACTACTGATCTGCTGAGTGGGAATTCACCTACGTGTGTTTTGGGGCTAGAAATCTCAGGGTAGAAATGTCCTAATGGAGCAGAACACAGGGAGGTAGAGGCTGAGCAAAGGGAAAGTAGAACAAGAAGTATTTCCAGAATGGGAACATGTTTCCCATTGCAATTGGTCTTGAAGGGCAGTTTGGGGGGCGGCTGGGGCATTGCAAAGGGTGGGGGCTATAAAACCACAGACTTTTCAAGACTAACTTTATAGTTACCATCTATTCCTGACTTCATTTAAGCCCGAAACATTACTGGGAACATAGTCAGAGGCAGAGCCGGTGCCCCTCCCTCCTCCTTGTGCACCGGCTCGTAAAGATTCCGGGCAGCAGCTGCAGCCATTGAAACGGTTTTCATTTCCTTCCTTTGTGTGAGCTGCAAGGAAGCACAGAAAGAGGGAGTGGGGGTGGGTCTGATAAATGATTCCCCAGGAAGGCAACTTCATAAATGGGTTGGAATTAAAATACAAGATGCTCGAAGCCCTCCTACTCACTCATGGTTAATGCCGAAGTGCGCTGGGGCCTTGGCTTTATTCACTTGACTCTGACGGCTTTGCTTATGAGTTGTAAATCTGCTGGGAGAAAGTGAGTTTGGAGCAACAGACGGCTGCAATGCTTTCGCTAGTTGATGTGCTCAGAAATGGAGTATTCCTGCCAGTTGGGCTCAGCAAATTCTTCTTGAGTGTACAGGGAGCAGACAATATGCGGTTCAGGACCACGGACAGCTACCGGTCCCGGGAGCCTGCTCTGGCTAACAGGGCTGTTTCAGGACCTCGGACAGGACCTTTCTCATCCACTTGCGATCTAATCTGGAAGTCCTAGCTAGGGAAGACGGGAGGGTTAGCTGGAGAAGGTCTCCAGTCTTGGTTGCTCTTAGGCTGATGGAGCCTGGCACGGATAACAGAATGAGTTACCGACAGATGGTACAAGGGGATGCATTTCATGAAATAAAAATGGTAACTTCTCACACCTACAAGGCCAAGTGCAATGGACAATACTGTACACAGCTTCTGCCACCAGTTCCTAACAATACACCATAAGGCAGGCTGACCCATTTCTGAATTTGAAGGTCAACTTGAGCTCACATCCTTGAAAAGGTCACTCAGAGAATCGGGACCAGGGCCAGAGTCGCAGCATGCTCTCCCAGAAGATGAGGACCAAACTGGAGGTGGGGCTGGTAGGAAGTCTGGCTTAAGACACCGCTGTCTTCTCTGTGATTTCATTAATAACGTTAATGAAAACACACACTCTCTCTCTAAGACACAAATTCCCGTCATGTCACTTCTCCAGTTTTAAATCCTTTAAGAGTTGGTTCCCTATGACCACAGGAGAAAGGGAAAACCCTTTTAAAGACATTCAAAGCTTTTCTAAGCCTGACTCCAGCCCACTTTGTCAGCACCAACTCTTGGCACTTCTCAAGTACCTCAGTCTTCAGGGCTGGGGTAGTGGTGCCAGAGTCCTGTCCGGTGGCTGGGTGCACTCACTGTCCTCTTGTCTGCAGGGATCTTCTGACCCTACCAGCTGAGGATGTGTGATAAACTGATAAACGGACTCTGTCTCTTAACCAAACTTCACCACCAATATCTCAGCCTCCATGAGGCTTATACCAGCCCAACAGGCAGAACTTAACATTCTGTTCAGTGTTTGCACACGGCTTTGTTTTAATCTCAATTATCACATTTATCACACTATAGTCTAATTATTTGGGCACATTACTTTCTTCCCAACTAAGCTGTGAGCACCTCCAGGGCAGGGACTCCAGCAGATTTCTCTCTGTTTACCCTGCCAATACTGAGATGCAAACACTCACAGGGTGTGCTTCTAAAGAGAACCTGGGCCCAGAAGAGATAATTTGCCAAAGTAAAATGATGGCAGGGGCCATTGCTCTTCAATGAGGCACCTCACAAATGCCCAAGGAGCTTGGAATGTGTGGGCCTGAGAGAGCATTGACATTCCAGCGGATCTGATACTGGGATGTCCTATACCACTCCAGAGCTCAGACCATGAGGATCTTGAGCCTGCCTCTGGTGGAATGAACGTGACCTGGAGTGGTGGATCTGTTGAGTCAGTCCTCGGTCCTGATGTCCTCGCTGGTACTGAGGAGGGAACTCTTGACCCTCCCACCATATTGGTTAACCTTATCAGGGACAGAATGGGTACTTTCAGTGTGTTTGGATCTTAGGTTATAATGGTTAAGGTTCATCCTACAAATAAAGAAACCTTTACTGAACACTTGCCAAGATAGATCTACACTCTATGCCAGAAAGCTGAGAAAGCTAGAACTCAGTTCTTTACAAAGAGATGACTGTGAATGATCACAAGTCTTGGGGAGGCAGGCCTAGTATAAGGGGGTTAGAGAAAGCCCCCAGGTTGGAATAACATACAGCCGGCCTTCCATATCCATGACACTATGTCTTCAGAGTCAACCAACCCATGACTGGATTGGGACTGTTTTTTGTTTGTTTGTTTGTTTTATGAATCATGCTAACATGTATAGATTTTTCGTCTAATAACCCTCTAAACAATACCACATAACCATTACAGAGGCAGAATTTGCATGGCATTAGCTATTGTAAGTCATCTAAGGCTGATTTAACGTACACAGGGGAGTGTTCATAGCTTAGATACAGATATGATAGCATTTGATACAAGGATAAGAGCATGCACAGGTTTTAGTATTCATAGGCAGTCCTGAGACCAGTCCCTGGGGGGGATACTAAAGGACATCTGTGTTTACTGAGGCTCAAGTGGGGCTGAAGCATGGAGCGATGGATGCTGACTCCACATGGCAGCTCTCATTTGAAGGCCTTGGGTTCTTAGAAGATTCCCTATCTCCTGCTCAGGTACAGGCTTCCCAACCTGTAACTCTGAGCAGCCAAAACTGAAGTTGTCTCGTTTTAAAGGCAACACTGGGATGAGGTTGGAGACCTCATCCAAGGAGGTTAAGTTCCTCCTATGTCATTAAACCAGCTCCCACTGTCTCAGGGGCCGCTCTAGTACCACCACTTCAAGAATGTTATGCCTTGAATCATATTCCTCCATCTCAGGTAGTCTGAGCTGCTAATGGGTGTCTAATTTGGGGGATATTGCAAAAATCTGTTAACAATTAGTGCTCAGGGTGTCCTACACCAGATGAAAGAGTTCATTGGGACTGGGGTGCAAGGCTATCACATTTCATCCCTTCTGCCCCACAAGAGCATAAAAGTCAAATTCAACCTCTGTGTTAGCCCCATTGCTTGTAGGAGGCTGAGCTCTTCCAAATACTCTTTGGTGTATTTCTAGATCCAACCCTCACAAAGTCCTCTTAGGAAGGCAGGGCAGTAATGTGTTATTACTTCCAGTTCATGAGTGGTGCAATAGAGGTTTGGCCAGAGAGAGCTTGGCCAGAATGAGGGGGTTGGACAGGTTTGCATTCTTGAGATTCAAGCGACAGTCTCTCGAGAGGATCAATTTCTGGACTTCTTCTAGCTTGGTACACTGCATCTCCGTGAAATAACTGGATTGAATGACTCTTAGGTTTATCCCTAAGCACCTAGCATATGGACTGGAGCCCAGAAAGCAATCCCAAGTATCAACCAATGAGTGGTGCTCTGTCATAGGACTGAGAGCTGTCCCCAATCAGTGGACGCCTGTGAATGAAGTACCTGGCTGTGCTTTAGTTCCTCCATCTACAGAGTATGGATGCTGGTTGAGGAGACGCACAGAAGCACCTGCCACTTTAGAAAGCCCTGGATTTAGCTTTTGCTCTGTGGTGATCACTGGAAGGGTTCTCAGTGCCATTAAGCCGCAGACTTCATCTGAGTAAGGCAGGATAAAGATGTTGCTCCTCCTCAACAGAGAGGTTTCAGCAATCCCTGAAAGTTGTTTAAAACAGTGCTTGGCTAACTGAAGTGCTGGGCAGAGTCTATCTCTTTGGAACCCGTGGAAACCACACAGGGAAGGGGTTCCAAGTTCTGTCTCAATGAAGCTCCACAATTTCATGGTCTGTTATGCAGTCCTCAGTTACCTACTGTGTGCTGGCACTCGGAGGAGATGGAGATAAATGAGTCCCCCAGCCTGCCACAGGTCGACGAGGACAGATAAGCAACAGGCACAAACAGCCTCATCCTTCTCTCATTTGGCTCCTCAACCAAGCAACTGAACTGCAGAGATTGGAAGGAGGAAAAAAATAGGGATGAAGGAGGAGAGGGAGGGGGATGCAAGACCATATCAGCTTTGCAAAAGAGGATGTTTCAAGTGGAATGCGGGGCTAATTTAAATCCCAAAATGACTGATGTATTTTCCATGGTGTTTTATTAATCAGGCCCAGACAGAGCACAATTTGCAAATTTCATGTGGCAGCTATTAAACATTTTCTCCTACGTAAGTAAATGAAAGGGATTTACTAATTCCAGCAGACACTTTCGTGAATGGCTGATGGGAGCACACGCTCCAACACCGGCGGACACTGAAGTGCTCAAGATGGGAAGCAACAGTCAGATTCCAGCACTAAGCCTGCACGCTTAGAGCCCCAGAAGACCTGACGAGTATTGATACAGTTATCAAGAATGGTGGTTGTTTAGGCAAAGATTCCAGATGGAGAAGGGACTGTCCTGTAGGGAAACATGAGGAAATAAAGATGTTTGATAATGCCCTGGGACTGTTGGCCTCCTTCTGCTACCACAGCCTACCCTGCCCTGGGCATTCTGGGACATTCAGGCAGGTCTCTTGATAGGCAGAGGAAGTAACAGATCTCTAGACTTCCTTCTGCTCTTTCTTAAGATAGCCATCTGGAAGAATCCTACCCTTGGGGCTATGTTTTTGCCAAACGTTCTTCATACCTTACACTTTGCAAAGATTCATGGTTTTGAATTTTTACCATTGGTCACAGTCAGTGATATCCATTAATGAGTGTTTATTAACTTCATTCAGTGTGGGAGAAATTAGAAGCATAAAGAATAAAGCGTGCTGGGTCATAGCATGTGACAGATGTGGGAGAGGGGACAAGAGCAATATACTGGGTCACATGACTCCGCATTCCTGCTGATAGGACCTGGGAACCCCAGAATCTTAGAAAATGGCAGAGAGATAACTTGATGTCTCGTGGTGCAGCTCTATGGCTGTATCCCTCTCTGGGTCTCGATTTACTTATCTATAAAATGAGAGCCTTGGCATTAGCTCCACTCTGGCAAGAAGACCCTAAACCATATTCATCTTCCCCTCAGTGGGGGGATGTTTTTCTAAGAAGAAAAGAGAAGCCTCAGGAGACTAGGGCTGGTTAGTGATACTAAATAGGTCTCCTAGCCATTGTGGGCAGAGAGGCTGCCCTTCTATTGAAGGATCCTCAAACCCAGAGCAAACCCACACTGTGAGATGTGATGTCTTCCGTTATTTTCCATATCCTTAGCCTTGAATTATTAGCCTTGAACCAAATCCTCTCTGTAACCTCGCAGGCAGCTGTGCACTGCACATTTGCACCATGCAGTCTCTGCCTGGCTCTGAGGATGTGGTGGGAACCAGATGTGTTCTCTGCTCTACATGGCCACCAAGGGGCAGATGTGTTGTGGCTGTGCCAAGGACAGAATCTATCACTCTTCCCACTAAGACCCATCCAAGGCCAACTCCCTTTCTACTTCGTCCACACCAAGCATGATGTGCACAGGGCACTTTCTCCTTCTCATCTCTTCCTCAAGATTTCTACACAGCAGAGGCTGCCCCTCTGCAAAGCTGTGCTGGCTTCTTCCATTCATTTAACTCATTTGCACGCGCAGTCAAACCCCACCCCTTTCATGTGGTTAGCGACACATATGGCACTGTCTTGCTCATTGTCTCAGAATCCCCAGGTATACAGAACTTCTGACTGTAGTAAACATTTATTGAGTAAATGTTTTTCTTGTAAAAGCCCATATAAGGGGTGGCTTAGAACAGGAGGCAGCACCAATCAGCCCCTAACACCCACAGTTACAGTGGACATTAAAAAACAAAACAAAGCAAAAACAAGAAAACCTATGTTGCTGTTGCACACTGGCATGTGCAAGGCTTTCAGAAATGAGTTTCAAAGTGTGCCAGGAAGCCAGTGTTAAATTTTTATCCCCTTAGGAGACAAATTATGAATTGAAAAGTGGTGTAGATATGACCCAGATGTTGAGATCTCTTAGTTAAGTTTACTATTGCTATGATGACACCCCATGACCACAAGCAACTTGGGGAGGAAAGGGTTTCTTTGGCACATCACTGTTCATCACTAAAGGGCATCAAGTCAGGAACTCAAACAGAGCAGAAGGTGATGAAGAGGCCATAGGGGAGTGCTGCTTACTGTCCTGCTCACCATGGCTTGCTCAGCTCACTTTCTTATAGAATCCAGGACAACCAGCCCAGAGGTGGCCCCACCCACAAGGAACTGGGTCTTCCCCCATTAATCACTATTTAAGGCAATGCCCTACAGGCTTGCCTAAGCCTGATCTTATAAAGACATTTTCTCAAGTGAGGTTCGCTCTTCTCAGATGACTATAACTTATGCCAAGTTGGCATAAAGCTAGCCGGCACATGGAGTGACCAGATGAAGAATTTTAACCGGCTATGGTTAGTTCAAGGCTGTAGTGGAAAAGGAAGATGGCATGCAAGAACAGATGATAGCCAGGAGCTCAGAGATGGAGATGCTAGGAAAGAACCAAAGTGCTAGAGAGAAAAAATGCTGACACAGGGAAGGATGTCTTGTACAGTTTTATGGTCGGCCAAGTAAGATTCAGAAAGCTTGAGCAGTGGTCAGTAGAAATCCATAAATGGAAATAAAATAGGAAAAAATAAATTAAAAAAACAGAGAGGGAAGGAGAGAGGGGAAGGGAGGGAAGGAGGGAGGGAGAGAGAGAGAAGAAGGAGGAGAAGGAGAAGGAGAAGGAGAAGGAGAAGGAGAAGAAGAAGAAGAAGAAGAAGAAGAAGAAGAAGAAGAAGAAGAAGAAGAAGAAGAAGAAGAGGAGGAGGAGGAGGAAGGAAGGAAGGAAGGAAGGAAGGAAGGAAGGAAGGAAGGAAGGAAGGAAGGAAGGAAGGAAGGAAAGAAGGAAAGAAGGAAAGAAGGAAAGAAGGAAAGAAGGTTGGTTTGGTACCCACAGTTACATCACCCTTAACGGGCTCTAAGGCATGTGCTCTTGACTCCTTTGAAAACATCTATGGCTCTTTACAAAAATCTATACGAAATCTATACAAAAAGGACCCGTGTATTCTTGTGTCCAAGTTTAAACCCCTCAAAATGCACCCTTTGGAGCTGCTTGCTTGGTGGAACTGGCATGAGATGTCTCTGCCATTCACCCTAGCAAGATGCTGCAAGACTGCCCCCACCTCACAGAGTTGACCTTGGAGGTAGAAGTGGCCTGGGGAGCCTTGCAGAGCCCATGCAGAGCCCATACAGAGGTTTGCTGGCCTCTCTTTCTGCTTGCCCTAGAGGCCCTGGCTTCCTGGTAAACTTATATCTCACTGAGGAAGTCTAGCTACAGACACTGGGCCACTCCTTCAAGAATGAAGCTCCCTGTTTGTTTCGCTTTTTTTTTTAAACTTCATTGGGTGTCACATTTTTTACACAAAGAGCACTCTGTGCCAACCACGATTCAGATTCATGCATTATTTACCAGCTAATATCACAAATGCTGTGTGTATACAAACCAACCCTCTTCCACCCTTGCCCTGACTGCTCAAATGAGCCAAGAGAATAGCAGATCTGCATGTTCTACACAATGGGGTCAGGCTCATCACCCCAGTCCCCCTTCTGCGGCCAAGACGGTGTCGTCGCAGAGGAACATAGACTGGCTTGTCACCAGCTGGTTGAGTTTCAGTGAACGATGGACAGTGGACCCTTACTGCTCGCTAGGATGAAGACATTCCTTTGAGAGCTTCTCTCCCCAAGTCATGCTTCAAAGTCCGTTCCTTTTTCCTGTTAGCTACTTTCTGCTTCTGGGAAGCGTCAGCAGATTTGCTCAGAGGCCTGGCTCATTCCTGCAGCCCTCCCTGCAGCCCTCTCCATACCACTGCTTGAAGCCCCCCCCCCACTTCATCTCTCCCTTCATCCTTTGCATCTCTCCCTTCAGCTCTCCCTACACCCCTCCCTGAACCCCTTGACATCCCTTCCTGCATCCCAGTATCCCTCCCTGCATCCTTCCTGAAACCCCACTTCGTCCTTCCATACTTCCTTCCCTGCCTCTCTTCTTCCCCACCCCTCACTGCTTGTCCCAGATGCTCTTGGCTCTTTTTACCTGTTAACATCCTCCATTACAGCTTCTGCCTGGTGCCATCTGACCTCTCTCTACCTTTCTCCCACCTTTCTGGTGGGAAGCCTAGAAAGAGTTGAGGAGAGGCCAGGCCCCGATGTGTCATGCCTGGAAAGTTGGCCCAGAGGAGCAGCATGCAATGGAGGGGGGAGAGAGAACAAGTCTCCCAAGCATCAGTGTGGGGGCAACCTTGTGCTGACCCATTAATTAAAGTGGCGGAGCTGTTGTGTGTGAAATCTACTAGAGACTGACAGAGTTGGGAAGTCTATCTTATTTAGGACATAGTGGGTCCGATGGGAGAACTTGGGAGAGGTCACGACAGAGGTAGGTGAGAAGTGTGTACACATGGGACTCTTGTGGGTGGAGAAGGGGGAGGACTGCTGCGGATCCTCATTCCTCAGCGTGCACTGATCTGGTCCAAGAAAGTCAGGAGCCAGAGGGGGGTAGAAATGCCCCTAATTGACAAGCCCTCCAAGTCACCGGAAGCCACTCTTCTCCTTCTCCAAATGGAAGTCATAAAACCTGCCTGCTGGCAGAGTCTTGGCGGACACACTCTGACAAAGGCCAGGGAGGCACGTCATTGCAGGGTTCTGAGGAGGCAGTCGAATTATTCACAAAAGGCATTTCCATATGCCTCTGAGAGGACTCAATTCCCCTTGCCTCGTCAGGGAATGCACTTACGAGAACCCATTTGTGCCTGATTGCAGAGACCGCTGCTGATAGTCCCTGGCCTGTCTCCTGTAGTTCTTACCACCTTTCCAAAACAACTAGGATCTGGGTTGTTTACCCAGCTTCCTCAGGCCCTTCCCCACACTGCGCTACCATCCCAGCCCGGATCACCATAAGGGTACCAGCCCTCCCGAGGCCTCTGCCCTATCCTGCTTCCCATTTGAGCCTGATTTCTGTTCTGTGCCACATGATCCCTAACTCTGGCTGAGGTCTGCTCAGAGTGTTCAAATTCCCTCCTGGACCCACCACTCTCATCCTCACAGAAGCACACATGTCCCTTCTAGACCCTCTTATCCACCGGGTGCTGCTAAGTCACTAAAGTCCTTATGTGCCGTCTTTCCTCTGTCCCAGCCACCTCACTGTACCCTACAGATGGCACCACATGGCTTGCCCACTGGGCAGATCCTTCCCTGGGACTATCTACCTGTGGGGGATAACAGCATCGTCTCACTGGCTCCACCCTGTGTGCTGTGGCCTGGTAAATGCTTGAAGCCCTGCATTCCAGGAGCTTGCTAGGAGAGGAGAGTGGTCACAGGGGAGTGCATCCATCCTGCTTCTTCTATCTCCATGCCAACAGCTAGGACTTGGACTCCACAGCATCACCTCAGATTCCCTTTTACTCAACACTCCCCCACCCCCATCTTTGAACCCTCCTACGGTATGGGCAACCATGGTGACCTCAGCCCGTGACACAGGAAACAAGTCTGAGCCAGTCTTCCAGCCTCACATGTCAGCTCTGCTCTAGGCACTAAGTACCTAAGGACCTATTCCCAGAGCAAGGCTCTGCCTCTTTCTCACAGTTGGACCAGCTGCATCCTGCTCTGCTACCGCAGTGTCACCCTGGCTCACTGGGTGTGGCATTATGGCATTACCACTCTTCTCCAGCCCTAGACTTTTCTGACGAAGCCCTGTCTGTGGGGAGTCTGCTGACCCCCTCCCTTCTATCTCCCAAAGCACTCCAATCTTTCAAATTTCCCAGAATTCCTGAGGTGAGATACAATGTATCTTGCTCCTCCCCCCACCCCCATCTTGCAGCAGAGTGTTCCAGATGGCTCCAACAGAGCTGTCACAGACAGCCACCAGTCTGCTCAAGGTTCTCTGGAAAGCCATAATCCAGAGTTCTTGGAAACCCCTGCAGGAGTGAGGGGTCTTGGGTAGAGACACAATTCTTCCTGTGGGATCATCAGATTGTCCTGTTATGGAGGTAAGGGAGTGGACCAACTATAAACAGTTCTGTCCTCTCCTGCCCTGATCTTCCTCTCCTACACCATGAAATCAGCTTCTGGGTTCTCAAAACCCAGACAAAAGAGAACAAGCTGTGGGAAAATCCCCATTCTATGAAAGCCGCCCTCCTGAATTAAGGGGAACGAGAGAAGGCTCAGTCTAGAGACTATGGACCAGTGGCTCTCTCTTCACATCTGTGTGTTTGCCTCAGGGCCACACTCTGAGGATGAAGAGACCAAAGGAGGCTGGAGTTCCTCCTCCTGTGACAAGCCAAGCATTAGGAAAGGACAGATAGCAGAGACCTGAGGCCACCTCTGGAGGATACTCTCAATGATGAGCTGAGTCACTGTGAAAATGGGTACCATAGCCATTAACACCGTGCCCTCTGCTTCACATGACTCTGCATGTGGCCTGTAACCAAAGGGCTCCCAGACTAGGGAAGGCTGCCTGTGTTATCTGATGAGGCCTGAGGCATAGGTGGCTTTGTGGAGAGCAGGGTGATGGGGCCAGACCTATGGAAACAAAGCCTGAGTCGCCCTAGAGCCTTGCCCCTTCAGCATCTCATACTGCTCACTGTACTTATGCTGTGTGGGTCCATAACTCTGTTATACTGCACACTCCAGTCCTCTACACTGCCATTAGGAACTGGACTATGTCTCTCTGAAATTCCCATTATTGGGGTGTAACCCCTGTACCTCTGTGATAGACAGTCTCGGTGTCAACTTGACTACATCTGGAATTGACTAAAACCCAAGCAGCTGGATACATCTTCGAGGGATTTTTCTTAATTAGATCATTGGAAGTGGGAAGAGCCTATCTTTAAGCTGGCCCACATCTTCTGCTGTCAGCCTATAAAAAAAAGGGCATAAAAAAGGGAAACTTGCTCTCTTTGCCTACTTGCTCTCACTCTCACTAGCAAGTTTTCCTTCATTGGCACTAGGGCCAGCTTCTTCAGGACTCTAGTGTAGATTGAAGACCAGCTGAGACATCTAGACTCATGGACTGACATCTACTGGATTGGTGGACCTTCCATTGGTAGACAGCCATTTATTGGATTTGCTAGACTATAGCCTGTAAATCGTGTGTGTGTGTATACATATACATAATATATAATACATAATATATAATTATAATATGTAATATATAACCTATAGCCTATAGCACATAACATATAATAGGGGTGTATACATATACATACATACACATATGGAATTCCAGGAATAATTTATTTCCTCATGTAAGATTGAGTATTACCTTGAAAGAGACAGCTCCGCAACACCTGATCACTCCTTCTGGTCATCAGGGACAAACACAGCAGCTATCCTGTGCTTAAGCTGTCCAGTGTGCGTTACTTTCATATGCCAGCTACAGAACACCTGTGCTTCTGGCCATGGGGATCATGGAGAGTTCTAGAAAGCCCCTGGAAGAAGCCTCTAGAAGATCAGGGAGTTTCCTCTACAGGACTGCCAGAGGGAAGAAGAGTGGGGCCCAGCATATATAGACATGCTCTCCTCCTTTTCTATGAGGCCACTCTAAGGCTCAGCACACTGTGCTTGCCCCAGAGCCCTGACCTTGGAGCTCCAGACATCACCACTACGAGCCTCTCCACAATGCCGCAACACTGCTGTGTCCTGTATCTGGCACTCTGCCCATCGTCCTTGCTCCTGGGGAGGCCTCAGAAAAATCACATTCCTGCATGGACCCAGTGCACTCTGCCACTCCAGGACCTGGCATCCTAGGAAAATATAGCTGAGGCCCGTAACCTTCAGAGGAAAGGGAGACTCTGGTGGCTATGCTAGCTGAAGGAGATGAGGATGCAGAACTTCGCCACCAGCTGCTTTAGGGAACTTGAGTCTCAGGAGCACAGCTGTGTTTTTGTCTGTTGTGGCTAGAGACAGGTCATGACATGTACTTTCCTGTCTTGACAAAAGGAAGGCTCCCAGGAAACAGGGGCTAAATGAGATTCAGGCCTGTGAGATAATAGAGCCTTATTCATGCTAAGAATATGAAAGAAAACCTTTCTTCCCAATTCAAGGTCTGTGTTACACCCATAGTGGGGATGTGCAAAAACAAGACAGGATGTACTTCCACAGTCTGGGGCCCTTAACAGGGGATGTAAAGAAAGTAGACAGGTATACTTGCACAGTTTGGGGTAACTCTGAAGCTCAAGGGTGGGAGAAGATTGCATTGTTGATTTTGTGGGTGGATTTGATACATCCTTATATTCTTGAAATATGTTACTTTAACTCTTACATACACAAGACTATAATGTACACCATTGATTTAATGATGGTTTGTTGAGATAAAGAGGAATTGGAAGTTGAATACACACCTGAAGTGTTTTACTACAGGGGCCCTGATGCTTGCTTGCCCCCTCACTGATGCTGCTGGGCATGGAAGAGGTCAAGAGTCCCAGCATCCGCGCAGCCCCTTCTGCGGTGGACACTACTCAGAGAATCAGATAGGAGGTGGCCGTTACATGCACTCAACCTTCTGTGGGCACAATAACGCTCAAGAAGGGAGACTGGAGTTCCTCACTTGGTTACACATAAGTATTCTTCCTCCTCCATAAGAAAGGTCTGGGGGGGGGGGCAGGGAAATGGCTACGTAGACAGAGCACCTGGCACAAAAGCCTAACAACCCAAGTTCAATCCCTGGAATCCACATAAAGGTGGAAGGAGAGAAATGACGCCAGGAAGTTGTTCTCTGACCTCCACATATACGCTGCAGCATCCCACCGACCACATATCACTCACACGCGTGCACGCGCACGCACACACACACACTCGCGTGCACACAAATAATAATAATAATAATAATAATAATAATAATAATAATAATAATAATAATAATAAATGAAAGCGTTTTTAAAGAGAAATGGTGAAATCTCTGGCTGTGTGGTCAGTGACCAAGTGACAGTCCCAGAGGGCAGAGGCTGCTGGGGGACTTGGGTTGGTCTATGCTGGTTATCTGCCATCCATAACAAGTGTCCACCACCCTGTTGCCTAACCACACATAGAGATACACTATCTCTCTATTCCTGTGAGCAAGAGTGGGTGTGGGTAGCTGCTCTACTAGAGCTTCATGGACTGCCCGCCTGTGGTCTTGGCTGGAATCTAGGTCCTCTCTCAAGTTCATTTGGCTTGAGATAGCCCAGTGCCCTGGAGCTGAAGGACTGGAGTTCCCCTTTGATACCTGGAGAGGCAGTTCGTAACAGGGCTGATGCCCTTCCTCCAGCTGGCTGGAAAGGCTTTATAACCTATGTTTACAGAGCACTCGTGTGGTCATGTGACTTTGCCACTTGACAAAACCCATTGAGGAGCTTAACGGATGGCATTGTACCCTTGTTCCCACTGCCTCCTGAGGCAGATACATCACAGAGAGGCAGTGGAGGGACTACAACAGTCTATGTGGTGATGGAGTCGAGTCACAGATACGGACACAGTCACAGACACACTCCTGGGTTGGAGTATCCAGCAGCAACAATACCCCACCTGCAATTAGTGGCCAAGTACCCAGAGCTTGGTTTCTAAAACCATCTCTGTAAGAAGAAGTGAGATTCTTTGCGAGACAATTGAGACGGGGACTGGGGAGGAGGTGTGTAAGACAAGCCTAAAGCATGGTGTTTTCAGAGTCTAGGGAGGATCCTGATGAAGGTACCACACAGAGCCTTCCAGACTGCAGTGACGAGCTGAAGGAATTCCTTGTGATAGGGCCAGTGCAGCCTGAGTGGCTGTAAATAAATGGTGTTAGCATGGATGTGACCCAAATCTAAAGGAGACATTCATGCTCTGCATAGCTGTCATAGGCTGAATAAGAAAAGTGAAGGGAAAGAATCAGTGTCCCTGTGCCAGAGAATTTCACATGCTTCCATGTGTTTCCTGTAGCCCAAGCAGGTGATCTACTCCTCAAGTGGGGGTGGGGGCCAGGGCTGAGCTGGGGGCAACAATAAAGAAAGGGAGGGACGTGGCTTTACAGCAATAAATACCCACACAACCCAAGAAACAAGGTCAACCTCACCAGCCAATGGCTTCTTGTGAGTATTCGGTCTGAACGTGTATTCCCAAAGCCATATGCTGATTCCCAGGCCCCCGGGATGGGGGCACAATTTTTCTTTTAGTTCTCCTGATGTTGAGGGCTCATAGCCGCTCCACCAGAATTCAAGTGCACAAATTCAAACCTTTACCTCAACTCGTGTCACGGAAGGCAAAGAAGAAATGATCTGCAGGATAAAATTAGATGTCTATCTCACAGCAAACACAAAAATAAATTCCAGATGGACGGAAAACTTGTACGTGAAATGCAAAACTGTAAGGCGTTCTGTGAAAAGCATGGGAGAATGTTTTCAACATTATCTCAGGAGGGGCATGACAATAGACAGAATGATTTCAAGAGCTGAGTAAGGGTGGTGCCAGGGGCAGGGTGGAGCAGGTGGTACACAGGTGGGGAGCAGAGTGGTCCACACAGGCACTTAGAGATAGAGTGAAACAGAACGGTAGCATCCATCACATTCATCACGTCCATCCATTGACAAGGGCTCAGAAAACTGATACACCTGACCATTGGCCTGGATGTGGAGAAACAGGACCACTGCCACCGCTGGTACACAGGCAGATTCCTGCTATGCAGAAATCACTCCTGATCTCTCACCAAGATGGCTAGTTAACACTTCCAGGAGAGTTCTCACAGTCATTCAATTACTCTCCTGTGTTCAAGCTACATGCTGTGACTAGTCATAGCAGAAATCCCTTCCCAAGAAAGGACACTAGTTGAGGAAACAGATTTTTATCCACAATGGGGTCCTCTAGCTAAGCTGGAAGTGACTTAGGTGTGTTATCTAAGGTAAGCCTGGAAAACAGTGTCAAAGGGGGAAGTGAGGGCCAAAGGCTTGCTGAGGTGATTCCAGATGTGCACATGTTTTGATGCACAGAATATAATTGATTTTTTACTTCTTTTATTAAGATAATAATATAGTTATATCATCTTCCCATTCCCTTTACTTCCTCCCAACACTCCCAATTACTTTTCCTTCCTTCCTTCCTTCCTTCCTTCCTTCCTTCCTTCCTTCCTTCCTTCCTTCTTTCCTTCCTTCCTTCCTTCCTCCTCTCTTTCAAATTCATGACCCCTGTTTTTCATTAACTGCTGGTAGATTCATACATGTCTATACATATGTCTTCCTAACTATGACCTGCTCAGTCTGTATCGCGTCACTTTTAATTGCATCTTCAGAGATGACCACTTGGTACTTGTTAACAGATCGGTGTGCTCTTCCCTGCCTGGGGAGACACTTTCTCCCACTCCAGGTACTCCTTAGTTGCCTGTGCTTCTTTGCGTATGGTTAAGGCCTTGCAGTCTTTCCCACCCACATTAGCGTGTCTACTGCTGTCCTTGCTGAGATCATGAGTATGCAGTCTTGTTGGTGAGCCTTGCTGGCTGTGCCTTCTGACATTACTAGCAGACAGCCTCACAGCGAACCCCCTGATCCTCTGGCTCTTAAAGTCTTTCCAGCCCACCGTCTGCAATGTCCCATGAGCCTTAGGTACTGTTAGTTGTTTTGTAGATTTATCTGTTCAGACCAGGCTCCATAACTGTGCATTTTGACTGGATGTGGTTTCTGTAATAGTCTCTGTCTGTTGCAAAGAGAAGTTTCCTTGATGAGGGAGAGCAGCGCTAATTTTGCTCATGTATGAACGCTGGCTTGGAGGCAGTCTTTGCCTGGGGGACAGAGGCAGGCTGCTACTGGCCTCTCTCTGTCACTCTAAGAGATAGCAAGCTAATATAGTTAACTGCTAACACCTGTTTATTTGGGGGTGACATTTATGTAAATGTCAATTCTATTATATTTTATATTTCCCTGTGGGTTAGAAAAAAAAAAAAAACACCATGATGGCTCAATGGCAGACTTCCCTCCTCTGCCCGGTGGAGTGTCCCATACTGCCAGGACATGGCATTACCAGAGCCCAGGCGGGCCAGGCTGACCAAGGGGATCTGGCTGAAGATGATGGCCAGCCATGGAGGAGAGCCCATCCTGCCGGGGTCCAATGAGGCCCATCTGGCCACCAGCATCACCATCTATCCCAAGCTGGGCCTAGGGCCAGAAAGAAGCAGAAAACGGGACCAGCGCCACTTTGCCCAGCTCTCTTGCCAACTCCCAGATCTCACCCCATCTCTGCTGCTGGCCCAGATCTTTTGAAGGAATTTCTGTAACCAGATTACAATGAGTGTCCAGAAGGAAACAAAGAAGATACCATGGGAGTAGCCAGGATCGGTCTCTCTGAGGAACCAACACTTCAGCTGAGGACTGAAAAAAGGGCAGGTTATAGAAATGTGTGGATTTAAAGGTCCTTGGGTTTGGTATAGTTAAGGGACATAAAGAACTCTACTGGGGCTGGGATCTGACAGAATGGAAGGGGCTAGGAATCAAGTAAAAGAGGCCAAGCCCTGGTCTGGGTCACTGACTAAACCCCAGTCCTTCACACACTGGTCCCTGATCCTAGTCACATACTGAGCTTTGATCACCTTGACCCTAAGTCTCATGTAGAGCCATGATATGGATCTCAGTTTGAGTTGTGAGCCTGGTGAACTGTGATCTTTGAACCTGATGTCATATGAAGCTCTAATCCAAATTTCATTCTGAGGCCTGATTACTTACACTCCAAACCTTGATCATGACTATAGACTTAGCCTTGATCCTCATAATAAAACAGATCCTGGAGTGGGCTCTGATCTCTGGTCACATTGTACCCTAATCTCTAAGTATGGACTGAACCTTGATTCTTGGCCAAGGACAAAACCCCAGTTTCTGGTCAGTGATGGTGAGTTTTTCTCTAGGTCTGGACACTTACCAAGCCCGGTACAAAAATACTGCTTTGGGGGATGAAAGATCCGAAAAACAACTCTAATGTGTTCTGCAGTGGGAAGTCCTACCTGGGCCCCACAAGCTCTGGCAGTGGCAGAAAGGTCTGGCCTGCACAGGGCACAGCACATGGCCGGCCATGAGTCATGAAGCAGGGTCATGCAGCAATGCAAGGCAGCTGCCTCTGCATGCCTCTGTGAAGCCACCATTTGGTCCATAATGTGATGTTAATTGCTCTCCGTGGTGCCTGGTGCTTTGTTAAAAAATTTTTAATGTTGATTTTTATTGAAAAACAGAAATAGCACAGCATATGCTCCTAGCATCTATGGTGCTAAATGGTGCCCCTTTTGCAGTCCCTCCCGAGAGCCTGCGGGGGCTGTCAACAGGCTGTGATGCAGGAGTTGCTAGCTCTCCTGCTGTGTCCTGAGGGACTCCTGGGAAGTGGCAGGCAGGGGCCTTTGCTGGGAGAGCCTACAAACATGTTTCCTGGCACTGTGATGGTGCAGGGCAAAGATGGGCTCCAGACGCTTTCACCAGGAGCCTTGAGCACACGTGGTCTATGTCTAGTCAGCACACCATGATGGCCGTGTGCTTAGAATGACATGTGGAGGATGGGCAGAGGGTGGGAAGACAACCAAAGTGTGGTTGGTTATCAGTGGGCATCAGGCAGACCACGCTGAGCCTCACAGGGTATGGTGTCAGCAAGGGGAGGACCGCTCGGTCTTGTATGGATACTGGGCTGAAGGAACAATTTCTTAGCGTCTCACATGTGACAAGGGCACGTGGGGGGTTCTTCACGGCTACATTCAATCTCATGCGTGTGTCCTCGGGGACCCTATTTGAATAGGCTGGGCAGGGACTCTGGGCAGAGCTGAGGGGTGGAGACTGTTGGGCACAGTTGCTCCCTATACTCTTCTTTGACTTTCCTAAGGCTTAACATGTGACCCTGGCTCCTATTCTACCTACAAAGCCTTAGTTGGCTCCAAGCTTCAGACTCTGGTCCCCAGGGATCTTTCCTTTGACTCCAGTCTATGATCTTTAGGAAGCCCTGGGAAGTGGGCCTGGTCTGGGCCCATCTACCCACTCTGCCTATACTCTTTTCCCCCTCCCCCATCTCCCTGTTCACAGAGTGGCTCATTTGGTACATCAGCCCTGCAGTATCCCAGTTCACCAAACACTCAAGTGCTCAAAGAGGCTTCTCTCCCTTCCCAATGGTCCCTTTGCCCCCTCCCCCTCCCTTCCCAGAGGTCCTCTGTGCAGCCTGGGCTAACCAGGCCATCCAGAACAGGCTAGGTGATCTTTGTCAAACAGGCTTCTTAGGGTCACCTGACATATGTTCAGCTGCCTCAGGGAAGTCCTGTTTGCTTAACAGAGCAAAATCCAAGAATAAAATCAAAGGTCCTCTCTTAATATCCACGGTCCTTTGTAAGCCCCCGCCCTACCCCCACTAATTCCTCTCAAGGTTGGTGCTCTGCATTCAGAGTAGCAGTCCCCTGTGCTGCCCCTCCCCTCTCCCAGTCTCAGAGAAAGCCAGAGCCCTCACACTCTCCCTCCCTGAGCCCCTCCCCTGCCAATCTACAGCTCCTGCGAAAAGCTCAAGGTTGATCCCATCACTCAAAGCCTTCAAAACTGTAATGCTGTTCGGCCCCCTGCTTGCCTTCTGTGCTGTAGCACACACCTTCAGTGTCCTACCACCTCTCTACCCCAGATGCCCAAGGGAGAATGGTCTTACCTAAGTCTGACTCTCCAACTGGAGCTCTCTCCCTCCTCCTGCTCCTCCTCTTCCTCCTCCACTCAGGATGGTGGAGCACTGTGCACTTGCTCTGTCTCTCTGTCTCTGTCTCTCTCCATGCTTTTGTGTCTCTATTTTTGTCTCTGTCTCTGTGTCTGTGCCTCTGTCTCTGTGTCTGTGTCTCTGTCTCTGTCTCTCTGTCTGCCTCTGTCTCTCTCTGTCTCAGTCTTTCTATCTGTCTCTGTCTTTGGCTCTGTCTATCTCTGTCTTTCTGTCTCTGTCTCTAATTGTCTCTATCTCTCTATCTCTTTCTGTCTCTAATGGTCTCTCTGTCCCCTCCTCCTTCCTCTCCCTCTCTCATGTGTCCCTCTCCCAGTAGTGCTTGAAGCTCACTTAGGCTCAGTCAACCTCTGGGAAACGTGTGATTAGTTGAATGTGTGGATTGACACTCAGGAAGCCCTCAGAGCCTCTGCTCACCCGCCCGGTGATGAGCACTTGGCAGAGGAGTCCCGGGAAGGATCCTCTATCTTACATGGCCCTGTGTGGGCATCCTCTGTAGATAGCTTCTATTCCACCCCACCTCCACCTAGCAATGCAGACTCAGCTTTCCAGAGCGCTGGGCATTCAGCCTTGTGAAGTGCAGAAATCTGTGTTGCCTGAATATTCCCATCCAGCCAGCCCTTCACATAAATGTCAACCTCAAGATGATACCTTGACTGCCCATTAGACTGCCCACTGAGGAAGTGGAACAGTTGCCCAGTGCCCGCTTAGTCCACACACAATTATGTTTCCGTAGCTAGCTGGCACCCTCAGGCCAGGTGAGCTGTGCAAGCTACATCACTCTCTGGACGACCTTCCTCCCACTCCTGAGAAATGAACTCAGGTGCCTCCCCTGTAGGTACCTGCAGCTCTGGCAGGCACCAGGTGAAGCCCTTGGTTCCGTGCACCTCTTTTTCCACTTCTCATTTCGGAAGGTGCTAATTCTGACGGGCTTGACAGCTGAGCCGGGAAACCAAGCCTGCAAGGGTTGTAAATATGCCAGGCTGCTCCCTGTGCTGTACGGAGCCCCTGTTGCTGCCTCCCTCCTTCAAACCCTTCCCTGGGCCAGATGCAGCCATAAAACATCAGCCCACATGAGAGCTGCGAGCCAGACTCATTTGCATCTCAACCCTTTTGGGGTGACCGTGACCTAGGCAAGCCTGGCTGTCCTTGGCATGAAGAAGAGGACCAGCTGGGGAGCTCAAGTTGAGGACTTGGGGACGAGGAAAGCCCAGGAGTGCCTTGGCAAGATGAGGATATGCAACTTCAGCAGAAGTGCCAGCCTGCCTGGGGATGCCCCACATGGAGCGGGTGGAGGAGCAGAGTTCACAGCCAATGAATGAGCCTACAGAGTCCCACACCGAGTCACAGCTCAGGGAGAGATTGAAGGGCTTCATTTAATTGGAAACACCTGCTCTTCCATCTCAGCCTGCCTCAGAGAGGGAATTAGAAAGCCTAGTGCCAGGGTACATCTTAAGCGGCTCTTCCCTGGAGCTAGAGCCATCCACATTGCCCCCCAGACAAGGCATGTCACCTGGAGGAGAGGAGAGGAAGGGACAGCTCTTCAGTCTCCGAAGGGCCCTTCTGTTCACAAAGGGCATCCTTCCTGCAGAGTGAGGTCCAGCCCTGGACAGAATCTACTAGCAGAAAACAGAGTATCTGGAGGCAGGAGACCCAGGCTGGGGAGCAAGACAGCAGAAGGCAGTGCGCCTTCAAGCCCATCTCTGGCACCCAAAGGTCAGAGCCAGTGCCCAGCTCAGCATGACACTGGCTTCCTTTGCCCTGCAAATGGGTGCCAAGTGGTAGCCAAAGCCTCTCTCCTTTCCAAACTTACCCCAACTAGCAGACCTGAGGCAGCTCCTGTGTCAAAGCCATTACCCTTGCCAAAGTCCAGGCTAGAGTGAGTACTCAACACCCAACCCACTGACCTCACTAACAAATACTGTTTTCCCTTGATCTGGTGAGGTGCTTCCAGGATAGGAAAGATCATAGCCTTCAGGGTAGGCCTGACTACTGCTACTGGCAAAGTCTGGACCTGGTTCTGTGGCTCTGGTCTGCTATTAGCCCCACACCAGGGCCCCCCACAGAATGTACATAGCTTACCCTCATTTCTCAAGGGCAGTGCGGGACCAGCAGGTAGCATTAATATCTTTGGCCAGATTTCCCTCTTCTCAAAGTTGCCCACCCCACCTCCAGACTGGAAACCTGAGCTCCAGCTGAGTGTCTGAGAGCTGCCTGATAGCTCTCTGTAATCTTCTATGGGGTCTGTGGTCTGTCCGGATGGTCTTCCCCACCTTTCCCACCATCCCTACACCTGGCTAAGGGCCAGCTGGCTATATGCCCAGAGAGTTTCAACGCCACTGCCATCCAGGGTAGGTTCCCAGTCCTGTCCACACCATGTTTTCACTGACTGCCCTCATAATAGAAGGGGGCTGGAGTTGGTTACAACAGAATCAGTGAGCCTGGCTTTGTCTTCCCATCCAGGAATACCTTCAGATGAGCGTGAGTGTGGTAGGGTGGGTGCTTCCCCGTTTCCAGTGCCAGGAAGCATCTGGGACATGGCCGTTCACCCCTGGAAAATGAGTGCCTATGAGAGACACGAGGACATCAGACCTGAGAGATACCGTAAGTGTGTGTAGGCTAGGTCTAGGCCACTTGGAATTGAGCACAAGGCTGAGTGTGAACTTTGTTACCAGACACAGGAAGTATGTGTCATTAGCGTGAGAGTAGGTCCCTGGGGGAGACCTCCTTACATACCAGGTGCCATCAGGACAGGAAGCTCCCAGGACTAAGAACTGGCACAGGTTGAGGGCTGCAGGCCTTCTGGGAACAAATGCAAAAGTCAAATCAATAGTCGTAAATTTGGGGACAACTGCCAGAAAAGGGTTTCCGCATGTCATCCAGTAGCTATCGGTGACCAGGATAGGGACAGATACAACACAAAGTCAATAGGATGCAAGGCTTGACTCTGAGACACACCCAGGACATGTCTGAAGCCTGAGTCCTTCTCTGCCATTCTGGGCTTGGGTTCAGCTCTAGGAAAGAGTTCCAGAGATGGGGGGGAGGGGCTCACCAGGAAGCCTGGCCTCCATCTCTTGCTTCCCTCCCTCTCAGAGATAACTGGGGCAAGCTTCCAGCATGATGGTGCCACATGAGTTGAGGAGACCAGCACCTGGCCCTGGCCATCAAACAGATTCACCTCCCCTTGACCAGAGTCCCCAACTTCACACAGATGGAACTAAAAGCCCCAAGGATATTTAATATCTCAGTATCTCAGTCCAGTCCCTGCCTTGGATTGGTATTAAATGAATGAATGCTTTCAGGGATGAATGAATGAATGAATGAATGAATGAATGAATGAATACCTTGCTAAGTAAATGAGTATATGAATAAATGATTGTATGTATGAGAAAATATGTGTATGTTCTTGAAGGAACTGAGTATGTGCATGCGTACTTGTATGTATGCATGAATGAATGAATATATGAATGAATGAATGAATGAATGATAACAGGAGCTCACAAGTGAATTAATAACAACATGCATGAATTAAGTATGTGTGAGATATAGGGAGATTTATACTGCCACCAACCTAGTTCTGACATTCCACTCAAGTCTCAGTGTAGAAAACAGAGTTTGCCCCATGTGAAGTTTCCTCAGCTTGTGTCCCCATGACTAGTCCCCATCTCTGCCCTCCTTGGGTAAGGACAAAGACTTGTCTCTACAAGTCCTGGCTAGGACACAGATGACAGAAAAGAACTGTGGAAATTGGACCTCTAGGGCTGCTTTGCCAGGCTACCAGACTGTCGCTGTGAGACTTGAGGTTTGCTCCTCTGCAATGGGTGTCAAGGGAGAGTGGTCTGAGGCACTCAGGCCACCTAGAAGCAGTTCCCTGTGCAGCCCGAGGCAAAGCTGGGCTCTCTAGCCGCAGTGCTCATGTTACTCCACATGCTGTGGTGCTCACACCTCACTTTGTGGGCGCCTTGCCTCCTCCTTCAGATCCTAATCACCCCAGGAGCAGCTGCTAGCCGCTCCTCTGAGCCCCAAATCCCCAGCGCTCAGCAAAATTCCCCTCTGATTGAAGCAGCTGCACTCAGAAGCCAGGCTGCCCAGAGCTCATCAAAGCCTCTCAAAGGAAAGATTAGCTGGCAGCCCATCAGCCAGGGCATTGTCCCTCCCAAGCTGCTTTGCTCCCCCACCCACCTCACGGAGGGAGATATGGAATTAGACAGCCAGCACTAGAGGAAACACTGCCCTCAGCAGCAGCCGCTGTCTAGTCTCCCGACTCAGCTTCTTCGGTGGCAGAATTTTGGAAGAATCCGTCCTCTGACACCCTCTTATTCTAAGATTGAAGTAAAATACATAAACCTAATCTTTGACACTGTCTTAGGAGTCCAGAATCTCAGATTATCAAAAGCCGACAATTTCAACATCTGGAGCAAGCCACAGAGCTGATGGTGGGGCGTCAGCCACGGGAGCGAGGACCTGACAGCTAGCCCTCTCCTCCTAAGGAAGAGGTCCTGAGAGCAGGCAGCCCCTGTCACCCTGCCTGATGGTGACACACACTGTCTTAGGGAATCACGAATTCAGTCCTCAGTCCTTTGGGTCCCCAAGGGCTGCTTCCAACTTGCAGAAAGCTATATCTACCTGCTGTGGCCAACAGTGCAGAGCTCGAGAAAATTCCTTCAAATCCCCATATACCTGCTACAGCAGTGTCAGACACAGGGAGAAGGCCGTGCATGCTTATACTGTCTCCTGGGCCATCCAGGAGACTTCATCCTTAGCATTCATGTAGACTTTATCTAGGAACTATTGGTCCCAAGGAAGCCCAGTATTCAAAATAGGCCAGGCAGAGCCAATGTGATGGGATGCTGAAGTTGCATGAGAACCCACAACCTGACACACCAGCACTGTAACTCCCATAGCCTCAACACTGTGCATGCCACGCCTACCATGGCCTTGACTGTGCAGGTAGCATGGTAGGAGGACATGATGATGTGCAACACTACCCTATGTCCAGTGTGTATTCCACTGTAGACTGTGGGACCACGGAAGCAGGACCCAGGGAAGCAGCGACCTGGAGAACAAGCCTTGGCACCTAAGAAACCCTGATTTGTCACAGTATCCTTTTTTTAAATCTCCTTTAGTCTATTTTCTCATCCATAAAATGGGTCCTCCAGGCCCCTTCCCAAGATCACCACAAGTGGACAGAGTACCCATCAAGATATCTAATCATAGCAGTATTTGGAGAACCTGAGTATCTAGGTATCTAGGTATGGTCTATGCAGCAGGGAAGCAAGGATACAGGGTAGTTCTCATCCCTTCACCTCATCCACAGGTCCAGGAAGAGGACCACAGCTGCCACCAGAAAGCAGGAAGTCCCCTAGCCTCATAGCTTACCAGTCTCTGGTGCTTTCTCCTTCCTAGAACCCTGCAGAGATTCACTGGAATCCAGGCTGGGATTCAGAAGATTTTCAGAGGAGTGGAGATGAGGGGTGCCCCGTCAGCCTGTCCTCCACTATCACTCCAGGATGTATAGCCCAGCCCAGAAAGTTGGTTGGAGTTCGGATATTTCTAGGGAATTAGCTAAGCAGAGCCACCAGGACCTGGGGGCATCGGAAGCTTCCCAGAAAGTTCTTATGCACTGGCTTTCATTTTCAATGATCCCCTCGAATGTGCCCATGGCTAAGCCCTACCCAGAAGTTTGTCCCTGGGACCCTCCTTCTAAGTGCCACCTGGTCTCAGAACCTAGTTGCAGAAACAGAGTACAGATGTAATATTCCCAGGAAGGGGATATAGGAAAAGACAGCTCCCATGTGACAGCCCCTGCTCTTGTGCTGGAACCGTGCCTCTTCCCTACCACACCCCGACTCAACCCACTGGTCCAATGCACCCCACGTAGTCAGATCTTGACTCCAGGCCTAGGCATTCAAAGCTCCTGTTGAATGACCAGGTATTTGGGCACCCCTTGCACCCTACAAAGTCTTTCCTCAGCCACACAAAATGTCTCAGGCAACTCAGGCAAGGCCACACAGGTCATACCTGTTCTTTGAGGCTCTGCAGTGAGTGTGGTTGTGAAAGAGGTGCTCTCTGGAGGCAGCTGGTGGAGCAGCCCAGGGAGGTGCTCCAGCAAAACCTCAGACTCCTCACTTGTGAGATGAGCTGGCATTCTCACCCAGAGAGGATTGTTGAAGCAGGGCTAAGTGATTGGGAGGATTGGACTATTACTCAACTCTATACTCCATGTGGCACCCAGCATGCAGGTGTCAAGGGAGTGATGGAGCCTGCTGGGATAGGAATCACAGACTTAAACTTCTATGGGGCTTCTATGAACCTCTGTCTATTCTACACTGGGGTAAAGAAGATGACTCATCCCACCCCTGCTCCCTGTCTTTATGTGCTGTGTGAATGGGGACAGGCTCCCATCTCCTGATGACACTCCAGCTGTCAATCATCTTTGTGAGTTGACACAGTTTTTAACTTCCGGAACCAGCCTTGGCACACTCAGAATTCTGATTGTGACCACTGTTTCCCTGGTGCCGGTGCAAGAACCCAGTAAGGAGGTGCTGCCTTAGCGCCATTTCTTAGCAGAGACCTGGATATTTGAGGAGGTGACTGCAGGAGTGCTGCTCAAAGCTGGAGTGTCCCACTGTTCAACACTCAGCCTCCCATGTCATGTCCTTCCCTATCAGACAGTAACACCTAGTGCTACCCAAGCAGAGCACACTCCATCCACCCCAGCTCCAGGGGATGCACATGAGGAAGCCTAGCCCATCTGCAATGCCCGCCCTCTGGCTAGGAATTGTCTCTGCTATGGGATGCTTCTAAGTGTCCAGAAAGAGGAAACCTTTATTCCTGAAGACCATTCACAGCTTGGGTGGAAGTCGGCTACTTGGCCTTGGAGAGAAAGGCTTACTCCATGTGAGGAATGAGGTCTAGGTAAAAGACAAGATACTCCCTCTTCAACTTGGCCAATGGTGATCTCCTGTCCCCTGGGACCATTCTCCAAATCCTGTGGTTCATGCTGCCTCCAGGCAGGGAAGAAGGTTCAAGAAACTGGGACAAGAAGAGCCTGGACCTAGGAGCCAAGGGAGGTGTAAAGTAGAAAGACCAAGAGGAACCAATGAAACAGAGGAAGACAGTCTGGGAACAGGAGGTAGGGTAGGGATGGTACCATGTGTGTACTGGCCTGTGACCCCCATGCTCTGATCCCAGAGAAAACTCCAAGTGAGCCGTAGCCCAAACTCCATCTTGCACCTGCCAGACCTGGAGCACGCCAGAGCACAGATGTGTCCAGCTGTGCAGATGGGTGGCCTACAGCCCCACTTTGCTGCTAATGAGAAACAGCTGTTCTCTGGGCAGGAGGCATCTCCACGTCATGCTTAGGAATGTGGGGGCCCGTCTCCTGCTAGGCCTGCCGTCCATTATCAGCCCATTATGGGTGAGCCAAGTTTTATGAGTCAGCCTCCCGGGGATCAGCACCAAAATGAGCTGCTCTGTGCTTGGGGAGGGGGTGGCAGGGCAGCTGGGGCCTGAGTCAGCCCCAGTAGGATTTCAGCTATGTGTCAGCAATCCTCGGCAGGGAAGGAGAAAGGAGGCAAGAAGGGAGAGAGGAAGGGGGATGCAGCCTCTGAGGGTTATGACAGTGGAGCCTGTGAGCCAGAGTAGGTCTTTTCCATGGAGGCCTCTTAACATGCTTGAAGGTCATGGGCCTCTTAACTGGGTATCCAAGAAATGTGCCCAAATGGTCCACACGGCAGGTGGGATTGACAGCTCCACAGAATGTCAATATTTAGTCTAGGGATAATGTCAGGCCTGTCCCTACAACCTGGGATGGCCTAGGTTCAAGATCCAGTAAGGCTGACTACCTCCTTCCTAAACTAGCTCTCTAGCCAGCATGGGTTCTGAGCTCCATACTGCTTCCTACCTGCCTTGACCTTGGGCAACTCTTTCCATCTATCCTACACTTGAGGCTTCCAGCTTCAGAGCAGATGGACACAGGAGTGAAGAGCTGGCATGGTGAGTCCTCTCCTGCCATCCAAGCTCTCTATTCTTGCTACCTGCCTCCCCTGTTCTCTGTCTACCCACTGGCTGGGTCACCCAGGCATGATAGTCAATCTGGATTCGCTGCAGTCAATTAGAAGGAGCATGTCCCCAGCTCCAAAGCTGCATTCTCCCCTCCATCAAAGATGATGCAAAACCCTGGACTCTCCACTGCTATGGAGAAGCAGCAGAGGCAAGGCAGGCCATAATGGATTACCCCAGATCCTTTGGGAACCACGGAGCCGGCTGAATACAAACTAGCATGTGTGACCATCCTCTGCCTTCTCTTCCAGCTTTGGGGAGGACCCTGACCAATAAACCAAAAAAACAAAAACAAAAACAAAAACAAAAAAACAAAACAAACAAACAAAAAAACACACACACAGGGGTAGGGACAGGCACAGAGAAACCCTGGGAGCAGATAGAGCCTTGTGGAGTGCTCAGAAAGCTGAGCAGGATGTCGGCTGCCTGCCTCCAGAGCAGTGGTTCTCAACCTGTGTGCTGCAACCCCTTTGAGGTTGAGCCACCCTTTCACAGAGGTCACATACCAGATACCCTGCATATCACTTACATTAAAATTCATAACGGTAGCAAAATTACGGTTATGCAGTAGCAACGAAAATAAATTTATGGTGGGGGAGGGGAGTGGTCACCACAACACAGGCCATATTAAAGGGCCATAGCATTGGGAAGGTTGAGAGCCGCTCTACTGGACTCTGATCTCCTGCCCCAGGCAATGTTACCCACCCATAAGAGTATCAGAAAAACACACTGCTCTGATATGTCATAACGACTTCTGTGGGCATCGTGCTAAGAGTCACATTCCTGGCTCTGTCAGGTGACAGAAGAGGAAACAGAAAAAGCTCCGCGCCTCGCACCCCCTACTCCACACACCAAGTTTCTCTGCCCAGTCAGTGCTGGCTCAGACTGTGAGGTTCACCCCTAGAGTCAGTTATTGGAGGTTCTACCTATCCTCTGACCGCCAGAGGTCTGAAGCCCAAGACTGAGGTCTCAATATTGTCCCCATAGGTCACAACTCAGAAAATAAATGTGCAGTGGCTTTGGAGGCCAGAGGGCTTTGAGAATTTCGGGCAGCTTAATGCTGCCCGTGTAACCAGTGCATTCCTGGCTGTATGGTGCATCCTGGTGGCCAAGACCTCCCTTCCCGGCTGAATCTGCCTCAAAGTCCTCACCTGTGACTCTGCTTCTGATCCTGACGCTGGAGACAGTTCTGAGGCTCTGTACTGACCCTGTCCTAATCACTTGCCCCAAAGAGAGCCCACATATCCAATAATCAAGAGACAGAACACCCCGCTGAATCAGAATTGTAGCTAAACAAGAATTTGGAGGAGACATAAGTATGTTCTATGCAATGATTGGGATGTATATATATTTAGATACTTAAAAAAAAAAAAAAGAATTAACATCTGGGTGAAATTCAAGCTTGCCTGGTGCCCTAGACAACCTACTTGGGGCTGGTGGCCGATCTTCTCATTCTTTGACACCATAGATGGGCCCAGGCTCAGAATATAAATAGAAAGCCTGCTCAGATGAGTCCGCAGAACCCAGGAACACAGCCCCTACCTCTAACTAATAATTTTGTGAGTTATTTCCCTTGGTCCTGTGGACCCATGCATGGGCTCCAGCAGTCCTAGCACACCCAAAGTCTCCTCAGCGTCCTCTGAGCACAGGTCAACAAGACTCCGTGAGAGCAACAGAAGCAGCAGCTTCCACAGTGTGGCTGCTAGCCCCTGCCGCCATGTCCAGTGCCCAACACACAGGACGTACCACTGTCCTTAAAAGGCACTGTGAGGAGCTGTCGTGTGCTCATTTTATGGATTGAGAAGGTGAGAGATGGAAAGGCCCTGGCCATAGGCTTTTATCCTGGGCCATACCCATCACCCGTCATCCCCAGGTCTTGCCTCCCTAGAAGCTCTTCAACATTCCTTCTTCACAGCAGTGGCAGCTGCTGGTCCTTGCCCAGTATCTGGCTTGCTCCAGAATTATCCACTCAGCTGAAGTCACAGTTCTTAAAGGTCCTCTAGGTTATGGCTTGGAAGTGACCTCGAGAGGTGGGGAGGAGACAGTCCAAACTCTGAGGAGGAGAAACGCAAGCAATGCTCACCGGCTAGCCTCTCAGAGTGAGGAGGGCCCAGCACCTGCTGCACCGTCTCTAGGTACAAAACACCAAGTTGCCGAAGGGCAAAGAATTGGTGCCTGGATTGTTTCCTATCTCCTACTAAGTTTTAGGAAGCCAGGTCCCACAGACACGGTAGGGCAGAGCAGGACATGTTACGCCCACAACCACCATCCTAGGAGGTTGGGAAGGGTAGGTAGGAGAGCAGTTGGTATCTTGGCCCATGAGATAGTCAATTCAACATCAAATTAAATAAATAGTGTTTAGATGATTGCCTGGTAGAAAAATTTAAAACCAAGTAAATTAAAGGTCTAAATATAAGTCAGGCAGTGGTGGCGCATGCCTTTAATTCTAGCACTTGGGAGGCAAAGGCAGGCATATTTCTGAGTTTGAGGCCAACTTGGTCTACAGAGTGAGTTCCAGAACAGCTAGGACTATACAGAGAAACCCTGTCTCAAAAAAACAAAATCAAACAAACAAAAATTAAAGATCTAAATATAATTAACAAATCTTTAAAACTGTTCAAGTTTAGAAAATATTTAATGACCTCACGGTAGTAGTGACTTTTAAAATAAAACATAATGAGGGCATTCCAGGGGAAAATGACCAACGGGAACGGCTTTGAAAGCTCCTGTGTGGCACTGGACCCTATGAACCGCTAAAGTTAAAAAAAAAACAAGGGTTAGCAGCTGGAGCAATGGCTCGGTGGTTGAGAGGACATTTGCCTTTTCAGAAGACCTGAGTTCAGAACCCAGCACTGATGTCAGGAAACTCACAAGTACTTGTAACCCCAGCTCCAGGAGGAGACAGCATTCCTGGTCTCCGAGGGATCCTGCATTCATGTGCACATACCCCCACACAGACACAAGACAAAGAGTATGTCTCTTAAGAAAATGACAAAGCAAGACAAACTTTTGCAACAGACAAGCAAACAATGGATTAATATGCAGTATACATAAAGAAAAATTCACAGATCACTGAGACCCAGCAACCTGGAGAGGCAGCTCTCCATGGTGAGTGTCTGTTAGCACAAGCTCATTCGCTAACAGTGAATGGCTTAGCATCCCCATCACTAATGCAGCCTCTTCCTGGCCTCAGTGACATCCAATCAGTTGAAAGCAGCAAGGTGGAGACCCGCCCTCCTACATGCCCTGGAGATATCAAGGACAGCAGGGGCCTGCACCATGGCCTAGGCAGACTGGGAGGACCTACCCTGATGCCTCCCAGTGGCTTAACCCTGGGAGGACTGCACATTCTCTCTGCCCACTTCTCTGAGCAGCAGAGCAGGCGCCTTCCCTTCGAGCCTCCTTTGCACAGTCTGTGAGAAGACACAAGTAAAATCACTTTCATCCCCACAGGAGGAGCAATACGCCTAGTAGACAGCAGTTGATCTTGTGGGGACTTAATTTGTGACAGAAAACACTCGTCAGACACCAAGTGTCCATCCGCAAGGAACGCAAATGCATGCTGAGATGTCCACGTGACAGGTGCGGTGAAGCGCTTAGCAAACACGGAGAACGGACCTGCGCCATCAGCACGAACGCCTCTTAAATGAGAAGGAGTGGAGAAGCACTCCTGCCACGATCCCATTCACATAAATGTCCAGGCACATAAAACGGTAGAACATGTTGTCTACAGCTCTCTTGTTGAAGGGAAGGTTTAAGCACGGACTAAGTGTTCCCTGATAATGGAGGTTGACTGCTTCCAGAAAACGAGTTTTCTGCTTGGTGGCCCAGATACAATGGTCTGTGATAAAATTCTTTCTGGAGTTTGTCGTCAGCACTCTTGTTCAGATGATTTAGCCTCAAATACCCCACGGTCTCTGTCCCCTCGGGGATTTTCCACCTACTACTCCCTCTCCTACAGGTTTCTTCTGGAGTGTTCTCAGAGTGTGTCTAAGCTCAGCTCCAAGAGAGAGCCCAGACCATGCATTTTCTCCAGCCACTTCTGTCCTATCCTGTTTTCTGGGTTTTTGTTGATCTTGGGGTCACGTTTCTAAGTCGCTTTATCATTGGACTTCACTAAGTTCTTATAATAACACATTTCATGGACCACAGGCCCTCTCTGAGCCTGAAACTATAGACAAATCTCTCACTCAGGGATATGAATGAATGAAGGGACAGAGGTGAGGTTGGAGAGGGCTGGGGATGACAATGTGATAGCCAGTCTGGCTGTCCAAGTGATGGTGACAGTCTAGGTGCCATTTGATGGCTGCCAGTGCTGCTGGTACTAGTGGGCCAGTGACATGGTTCACAGAGAGCAGCCCACCCTCCTATACCCATCTGGTCACCTGACTCATGACACTACCAAGGCCACTCGGTTAAGGCCTGACGGTGACTGCTTTCTTAGATGACCATGTTGCAGCAGCAGTGGGCCCTGGCTCTCTTCCAGCAAATGAAATCCTGCCCCCACCCAAGCAGCACAGCAGCAAAATGCTCTGCCTGATTCCCAGGCTCCTCCCATAGTACCCTACAGCTCTGCTAGGAGGGACTCTGTGAACCCCAAAGGTAGTAAGCTCATTCCTCAAGCGTCCAAGGGGCCTTCCTAAGGAAAGAGGATGCCCTCGCAGGTATCCCAGTCCCATGTATCCCGTGTGGGATGAGAATGGTCATAGCTTTATCCCTAGCATCATAGCTTGGTCCTTACCTGTGTCCTGGGTCCCAGGCATTGCAGAACAGCATGCAGATCCTATTCCTTGTTTGCTGGCTGGCTCTCTACCGTCATACTCAGCTGCATTCATAGACACTCTCCAACCTCAGCCTGTTCAGAGACATTGACCCTGCCCTCCAGGAGGATTCTGTGCCTCTCCACCTGCTGCTGGATTAGTGGCCCAGTGAGGCCCAATTTAGCAGGACAGGAGGAGGTACTAGATAATCACAGAGCCCCCCCCACAGGAGGCCTTTGTCAAAAGGGAGAGAGAGAGAGAGTCTACAAAGCAATTAGTAGATAAGGATTTCTGCCCACCCACTCTCTCGGGCTCCATTCCTGACTGACGCCATCAAATAACTGACCTCTCAGGAAATGAAAATTCCTGCAGCAAAATAGCTGGGGTGGGATAGACAAGGATCTGATAGAAGTCCAGGGACCTCAGTGACTGATACATGTGTGACACTGACACAGTCACCTCCACCCTCATCATTATCACCACAAGTACTGTCCCTATCATGCCTTCTGTTCCCATTATATAAGCCACACCATCTCCATTATAACCATCATCACCACAATCGTGTGCAGCACCATCACCACGATCACCGTTACCATTGCTGCCATCCTCTATCATCAGAAGCACCACCATCACTGTCATTGCCACCATTATAATTACCATCATCCCTTGCATCAGAAGTACCACAGCTGTTACCACCACCATGATTGCCACCATCGCTACCATGATGGTCACCACCACCATAACCATCATTTCCATGGTCACAGTCACCAGCATCACTGCCATTATTATCACCACCACCATCACCACCACTGCCACCACCTCCACCAATGCTACCATTATCATCATCTTCACCATTACCACCTTCACCGCTATCGTTACTACTATTACCACCTTCATCTCCATCCTCATCTCTATCACCACCTCCACTATCCTCTGTCATCTCAGCCAGCTCCTCTACCATCACCACTACTATCTTTACCATTACTACAGCCATCACTAGCAATGTCACCAACAACAACTATACCAACATCAATATCACCACCACCATCTCTACCATTGCAACCATCAAGACCACGCATGTCACTGCCATTAGCTCATCACTTGGACATGACCACAGCTACCACTGGATCCCAGGACTTGATGCTGTTCCTACTTAGCTCACATGCTCAGCAAATAATTGAATAAATGAGCTGCCACCACTTTCCTCAGCCCTCAATTCCTGGGCATAAAAACACTCCTGGAATAAGGCATGAAGAATGCTAGAATGTTCTGCAAATACCTTCTGGGATTTCTGTGGCAGTGTACTAGGTCAGTACCGCCCACCCCTTACACACTGTATCCCTATGCACCTATCATCTGGGGCTCAGACCATAGCAGCATTAACTATTGTGCTCCTGGCAACATGAATCCAAGCAGGACCAATGATGTTCCTTCTGTGCTGTAAGGCTCCATAAGGCTTTCCAAGCCTATAATATGGTATTGCTCTGTTTTCCCAACCCCTAAAATGCTAATAGGGTTTCCTAGGAGTGACTGCCTTAGTTTGAGCTCCCACAAGGCCTGGGAGATGAATGAATGATTATGCAGGGGTTACTACAGGGTATGATCTGTGCTGTGCCCTCAAGGAAGTGGGAAGGCAGGTCTTGGCAGGAGCAGATCCATCCTGGGTCATTTGCACATGCCTGACCTGTGGTAGCTCGAAGGCTCTGCTAGCCCTACAGAGTCATCAAATAGAAACAAGATCTTTTGTTCTTGAGTGGGACATTAGATGACCTGCTGGGGTGTGACTGAGAGCAGAGTCCACTGAGATATTGTGTGTGAGATTGCCTGGAGGTGATCACCTGCTGGTGCTCACTGCAGCTGGACAGTGGGCTCATGAACATCTGTTGGAGGAGGACCTAGGGTCTCTACCTGCCTGTCAGCCACAAGTACAAAAAAGGGAGACTCCAAGGAGGCTAGATCAGACCACAGGGCACCAAGGATGTCCACTATTTACCTCTGACCTCAAGTGGCTGGAAGCTCAAACAGTAGAGAACCTGCCTAACTTCTCCTCATCCTTTCTCTAGCCAGATGTCACATGCTGACTGCTCAGAACTTCCTGGTCTTCAGATCTATGTGCCACCAGGCCCTAGGCCCAGTGGGGCCTTTCTCCTTGCAGTCTTGTTCCACATAGAATCCATTTATGTCAGGGTCAAGTCAATCTTAGGACTTTTCATGACAGCATATATCCTCCATTTCAAACCCAAGGACACTGGGGCCAACCAATGTGATCAGCCCACGTGACTAGAAGTAAACAAAGCAAGGGAGACTTCAGAGGTGGCTTAGACCCTTTCGAATTATCCTTTCATAACAGTCACCTAAGAACATCAGGTACTTACATTATGATTCGTAACAGTAGCAAAATTACAGTTATGAAGTTACAATGAAAAGAGTTTTATGGTTGGGGGGTCACCACAACATGAGGAACTGTATTGAAATTTTGCAGCATCAGGAAGGTAGAGAACCACTGGCTTAGACTCCAGCCACAGCCACAGGGCTGCAGCATCTGTGAGGCAAAAGGCCTGAAGGAAGCCCATCTTCCCCTAGTCCCTCCTCCCATGGGCCCTGCCCAGCTTGACCCACTTACCACTGTGAAGAGAGACCCTGTGGAAAGCCACCCTTGATCCTTGTCAGTCTGCCAGCCTTGGGCAGGAGAGGAAATCCAAGAAACTAAGTCCTGGATACCTTCATTGCCGCATGCCATGACTCCACAACCCAACCTCTCTGTCTGGTTGGATGGAGAATGACTGTGGCAGGCATCTCATGGCCCCAGCTGTGAAGGCTGCCCTCCATGTCTCTTGACATAGTAGGTGCCTTGGAAAATACCCACACTATTGTCATCTTTAAGTGACATCTTGCAACTGTGCAGTCACCCCAGAGCCTCATGTGAACTGACAGCCTCTCTGGAAAGAAGAAAAGCCATTCATACTCAATTTTCCACATATGTACGCCCTTAAGAGACCAGCAGAGGAAGCAAGCTGTTGACTGGCTCCCTGTACAGCACCCCGTGCTGGAACCAGGTACCCAGGATGTGCAGCCAGCCCTAAGCTTTGACTCTGCGACCCTGACAAACCCTTTAAGCTTTGATTTTCACTTTAAAGCGAGCGTGACTTGGTCCTTTGCCAGCACCCAGGGTACCATGAGGGTCACGACACCTTCAAGGCAAGGTTCCCAGACACAGCAGCTACCTGCTCTGCAGCAGAACTGATGTGAGTACAGCCAACACACAAACAACACTGGCAATTGTACACACCAATACCAAGGCAACATCCCAACATAGATAACACCATCTCTAGCACCGACTCCAGCACTAACATGGCCATCAGCAACATCATCAGCTCCAGCACTGGCGCCATGATGCTGACACCAAACCACACAGTCATCAACACCCGCAACGCTATTAGCACATCACAACCACACCACACTGACGCCGGTACTAAAATCAACAACACTGCGGACACCTATACTGGTATAACAATCATTTAGACAACAGCACTAAAACCACTGTCATCAATAATAGCAACCAACTTCACCCACAGCATCAGCAGTGGCACCTGAGACAACACAAACAGCTTCCCTGACAGCTCTGCTACCCCGATGGCAGAGGAAACAATCATAACAGCAATCCTACCAAGCTTCCCACAACCTTTACCATGACAAGGCAACTGATCTACTAGTGTCAGGGTAGACAGGCATTCCTCAAAGCCCACACATACTGACAAGGCCAATTTCACTATTCACCGGGGAGTGCCTTGTGACAAGCACTACACCATATGCTCTAGGGAAGGGGAAGGTATGGCTCTGCAGTAGAGTTGCATTCTTCCTTCCACGGATGTGCCAGAAAACTGCGCTATTGTAGTAGAGCACCCCAACTCGCTCAGCACTTTTACCTTCTAAGCAGGTTGGACTCTTCCCAGCCTCCAGCAGTAGTAGCCATTCCATATGCAGGGCGGTCCTCTCTGGATGTCCCCGGTGAACCCAGATGGGGCTACCGTCCACTCAGAGCTTGAGGATAACTCTCAGGGAAGGAACTGTGATTGCACACTCCTGGCGATGTCACCCAGCCAGCACTCTACCCACAGGACTAGGGATGCAGGGTGTGAGGCCAGGGAAAACCATTTCTCATTTTAGAAACTCCAGGAAAGCAATTTCTTCTTTCAGATCTCATTTTCTTGCTCATTTACTGCAACATGCAAATGCCTTGTTGGGCATCACGCTGCAGGATGCTTGGCAGACAGACTCTCACCTGCCTGAGGGCTTACTTTGCCCAGCCAGGTGACCTCAGACCCCGGATAGACATGAGTCTGCTTCTCTCCTGGCCTCTATTGGTCCTCTCCGAGGCAGTGGCTGCGGGGTCTTATGTGGCTGTCCTATGGGGGAGCTTGGGACAACAAAAAGGTAAGAAAAGATGTCAAATGAGATGACCACCCCTGGGGAGGGGTGGAAAGAGACCATCCATGGGCACCCCATTTCAGCACACTCTATGCTCAGCCGGTGCCACAGGTCCAAATTTAGCACAGACTGCAGAAGGTCCTGTGCCCACTATTGGATGGAAGACACAGTTGTGCTCTCCTAGCACTGTGAGTAATCAGAGAATAGCCCATCAGCTCCAGGGTAAACAAGACACTGGCAGGAAGTCAGAGGTAGAGAAGGAGTACAGCGGTCTGTCACCACCGTCCTCCCAGGACAGTGAACTCTCCAAATTATGGCCTGGCTGATACATCATCATGGACTGTCACTGGTCTGATGATTTCTTCTAAACCCCAAACAGGCTTGACTTTTTCCAGCCACCCAAGCTGTGGATCCTGTGTGTAGGACTGGTCTCTCCAATCACCTCGGAGAGACCAAGGAGCAGACTCTGACCTCAAGGGAACTTTAAGAAGAATGCACCGTCACCTTCTCAGACATCTGACCCGAGGAAAGGAACCACATGTGATGGCCAGCGACAGAGGAAAGGAACAGCATGTGATGGCCAGCAACCTACCTTTTGCTGTGCTCTGTGCTTTCTACATGATATCGAATAATGTACCTTCAGACCCCTGTAGGGCTGTGAAAGGCAGCCTGGTTCCTGGTTGAGCTAAGGTTAGAAACCCCAGTGGCCCTGAAGGGATGGAAGGCTTTCTGCCTGGTTCCTGGACACTAGGCTCCTGGCACGAGGCTGCAGCTCTCCATAGATTTGTGTCCTTCAGTCACATAAGGGCAACGTCTCAAGACAGGTAGAGGACGTGACCACAGGTCACGATGTAGCCTCAAGACAGATCTCCATTTTAATGAGTTACCTAAAGGCCTGGAGGCTTAGCCAACTAAGCTTTCCTTTCCAGACACTCCTTCCTACAAAAGGTATCTAACCTCAGGCCCTCCCTGAGAACTGGGGTATGGTTTTACTCATCCACTTTCCCCCATTACAATAAATGCCTTAAAACCATGGATTGTCTCTTTTCACTGCGATCCACCGTGGGGACCCATAGAGAAAGCCTTCGCCTATAGAGCCTCATCTAATCTCCCATACAAGGCCTCTCTGTGCTCCCAGCCATGACTACCAAGCCAAGCCAGCCACCCTCCAATAAGCCAAGGACTCCTCCCCATGGGAGCCAGTGGAGCTCCCGTCTTTTCCCCCTTAGCCCTGGGCTAGATGCAGCCCATGTGCCTACACTCCGTTCTCAGCTCTTCTGCAGTGGCCAAGAGCCTGAGAACCAGATGGCCTGGGCTCCCTGCAGACCCAGGAACCTCAGGTTGTGCTCCCCCACTCCCAAGTGGTACCCCAAGGCTTCCCATAGCCCCATACCTGCCCTGCGCCGCCATTGTGGGTAAGCACAGCCAAAACTCCCGTGCCCCACCTCCCCGAGAGGCCCAAGCCCTGTGGCGGAGCAGACTGGGGGGGATGTCCCATTTGACCCTACAGAACCCCCACTTCCTGCTCCCACCATCACTCCTATTGCACCTGATGATAGACTGGAAACCTGAACTTTAGACAGAGGACACTAGCAAGCCACAGACCTGGCTTTATAGAATCAAAGTTACACCTTTTGTTAAGAACTGCAGTGCCAGCCTGTTTCCTGTGGGTTCTGAAGCAATGGGGATGCTATGAGGATGTGACCCCCCAACTGGAATGGTTCCTGCTTCTCAGAGGGAGACCTGTAGAGGACAAGGAAGGTGTGGGTGTTAGAACAGAGCCATCACCACCCAGTGCATAAAGGTAGCCAGAGCTTAGTCTGTGGAAGGCAGAGACCACCCTTCACACACCATTCAGTCTCTTTGAGGGTCCTTGCATTGAACCTTCTCTGTGGAGCTGGAGTCGGGGCCATGGAGAGCTGTGTGACCCTTCATCTTGGCTAGGGTTCTAAACAAACACACGTTCGCTTCACCCTTCAAAGTGAAATTGAGTTTTATATGTCAGCGTTTGGCCAGGAAGGAAAAATAAATGCCACTGAAGGCCAAGTTGTCATGTCCACGTCGCAATCATTTACCAGAGCTTAAACACAACAGTTAACACACAGCCAGAGGGAGGAGGCCTGGGAAGAGATAAAGCTTAGAAGTGAGGCGGGTGTTCACAGTTGCCAAGGAGCTAGGGACAGGCATGACAAGAGGACCCATCATTTCGCTTGGCAGAAAAAAATGAGCCTTCCTCACCCAGCTTCCTGCACCAGCACTTGCTGAGCCCTGAGATGGGGGACCCCTCCTGCTGGGGCTGGTCCCTTCTCCATGCCGGGTTGTCCAGTTGTCCAGGTCAATATCCAGCTCCTATTCTTCCCCAGGGAGCTTCCATGTCACCTACTGATGGCCAGAGCTGAGGTTCCAGCATCTCTGCTCATCTGCCCCTTTTCTGTGCCCCAGGAAGACATTTTTCTGGGCCTTCACCCTATATTCCTCCTCTGGCTACCTTTAGAGACAATCATATCGCCTGTCCTTAAGGATGAAAAGAATAGTATGGATAAAAAAGGCAGCATTTGTGCCTGGAAGGTTCTGGCATTGAAGCCCCATGCACAGATCCTAGTCTGATGGGCTAGCTTCATGAAGGCACAAGGAGTCTCTCCAGCTCGATTAAGCTAAAGGAAATGGAACTACCCTGGTCTCTTCCCAGCTATGGCTCATCCTAGTCCTCAACATAGCTGCCCTCTATGACTTACAATCACCCCAAGATCTTTCCTCTCTTCTCCAGCCTCACCATGGCAGATGGATCCTCACCCCTTAGCTCTCACTGGGCTCTGGCCAGGCTTTGAACACTCTTGGACCTCTTCATCATTTCATCTTTTGAGTTAAAAGACACCCTCAGTCTCCACCCACTTCCTAGGCTTACTCCCTAACCCACCCTGCTGGTTCTCCACACCAATATGTCCAACGTGCAACAGCCGTGATGTCTTACATTAGCACCTCTCAGTGTCAACCTCATGAGCTCCAAGGCACCCTCAATTAATATATATACACACCTTGGCTCGCACCTGAGCTCCCCGCTTCTCCAGAATTGGCTAGGCATCTCCGTGGGTCCCCAGGGACCCAGCCAAGTCTCTCCAAGGCTCTTCCTATCCCAGGCTGTCGTCTTGTGAACTCAGAAGTCCTCCCCAGGGTTTTTCTGTCTAGTTATGCTTCCTCTAGACAGCCCGACTCCTTTTGTGACCTCCCTGTGCTGGCCTGTGTATTTTCTGTCACTGTCCCTAGGATAATGGTGGATACCAGAGAATCTCAGAAACCCCATCAAAAATAATTATGTTATATAATGTTGCAAATTGGTCTTGCCAGCAGAATTCAACATCGGCTCTGATAAATTGTGTGGCTGTGTTGAAGAGGCCCAGGCAACAAGGAGTCATAAGCAGCTTTTGGCCAAACGATGTGAACCCCAAGCATCTGGCCCACAATTCACATAGACCCCAATCCAGGCCACCAGATGAGCCCGAAGCAGGACTTCCAGAGCAAGTGGACATCAGTGCAGGCCAATACTTTAACTATGTCTGAAACATTTAAGCCATAGACACAGCATAGCTGGCCAAGCTCGGCTTCACACAGAGCTTGTGCACACCCACAAGAGTTCCTTACATAGTAGAAGAACCTGACTGGTAAGTGCCTGCTGAAGGCTATGCACAGACCTCAATGGTTGATGGTGTAACACTGTTTCCAATTTGAATTCTCTATCCATCAGGAGATAGGTTGGCACACAGGCAATGATGGAGTAGATAGGACACTCATGTAGAAGGGTTTGGGTGGGACCTGGGATGAACAGGAATTCAGAGATGCTTCCCAGGAGAATGGAGGTCCCTACAGGACACTCTTGTCTTGTGTGTGGAGAAGCTCCTGATGGGGCCACAGGTCAAAGGCTTGTCCATATCTTCTTCCAGGCAGAGATAATAGAAGCTGGTTACCTGGTTATAGTAAGAAAGCAGCTGCTAGGCTGTCTGAAAACGAGAGATGCCCTTAATCCCTGCAGGGGCTCTGGAAGGCTGGGCTGGTAGAACCTAAGTGAGGGGTTTGCCCTAGGAGGCTGACTCTAGGCCTCTCCGTCAGTCAGCAAAGCCCAGGCTGCCTCATCTCCTGGGCCCTTCATCTGGGATTTGTAGAATGAGATGTGATCCACTGTGAGTTCTGCTGATGGGGAAGTAATTTTTCTCCCTCCCTGGAGAAATTAAAGGTATGAAGCTTATGGCTGGCACCATACCAATTGGCTCAGCATAAAAACATCAAGAGCAAAAGCCTCGCAGAAGTGTTCTAGGGTAGGCAAAGCTTGGAGACTTCCTGACAGGGTGAGATATGGTCAGACACAGATACTAGAGCACCCTAGCGACCTGCCAGGGTGCCAAGCTTGGCCTTTTCCATGATCTCTGGCCCCTCCCTCCGCTCTTCTCTTGGTCACAAGAGGATGAAATGGCTGTCTACTGGAGTGTGGAAAAATAGACATAAAGCATTTGGAAAAGCATTGAGTAAATATTCTATTTCCAGATGCCATTGTTAAAATAATTACACTTATTTTAATAGACTTCATTTTCAGAACAGTTTTAGGTTTTAGGAAATGTGTGCAAAAAAAAAAATCTGAAGGTATTTTAACAGATGATTAAACAGTAATTGTCCTAGGAGAACCAGGAAGCAGGGCCCCTGGCCAACATATTTCTGAGGCCTCAGACCCAGTCAACCTCAAGGCTCTGTGTCTGCAAGAGATAATATGGGGGTACTAACAAGACAGAGAATCCCAGAGCAGTGACTTCCCAGGGTCTCTTTTGTAAATTCTGAGGACCACCCTCAGAGATGTCCCACTGCACCCCAACCAAAGAGCACAACCTTGTTGCTTAGGGGTTCAGAGAGATGGTGTATATATAAGCCACACTCAGAGGGTGGCTAGGTACTTATCTGTATCCAGAACTTTAAACATGAGAAGAGAAGGGGGACATAGGGAGAGAGAAGTGGTGTCATCCAGAAAGCAAACCCTGACTTTGATCTTTATGATGCCAAGCACACGTCCGTCTGAAGCCCCCAGAAGGCCAGAGCCTCTCAGTACTCTGATCCCTCACTCAGTCTCTGAGTGTCTTCCCTAAATCAGCCCCCATTCAAGCCCCTGGCACAGATGCTGTGGACACAGAGCCTAGAGACCAATAGAATAACTCCAAGAGTCGCAGTGCAGGTGAGACCTCCTGACTGCTAGGAGCACTCCCAGTGAGAGAGTGGTTTTGACAGATGATAGGAAGGGCTAGGGTCAATAGGAGAAGAGCTTAAGGGTGTGTGCTGATATCAAAGATAGGGGGCTTACATCCCATTGACAGAAACATCCCATTGCCAAACAAACAAGGATTACTATGCACTCACTGGAATGACCCCAGAGGCAGGGCTTTGGCATGGGCTCAACTGCATACCCAGGGCCTCATCCTGAAGTTGTTCCAGAACCTGAATGAGATTGTATTTAGAGACTGGGGCATTAAAGGGGAAACTGGCTACAAGGGAGTAGCCCTGATCCAATCTGATAATAGTTCTATGGAGACAAATAAGAACCCAGGCACACACAGACAGCCAACCACATGAGGAAGATGATGTTGGTGTCCACAAGTCAAGGAGACAGGGATGAGGAGGAACCTTGAACCACAGCCACTGACCGTTGAGGGGAGAGAAGCATGTTGAAGCCATCCTATCTGCTATACTCAGCACAGCGAGCAAAGCTGATTCATCGAGGCACCAAGTTCCCAATTCAGCGGGAGAACAAAGAGCAAACCGTGCATGGACACAGCAAGGCACATAATTACAAAGTCTTGCAAGACAGGGAACAAAGAAGAAATCTGACCCACATCCAAAGAAGGAGAAACCAGAGGCGAGAACAAATACACTTCACACAAAGAATAAAGAATCGAGAATCAAAACATCCTTGTTCTCAGCAGCAGCACTGGGTGTGACAGACAAGGGCTACAGACGAATCATTCACAGAAAAGTGAGGCGTGCTGGCCTCCAGAACAGCCAGCCCACCATGGTGGGGCGGGGCCAGAGTCCATCCACAGAGCTGCCCACTCACGCCCACAAGAGAATCCACCCACTAGGATGAGCAAGACAGACAGGAAGAGGGACAGCCAACTCAGGGGTCCTGATGTGGGTCTGAAGAACATTCCCAAGCGACAGCTGGTTGACCAACCTCAAGATAGGTCAGCTGGGGAAGCACTTGGCTCAGGGATGAAGTCACAGGACACCGCTGCCTTACATGTTTAGTATTCACATTGGTGGGGACACCATTTAAAATGGAATCAGCGTTAAGTGTACCGGAAATGAATTGAATAAAAATAAAATGAGATCACTATTGATTGCAGGAGGAACGTTGATGTAGAAGAAACTGAAGGTACTGAGCTCTCAGCACTGAGGTGTGCTTACAGTCCCATCTCTCCATGAGAGCTTCGTGGTACTAGAGGGACCACCTGCTCAGTCCATCCCCGTCGGTGGAGTCTATAGACAAATCCCCACACTGATAAATGATACACCCAAGTGAGGCACCATTGGAGACACAGAGAAACACCACCGTGGTTGGAGGATGAGATGCCAGCTTCCGGGAGACAGGATGCTGTGAGAGATGCAAGAGTTAGAGACTCAAATGCTGAGGGCCTTTGTTGCAATAATTACTTAATCTCAATCGGAGGGGTTCTACTCTGCCTTTGATCATTCAGTTCCCAGATAAAAGATACACAGTTTTTATATTTATAATAAACCTTAAAACACTTGAACTGGGCAGATACCTACCCTCTGTGCTATTGTGTCTACTTCACTATCAATAACCCTGAGTTATAACTTGCCATGTTCCATCTGGGCCACTCTTAACTCCAATTGGCCAGCCCTCATGGCTGTGTTTTCATGACTCACCTACCCCATGACATCTTCTCCTCTCTCTACATTCTTCTCTCCCTCCTTGTGGTCCTCCTCAGACCCACCCCACTCCAGCCTGGGAACTGAAACCTCACCTACCTCTTTTCTGCCCATCTACAAGCTGCTGACATTTTTATTCAACCAATAGTTTTAAATTAAAGAGCAAGGTCACATAGCATTATTTTGTGTATGTGTAGATTCTCTGGTCCCAGGGTTGGGGGGCCAACTGGGCCTTTGGGGCCAGCATTTAGCATTACACATAGCAAAAGACCAAACCTCAACAGACCTTGACAGTCAACCTGTGTTTTTATCTGTCTTGTGTTTATGTCTGCCTTCTGGCATCTCCCTTCAATTGCCATTAATTAATGATACAAAACTGGGTAGCTTAAAATAATGCAAATGTTTCTCCTCTTCCTCCTCTTCCTCCTCCTCCTCCTCCTTTCCCCTTCTTCTCCTTCTCCTTCTCTTCTCCTCCTCCTCCTCTTCCTTCTTTCTCCTCCTTCTCCTTCTCTCCTCCTCTTCCTCCTCCTCCTCCTCCTCCTCCTCCTCCTCCTCCTCCTCCTCCTCCTTCTTCTCTGGCCTGGAATTGGAAGTCAAGTATGTTGTGCCTTTTCCAGCAGGACTCACCTAGAAGGGGCCATCTGACTCTTCTAACTTCAGGGGCTCCCTGTGCCCTTCCAAACTTGACACCATCTTCCTGGTACTCTTTTCTCCGTATAAAGGACCCAATGTCACTAGACTTGGGTCCCTGCGGATAGTCCAAGTCAGATTCACCTCAAAATCCTCCACTAAACTGAGTCTGCAAGAATCTTTTCCCAAAGGCCATGTTGCTGGTCTGGGTTTAAGTATGGACTAAGAGTGCCTGGGGGTGGGGGAGCACTATTCAGTCTACTGCATAAACATCCATAGGAAAAAATTCATACAGCTCAGATTCCTACACAGCACCCCTGCTCACTGTTCCTCCTCCCATGCAAATTCTTCTGGAGATAGGAGGGCTCACTCTACTCTACCATGCTTGCTTCATGATAAAGATGGCTTATGCAGGACCTCATTTAACAACTCCAAGTCCAGTTCCTGATGTCTCACAGCTGCCAGGAGGCACATACAATGTCACCTGTATGTATGGGCAGGAAAGAGGCAGGATCCCAGGCATGGCCGGCTTTGAGCATGACCTGGAAGCACATGTATTGACTGTGGTGGGTGCGTAGCAGAGATGACAGCTGAGCTCCTTGGAGCTAGTGTTCTCTGTAGGATGTTTGCCTACAGGATGGTTGCAAGGAAGGGAATGGAATAGGATGCATAGCCTTACCTACTCCTAACTCCGCTGATCTCTAGTGGGCAGTTGTGCCTGAGTAGGCAAAAGCCCTGATGTGAGAAAAGAATATATGTGTGGTGCATGTGTCGAATTCTGGCAAGATGGATGCTGCTGGTTCATCTCTAACACAGAAAAGCATCAATCCTTGGGCTAGCTCTGAAAATTTCTCACTCTTCACTGCAAAGGGCAGTGGCCTGTAGGGCACACACCATCTCCTCACACAAATTGATTTTCCTTTACTTTTCTTGATATTTTTTTCCCTTCTCAAAAATTAGCCATGAAGAGGCTGGTGTTAAATAAAGGAGATGAAACGTTAGGATTCAAATAGGCTAACAAAGAGGCCCAGAGCCTTTAGGCATGTCCATCACCCACCCTCTGTGATTTTAGGAAGAAGCAACCCCAGAGCACAGGGTGGAGGAAGACAATACTCTGGGGACCGGATTCTCTGTACAGCTTCTCCACCCTCTGTGCTGGCCACGGGGTGTGATGGAGGGTCTCAGAGTAGGCAAGAAGAATGTGGCTCATAGAGTTGGGTCCAGGATTCAAGAAGATGTGAAGTCGGAACAGAGAGTACCTATCTATATAATGAAGGTGGGGTTGGGCCTTGATAATAAGGTGGCTACGGGGTGTCTGCAAAGCAATCTGCGTTAACCACACATGCTTTTTGAGTTCAGTGTGATCTTTCCACAAAAAAACACACAGTGTACACTGATCAAATGCAATGCCTTCATGCTCTCCCTTCCCATCCATTAGTAACCTGATTCTGCATTCAGGTCAGCAAGCCTTCGGCTTCCGTGTAGGAAAGGGACACACAATGCCCATGCTCCTGTGTCTGGCTTATTTCGCTTAACATGGTGTCTTTCCCCTCCACATGTTCTGCTGTGAGTAACAAGGTTTCATTCTTGCTGTATGTGTGTAGAGATATGAATGTGTTCATATGCATATGTAAGTCCATCTACCCATGTGTGGAGGGCAGAGGTCTACATTTGATGTTGTTTGTTATTGTTTACCTTAATCTTTGAGGCAGTGTCTCTCACTGAACCTATGACTCACCATTCTAACTACACTGGCTACCAGACAAAACCCCGGAACCATCTGTCTTTCCTATACCAATGCTGAAGTTACACACACACTACCACCATTCTTGGCTCTAACGTGGCTACTAGGGATCCAAACATAGGTCCTCAAGCTTGAACAGCAAAGAGCTTTATACACAGAGCCAGACCAGGATCTCGTTGATTTGGATGAATAATATTTCATCGTGGGAATTGTGGTGGCTAGTGTTAATTATCAGCTTGACAAAAGAACTACCTGGGAGAAGGTTCCTGGGCATGCAGGTAGGATTATCTTGATTATATTAATTGAGATAAGAGACCTTCCCACTGTGGGTGGCATCATTCCTTAGGCAAGGATTCCTGGGCTGTATAAAAGTCGTGAAAATAAACATATCACATGCATTAATTGCTCTTTTATTCTAACTGGGGCTATAATGTGGCCAGTTCTCTCAAGATCCTACCACTACAACTTCCCAGGTATAATGTGCCTGGAGCTAGAACAAACCCTTTCTCCCATACATTGCTTTTGTATATTTTATCATAGCCATGGGAAAAGGATATACCACATTTTCCTCTATTCACCCACTGACTTATGGACATCTAGGCTGAATCTGTGTCTCAGTTATTGTGAATAGGACAGAAACAAATGTGGGTGAGCAGGTGTCTCTTCTCTCCTTCATAAGCTGCCTGAGTGTCACCCTCCTGCCTCCCAGCAGGTATGCAGTGGGAGAGATGTCACTGCCCCTCAACTTTAGCTCTCCAAATACTACTCTCAAGAAGCCACCTGTGATGCTGTGGACCTCACAAAGACTCTAGCGAAGTTTATGAGGAGCCAAGGCCTCCTGCCTGTGCCCATGAGGATCTGTCTTAGTGGCAAGTCCCACCTTTTGGCAGTACACCCTATCTGGTGGCTTGGATGGATGGATGGATGGATGGTTGGATGGATGGATGGATGGGGGATGGATGGAATTATGAGTAGATGGTATATGAGTAGATGATGGAGGTGGATACATGGGTGATATATGAAAGCGGAATAAATGTGTAGATAAATGAATGTACAGATGGATAGGTGATTGGAAGAAAGATGGATAGATGAATGAATGAATGAATGAATGAATGAATGAATGGATGAATGAATGAAGAATGAATAGATGAATAGATGAGTGGTAGAAATGATATGGTTTAGTGAGGGATAAGTAAATGGATAGATGAATGGATGAGAGAATAGATGAATGGATGGATAAGTGGATAGATACATCTCCCAGGCCACCTGTTCATCCATCTAGCTGCCTGTTTCTGCTTGTTTCTGCCTGTTGCCAGGTCCCCAGAACCCTGAAGGAAAGCCTGCTCCCTCTCAGCCCTCTCCAGGTAGTCCCTGTGGTAGGATGCTTAGTTCATCTGCCACCACAGAAGGATCCCAGCACATAACACCGGAACAAACACTCCATCTTTCAGTTCAGCTCCGGCAGGCTGAGGCCCCTCCCCACTCTGGGCCTGCATCCTCTTATCTGCAGCTATACAAATCTGAAGGCAGATGTGTGCTGTGCAGTGGGGGGGGTGGGGGGGGGATGCACGGTTGGGTCTGGGATTTAATCCTTGCTTTTACCATGTTGGGAGGTGATGCCCTTGAGTTGATGTCACAATTTTCTCTTCCCCCTAATTAAACAGCGAAGGGGGGGGTGCAGAAATGAAGAATTAAAGACGCTTGCCACAGAAGTCCAGCGGTTCGAGGCTTTCCATCTGTGTCTGAAAGCTTCTGCACACATCTGCTGCACAGAGATAGGAGCCGCAAAGCAAATGACAATTTCACCCCCTCCTGCCCGCCCTGTGTGCGGGGGAGGGGAGTCGCATCAAGTAAAGGCAAGGATGCGCCTCAAAGGCTTGCAGAGGCCAGGATGGCTGAGGGCTCTCCAGGAAAGAGCCGGGGAAAATACATAACTAATCCTTGATCTTGCCACCCTTTCCCTCCTGGGTAGAGTCACCTGGACTATGGTGATGATAAAATCTGGAGTTACAGGGGAGACTTGGAGTACAGCTGAGTGCATCCCGCTAAGCAGTCCCAGCCTAGATGCTGTTGCGGACTGAAAGGGACCTACAGAGCCATGTGGGAACCATCTTGGAGATGGGATCTGGCTTACCAGAGGGCTCATCTGCAGTCCTTGAGATGTTGTCGTTAAGCCAACATTACACAGAGAAACACATTGTCCCCTTCTAGACATGGGCTGAGCAGGGCCTCGGGAACCCAGAGCAGACTTGGAGACACAGTAGGTAGACTCTGGGACCCTCAGTGTACTCACTAGAGAGAGCCTAGAAGGAGACAATGTACATGATGACTGAGCAACCTCAGACATCCTGGACCTCTACAAATCTCCCTAGAGGGTATGAACTGCAGCCACACAAAGGAATGCAACAGCAGGGAACTGGGAACAGCCTGGCAACAGACCCATGACTGGATCACCTGCTGACTTCTGGCCAGTCCCTCTCTGTAAAACCAGCTTCTCCTAAGGGACAAGAGGAGGTGATGAAGATAGTGACCAATAGCTGAGCAGTGTCCCCCCTCCCATCACAGTTGTAGACGTTCCTGGTGGGCTCAGACACTCAGCTCCACAGTGTGGGCCACCCACCTGACCTGAAGGTCTGGATGTCTGGAGGTCTTCACTTTACCTGATGTTACTGTCCTCTGACTGGTATTGACTCAGTCTTCACAGCAGCTCTGGATTCTCTGAGCCGAAGGCTGGCACGTGTTTCTGCAGCAGTGAGCAGACAGCGTGCTTTTATTATTGGTGCCATGTGTGAGACAAGCCCATCCCCCACCCACAGGGCTTTGCAGCCACCAGAGTCCTGTCGGTCTGCAGCAAATGCAAGAGGACCACATGTGACAAAGCCAACTGACCCCTGCAGAGTAGGGCCCACTTCTGTTTGGAGATGCTAACCCCCAGGTTCCTGAGGGAAACAGTACTGCAGTATTGTTCCATGGAGCAGCAGCTGAGGCTCTGCCTCCCCCCCCCACCACCCAAGGCTATCCCTCTACCCTGCATCGCATGCTTATATAGCAGAGACAACCTACTCTCTGGTATCTCTATGAGATCTGCGGATAACTTCCTGTGCCGCCTCATCCCACCCCCTGGATTCACAAGTACCTCTCTATACGGGTGCTCTACCAGGGCTATAGCTACCCACTCTGAGAGCCTACACTCCATGCCTTCTTGACCCTCTCATACATAGATCTAGCCCTCAATAAAAAAGAATGAAATGTGTCTGCCAATGTCTGAGTGGCTTCTCCTCAGCTCAAAAGATACGTGCAAACATCTGGGCTATACCCTAGAGTTAGAAGGAACAACCCACAGAACTGAATGAATGCATGAATGAATGAATGAATGAATGAATCTCCCCAAGCTACTTTTCTCAAATCCTAGAACTCCTTGTTAGGATTTCCCCTATATTGATGAGATTTTTTAAATGACAAGGAAGACTGAGGTTTCCAGGAGAAGCTGGCTAGCACCCATGGCATCATGGGAAAAGTGGAGGCAACCAGGTGGTGATCTGTTTTATCAGGTCAGCAAGTGCAGAATGAGCCTGGGGTGCTTTTCATATGGTCACGTGTGGGAGACTGGGTCTAGAAGCCAGGAAGAAGGTAGCATTTGAGGACGCTGGATGGACAGGCTGGGCTGAGTGGACAGCGCTATGGGCAGGCACCACTAGCTAGAGGGTGCTGGTAGCAGGATCGTGCTGGGCATGAGGCAGCGGTGAGCATGCAGGGATGCACAGAAGGTGCTGGGTACAGGCAGGGCTGGTTGTGCCTCAGCCTTGGAGGCTATACAGGGGAGATGGGAAGGGAAAAAACAGGCAGGAACATGCTATTTACATTAACTTTGCTGGGGCTTCACACAACACACTGTTTCTCCACAGACTGGCCAGGAACTTAGCATTCTTATCCAACTTAGTGGAGGAGGTTGCAGACCTGTGCCTGACCCCAACCTCCTGCAAGAGGCAAAGAAGGCTCCGAGTCTCTGCGCCTTGCTCTTTCTTAAACGATGGCTGCCTGAAGCTGGGCCTGGAAGTAACTACCCCGCTGTGTTGCCTGTTACTGGCCTCTCCAAGAGTCCGCCAGTGTGCTTGAATGAGCCAGGCATCCCCAGAGCCTCTCTGTCCTGATGAAGCTGTGCACTGGCTGTGACCATGGCCTGAGTAACCACGGAAACATTGACCTGTGCCCTGGGAACTTCCCAGGGGGCAAGTGGGGCAGGGCCTGATGGCAGAGCTGCCCAGAGTCTCGGCATGCCATCCAAATGCCAAGCGCTTATTAATCTCACAGCACGAGGCTCCGGAGATATTACCCCCACCCCTGGCCCCTTTGTCTGGGACATAATTGTCTGGCCTGCCTCTCCAATTCTGTGATTAATTGCTTTGGGGGAAGACAGCGTTGCTTAACTCATTCCTTTCTGCACTCATTTCCAAAGACGGGGCAGCTGCAGCAGTACTTGACCCTAACCGAGCTAGGACCCTGACCCCAGAGCCTCATTCACCTCATCCACTGCCAGCCTCAGTTTCCCCATTTCTGAAATGCAGATGAGGCCTCCGACTTACTATTTGTTCTAATCAGCTCCAGGCCCTTGACAAGGACTAGACACGTTCAAGCATGCCTATCACCCCAGTCAGCTGGTGGCAGGGCCTGTTCAGGAGAGAATAAACCAGAGGAAGAGGCAGAGGAGGGTGGGAGGGAGCATCTCCACAGTACCATGTGATAGGGGCCATCCAGGGCTGGAGGTCTGGGCACCACAGGAGAGGGACATAGAGGGAGAAACAAGGAACAACAAATAGCAAGCTCCCTGTACGTGCTAAGCAATGTTCCAAGCTGGGGCAGTGTGACGAGGATGTCATGTGGCACCTGGAGTGAAAGGTAGCAAGATGGAATTGGTATATAGAGGTAGCTGTGCCTTACAAAAACCCTTGGGGGAGCATTCCTGCTTTGACAGCCAAACAATTTCCTCCTCTTGTTTCCTGTGACTATGTGTGTCTAATGTGACTGTTCACAGGATGGGACATTTCCATCTCTGTCCTGGGGAGTTCATCCAGCAACCGGAAGGCCCCTGGCCATTTCTCAATCACCAGTTTATTTTCTCTATACAACTCTATAAGCCAGAGGGCCAACTCAGGAGGCTGTAGATAACCTCCTACCCAGAGAAGAGTACTGGGGTTAGGTGGCAAGCTTAGTTCTGCCAACTCCTGACTGCAGAGAAGGGAGCCCTTGGACCACATGGCTGTGTGCTCAGCTCACTCTGTAGGAAGACAGGAAGCTTAAAGATGCTGGGCTCTTTGCAGGGGGGTGACCAGAGGCAGTGTGCAGGGCCACAGAGCTACAGGGCAGTAGGATATAGAACACAGAGCCTCAGCAAGGTCACTGGGTCTTGTTAATACTCAGCCAGGACTCTTCTCAAGCCCAGGGAGCAAACTTAGAGGCCTTAGAGAAAACTGGTCACCCGTGGCTAGGCCCAGGGCAAGCGACTGAACCTCTTAACTGGGTCAAAGTTTAAAGAGACACATGAAAATGCTCAGCCACCAGATAAAAAAGATTTTAACATAAATTTAGAAAAAGTTAAAATCAAGGTGACTAAACTATCAACGTTTTCCTTAAAGATAAGGTGAAGTGCCCAGAGTCCAGGTCTATCTATCTATCTATCTATCTATCTATCTATCTATCTATCTATCTATCCATCCATCTATCTATCATCTATCTATCATCTATCTATCATCTATTATCTATCTATCATCTATCTATTATCTAACTACCTACCTATCATCTATCTATCCATCCATTCATCTCTCTATCCATCTGTCATCTATCTATCTATCTATCTATCTACCTACCTACCTACCTACCTACCTACCATCTATCCATCTATCTACCTATCTATCATCTATCTACCTACCTATGGACCTACTACCAATATATCATTTGTTTATATATCTATTCATCTATCTATTATCTATCATCTACCCACCTACCTACCTATCATCTATCTATATACCTATCTATGTATCTATCTATGTATCTATGTATGTATGTATGTATGTATGTATGTATGTATGTATCTATCTATCTATCTATCTATCTATCTATCTATCTATCTATCTATCTACCTACCATCCCTATCTACCTATCTATTATCTATATATCCCAGAGTTTCTCAACCATCCTAATGCTGCAACCCTTTAATACAGTTCTTCATGCTATGGTGACCCTCAACCATAAAGTTATTTTTGTTGCTACTTCCTAACAATAATTTTGCTCCTGTTATGAATTATAATGTCAATATCTGATATGCAACCCCTGTGAAAGCACAGGTTGAGAACTGCTCATCCACCATCTGTCTATAACCCATCATCAACCATACCTATCATCTATCTACTATCATCTGTCATCATACCTACCATCTGTCTTCTATCTACCATCTATCTAGCTATCCATCTCCCATCTACCATTTATCTGTGTCACCTATGAATTTATCATGCAAATCTAGCTGTTGTTTATTTACTTATGTCTTTTTTTCCATGTATGGGATCAAACCTAGAGCCTCACACCTGTTAGGCAAGTCCTGTACCCACAGATCCACATCCTCTAGTCCAAGAAGTGGTATTTTAATGAAGCCTTTTTGATGTGAAAGGAGTTGAATATCAACTTCATACATTTCATTTTTAACTTATTCTCCATGGCATATAAGACGCACACCTCTCATTGTGCAGAGCAGGCTATTTTTGAAGTGGGTATGCACCATGAAGGGCTAGCACTTGCACCCCCTCACAGAGATTTTTCTGGTGGAAAACAGTTGTAATTATTCTTGGCCATTTTCAGGAACTCAGTACTGAATCTCTAATGGCTAAAGGACTCTCCCCCTTCATACAATGCTGTGGCTCTTGTGCCTTCTGTGTCCAGTTGCTATCTTTGTTTGAAAATCTGTGATCTGGGTCTTTATAAACATCTTTTAAATGTTCCTAAAATTTCTAAACGGTGTCATTGAAACCTTGCTCTTGATGATGGTCTTATTCTTGTCCTGAACTTCCCCATACCCATATCCCCTCCTCAACACAACCAGACTGGGATGCAAAACCAAATCCAGGACACCCATGTACGGTGCTCTCCCAAGGATGCTGCAACCCATAGGTGCCAAACCCAGACTCTTCCAGCTGCTACCAAGGTGAACATCTGACCCATGCTAAGCCCAAATCATTTTCTTTCCAAGGTGACCTTGAGCCGTGGGTGGCCAGGTGGCTGGCTCACCTGCCCCTTAAGGAACACAGGGCTGAGGAGCCTCTGGAACTGGCAAGGTTGTAGGAGAAGAGGCAAGAATGGGGAAATGTATCCATCCCTCTCCACCTGGCCTTGAGCAGCAGGCAGCATGCCAGTCTCCTCGCCTGGGAAACTGGAACAGACAAAGAATGAGAGCAGAGATCTCCCTCCGGGCTCACAGAGCCTGCACACTCCGGAGCCTGCTGCCTGGGTTGAATGCTACTGTGAACCGGATTATGGGTAAGGAGCCTGGCAGACTCCGCTTGTCACCTGAAAAGTGGGATAACCGAAATGCTTAGATGTTGGGGTGATGAAGAGATAATATATTAAGTAATGCATACTAACTGCCACACTGCGTGCACACAGGCAGTACCCAGTAAGCAGGGGTGGGTGAGCGAGCTTGGAGCATGAGAGGGTTGCTATCCCATCTACAGGGTCGCTGCTTGTCATCATTTCACAACTGAATCATGGGACCAGGTCATGCCAGGTATAGCAGATGATGCTGTAGGGATGTTACCTTCCCACGTTGTTACTTCCAGGTCTGTCACCCTCACGGGTAGCCAGAAGGGAGAGTGGCCTTGAGTGGTAGTCATTTCTGCTATGCTTTCCCTTGCATCTAGAAAGCAGCTGGTCTCACGCCCACCATCAGTTAATGATAAGTGAATTTCCTTTGTTTGCTTTGCCCAAGTCTAACTTGCAGGCTCTGCAATAATGTATTGCATTGACAGACAGCACTCTCGGTGACAGCTCTGTGGAAGCACATAGGAAAATTGGCCTTTCCACCAGCCTCAGCTGACCAGGGGCTAGGGAAAAGAATACGGTCGACCACACTTCCGTTCTGCCAGAAAATAATGGAGGACATGTTCTGAGGTTGCAACATACACACACACACACACACACACACACACACACACACACACACACACACACACGCACGCACGCACGCACACACACACATGTATGCATGCATGCATGAATATGTAGAGACATTAATAATATCAAGAAAGGAATGAGAAGACAGATCCCAGGGTCCAAAATTCTGCATGTGATGATGCATGATATTGCCACACCCCATGCCAATAATTCTTGCACTTAGGAGGTAGAGTGGGGAAGGATAACAGGTTCAGTGCCAGCCTGGGCTAAATAGAAAGAGACATGTCTCAGAAAAAAATAGGCAGCCATCAGAGGGTTCTGATAGTAATGGGGTCAATACCGGCACAGGCACTCAGAACACATGCTGATATGGAAGTGCGCCCTGTCACTGAGTACTTAGCAGCCTGACTCCTGGGAACGGTCACACATGACCTCTCAAGGAGACCCACAGGTCATGGAGCCCACCTCTCACAAAAGCATGGACCAATCAGGTGTGTGTAAGCGTCAGTTTCTGCCTTTCTGATCCCAAATCACAGACTGACACGGCATATAGTCAATGAGAGGCAGAAAGGATCTGCTGGGCTAGACGAGACCTGACGGGCAGGCCAAGCTAGATGCTGTTCACAGAAGCCGCTGATCACTGGCCTGGGCTAGGGAAACTGACATGCTGGTCCTGACTCACAAGTCTGTCATTTTCTTCTCAGGGCGAGCGAGTTGTCTGGATGTGTCCGCTTGATGGGCAGCCAGAATGCCCCAGTACACAGGCTCTCGTGCCAAACCCTTGCTATAGTCCAGAGATGAAGAAAGAAAACAGGACCCAACCTCTCTAGCACTTTCTCATTACCATATCCTCCACCCATTACACACACACACACAGAGAGAGAGAGAGAGAGAGAGAGAGAGAGAGAGAGAGCTACGCCATGTTGGATTGTGTTTTCCTTTCTTGGTGAACAATATGCAACATTCTCTTGTGGGATTTTCAACCTCACCCAGTAGCATATACTCTGCGCCCCATGCACAGCTAGGTGTCCACATTTGCATTTACCTGCATGCTGAGTGGAGTTCTAGTTCAAGTGTTTAATGCTGGTCTTTTGTTAAGCTCACAGCAGTGGGTTGACCATCACACTGTTGATGGACAGCAGTGTTCTTTCCAATATTCGCTTGGAGAAGGATGCCAGAGCAAGTGCACTCTTTCTCCCCACGGCACAAGGAAATTTCTGGAAGTAGTGTTTGCTGAGACGTAAGACATGGGGGCAATGAAGCTTGTTTTCCAGAGACAGAGCTTCTGGGTATCATACATTGCCCATCACACACCATATTGCATGGGATATCTACCATCATCCAGCTCTTTCCACTCTGCAGAGATGGTTATAAAATTTCTTAGACTAAATTGTATTCTCCACAGTGCTGACTAGAGTATGGCTATGCTGCTGCTTCTTCTTCTTCTTCTTCTTCTTCTTCTTCTTCTTCTTCTTCTTCTTCTTCTTCTTCTTCTTCTTCTTCTTCTTCTTCTTCTTCTTCTTCCTCTTCTTCTTCTTCTTCTTCTTCTTCTTCTTCTTCTTCTTCTTCTTCTTCTTCTTCTTCTTCTTCTTCTTCTTCTTCTTCTCCTTCTCTCTCTCTCTCTCTCTCTCTCTCTCTCTCTCTCTCTCTCTCTCTATCTCTCTCTCTGCCATTTTGCTTTCCTCTTGTAGAGACTCAAATGCTTTACCCATTTTCTTTCTCTTTTTCTTGTTGATTGACTCGCAGATTTTCTTGGCAGCCTGGAGATTAATGTTTTGTCAGTAGTACTCCTGAACATCATTGTCTCTCCCATCAGTGAGAGTCTCTGTGCTCTATCTGGGTTCTTCCGTTTATACTACCCCCTTAATATTTGATGGACTTGTAATGTGGATCCATAGCTTGTTCCTTTTTACAGCCAAGTGGTATTCTGCTGCCACAGATGGAATCTAAGTGGCTGTCATCATTCTGGGCAAGCCTTGCAGGGAAGCTTCTCCCCCAGGGAGGATAACTGGATCACATGGTCAGTATATCAGTGCCCTTTCTCATCGCTGTGACAGCATACCTGACAAAAGAAATTTGGGGTGTGGAGGGGTCATTTGGGCTTAGGGTTAGATGGGAAACTGTCTATAATGGTGGGCAAGGCATGGCGATAGACTGTCCCATTATGATAGGATTCTGTAGCAACTACTCATCTCCCCACATCTCCAAAAACAGAGGCAGGACAGGAAGTGGGGCCAGGCTACAAACCTCACCTACACACACACACACACACACACACACACACACGCACGCACGCACGCACGCACGCACGCACGCACGCACGCACGCACTATCCAAGACCCACTCCCTGCAGCTACGTCTCGCCTCCCAAAGGAGGTTCCACGAGCTAGGGACCAAGTATTAAAACACAGGAGACCATGAGGGACATTGCACATACAACCCATGATGCTATACATCTTGTTTCTAGGAAACAAGCAGACGTTTTCCAAAACCACTGGACATTCACACACAGTGTGAGCATTAACCCCAGCCCCCCATGTGCTTCCCCAACACTGTATGGCTCATCTTCCTGGCTGTGACTCCCAGCAGGTGGACATGTTCCCCAGTGTGACTTTTCCTCACTCCTCCTAATGACTAACAACGTTCAGTATCTTCTTATACACCTATTTGCTGTCTATCAATCTTTCTTGGAGGCTGTTAAATCTCTTCCTGGTTTCCTTTGTATTATCCGGTTGCACTGTGAGGGCTCTCCTATGCATTTGGCTTAGGAGTCTTCCACCCAACATGTAGGTTGTAAAATATTCCCTTCCAGCTTGTGTCAGTTACTTGTTGCTGGGGATAATACCTAGAAAAGTCACTTAAAGAAGGAAGGTTGGTTTCAGCTAATGGTTTGAGGCACAGTCCATCATGGTGGCAGGAGTTTCAGGGAGCTGGTCACACTGAAGGAAGGAAGCAAAGAGAAGGAATGCTGGTGCTAACGCCCTTTCTCCTTATTTGGTCTATGACCTCACTTCCTGTAATGGCTCCGCCCACAGTTAAGGTGGGTCTTCCATACAGAGTCCTATATACAGTCAGGTTGACAATGGAGACAAACTATCAAACTGCCCCTGGCCTCTCCTTCTCTCTACATATGCTGTTAGCAACAGCTTCCAAAGAACATTTAGCATCTTGATGGAGTCCAGTTTGCTTTCTTCATATTTGTTTAGCATCCTACGATGAATATTTGCCTGACCCATGGTTAAAAGGAATCCCTCTGTGTTTTTTTCCCTTAGAAGTTTTATAGTTTTGCATTTCATATTTAGGTCTCTGATCCATTTTAAGTCATTTTTACATATGGTGCCTCCCTGGAAAGGTGTGGGGGGATGTGTAAAATGTATCATTGTTCGACTGTTTATGGGGAAAGCTGGTCCTTTCTCCTACACTGCTTTAGCACCTTTTGTGAGAATCATTTATCCATATGTGAGCAGGACTATTTTAAGCTTTATATTCTGTTCCATTGATGTGTCTGTCTGTCTTGTGTCAGGGCCACACTGTCAGCTCATGGTGGGTTTCTAACTCTTGAAGTCATGTGATCTTTGTCATCCATTTCTGATTGTGTGTGTGTGTGTGTATGTGTGTGTGTGTGTGTGTGAAAAATTGTTTTGCTGTTTCCAGACCTTTATAGTTGCCTCCGAGATTTCAAACTAGCTGATCAATTTCCTTAAAAGGAATTGCTTCTGTCATGATTGAAATCACATTATATCGATAGATCAATTTGGAGTCTTCTGACCTAGTTGGGATAAATACAGAGGTATTTGTTGATGTTTCATATTTGTCCTGGCTAATTTGTTTTTTTTATCAACTTGACACAAGCTAGAGTCATCTGGAAGGAGGAACCACAGTAGAGAAAATGCTCGCCATCACACTAGCCTACGAGGACATTGTCTTGACTAAGAATTCATGTGTGAGGGCCCAGATCACTGTGGAGGGCACCACCTTTGGAGGGGTGGTCCTGGCATCCTGGTATCAGAGCAACCTAAGCAAGCCATGAGGACCAATCCAATGAGCAGTGTCCTCCATGGCTTCTGCTTCAGTTCCTGCCCAGACTCCCCTCAGTTATGGAACACGACCTGAGACCTATAAGCCATTTCCACCACAAGCTGCTTTGGGTCCTGGTGCTTCATCACAGTAATGAAAAGCCTCCCTTGGGCACTATTTCAGCACAGTTCTGTGGATCTTTTTCCAATGTGCAAGTCTTTCATATATATTTTTGTCATTAAGTGTTGATGATGTCCCTAGATTGATCTTAAATGGGACTCCCAGTTACTTCTCTTTGTCGAATAGCATTTCCTCCAACATCTCTGACCCCAGGTGTTGGTTCTGGCTGGCCAAGGGGCCTTTGAAAATCTGTCGGATTCCCACAAACACGGTTATATTGCTGTGAATGGAGACTTTCCATCTGCTACAGGCCTGTTGAGCTAATGGCAACTTCTAATGTGGCCCTGGATGGAAGTGGCTGGACATCCTTGTGCTGGTTCCAACCACAGGGACCACACGATCAGTCTGCTTTATGAAGGGCATTGGCACAAGCACTTCTTAGGACAAAGCTGACATCGATGTGGTAAGCTTCCCTGTCCCCCATATGCTGGTTGGAGGTAGCTAGCCTTGGTGATACCAGCCTGTAATTCCAGATCCTTGGGAGGCTGGGGAAGGAGGGTTGAAAGCTAAGTCCCTGCTCAGACAACCTAGTTAAAACCTGTCTCAAAATTATATATATACATATATATATATATATATATATATATATATATATATATATATATATATATGTATATATATATATATATATATGGATATCGCTCACTGGTAGCACCCTTGCTTGCCTAGCATGTGACTGGGACTCTCTGTTTGATCTCCAGTATCATATACATAAATAAGCAAGCGTATTAATTAAAGGCTGCCAAAGGATTTGTTTGAAACTTATAGTTTTGGGGGGTGGGGGTTGTTTTTGGTTTGTATAACAAAATTATATTGTTTGTCCTTTATTAAGTGTTAGACCAGCATTGCATTCTGCATGAATAAATTCCACGTGATCATAACACACCATCCTGTTCACACATTGTCAGATTTAATTAGAAACAATCAGACTCCACTTTGACATCGCTATGTATGTAAGCGGTATTGGCCTGGGATTTCTTTTTCCTTAACTCTTTGTCTGGGGATGAGGGTCATTTTGGGCTCCTAACATGAGCTGGGGAGGGTTCGGTCTTGTTCTGTTTTCTGGAAGAATATGTGTGAGACTAATACAATTTCATCCATGAGTACTCTGTTGAATTCACTGGAGACATTGAGGCTAGCTCTTCAGGGTAAAATTACAACTACAAATGAAATTTCTCAGATACAGGATTCTGCAGGTGACATCTCTTCTCTTCTTTTCTCTTCTCTTCTCTTCTCTTCTCTTCTCTTCTCTTCTCTTCTCTTCTCTTCTCTTCTCTTTCCTTCTCTTCTCTTCTCTTCTCTTTCCTTCTCTTCTCTTCTCTCCTCTTCTCTTCTCTTCTCTTCTCTTCTCTTCTCTTCTCTTCTCTTCTCTTCTCTTCTCTTCTCTTCTCTTCTCTTCTCTTCTCTTCTCTTCTCCTCTCCTCTCCTCTCCTCTCCTCTCCTCTCCTCTCCTCTGCTCTTCTCTTCTCGAAATGAGAACCTGATCCAGGTCCTTGTGCTTGCTACACAAGCGCTCTACCACTGAGCTGAATCCCCAACCCCTACCTAGTTTTTCTTAAATGCATTTATATGTTAAGAACGTTGTCCATCAAAGCTGCCAGGTAGACTGGCAGAAGTCCCTGCTAGCTGTGCTTTTGTTTCTTGTTCCTCATCTGCAGAGTCGATGTGTGCTGACGTGCCCTCTCTCTACACTGCTGTGAGAATGTGTCTTCTTAGAATTAGTCTCGCCTAATGAGCTTAGTTAGAGGTTTATGAGTTTTGTCCATTGCAAAGAGTTACCTTTGTTTGGAGGGGGTGAACTTGTTGTTTTATTTTCTTTGGTGACAGGGTTTCATGTAGCCCAGGCTAACACTGAATTCCATATGGCTGAGGATTACCGCCTGGAACTCCTGAGCCTCCTGCCTCCCTTTCCCAAGTGACGGGATGATGTGTATGCACCTCCACTCTGAGCCAAGAACTAGTTTTTCTATCAGTTTTCTCTGTTGTCTTTATGTTTTCAGTCTCGTTGGCTTTTGATATGTTGATTATACTTCCTCTGGGTTTAATTTGTTTCCCTTTCTGGTTTCTTACGATTAAATCTAAAGGTATTGACTTTGAATCTTAGTTTTTAATGCAGACAAATATTGTTTTACACACACACACACACACACACACACACACACACACACACACACACACACTGCCATGATGCTACTCCCAATCCCGATGTCAGGTTTTCCTAGTAATTGGCTATGAATACTTTCTAATTTCCTCTTAAAAGTTTTCTTTAACTCGTGCATGCCTGCCAATCTTCTTACACCGCGAGATACTTCAGATAGCTTCCTGGTATTAACTCCCTCCTCCCATTGCGGTCAAAGCATGTATTATATATGGGCTGACTCCTTTTAAACTTACTATGTGGTCTTATGATTCCCAAAGGCAGTCGTTCTTCAAAATGATTCTTAAATATTTAAAAATAATGTGTGTTCTGCTGGTGGTGCCAATTGCTCTTTAAATGTCAGTTAGATCGAGTCAGTTGTCAAGGTCACTCAAATCCTATGCTGCTGGAGTCTCACTGCGGGGCTGGGTTGCCACCGGAGAGCTTGGGCTGGCTTCTCCTGTATCACTTCACCCGCCACCTCTCCGCAGATCTGCTGGAGACTCCCCATTCATGGATTTTTTTAAGGCTGCTATTAAATGTGGGAACATGAATTTCATCCTCTTGACAACCCAACTCCTTTATCATAAAATAATATATCATGATATCATAAAATGAAATCATTTTTATCTCTGGCAATCTTCTTCGCTCTCAAGTCCAGTGACCAGATAGGAACATAAGCACTCTAGGTTTGTGAAGTACATAGAGCAGTTTGACAGGGAACTTGAAGGCTGAGAGAATCCAAGCCTGCTCTCAGCAGCTCACCTACAGACTCTGCCTTGGACATTTGTTAAAACTGGCAAATGACATATACACAGTCTTGTTGACTAAGAGCCATAGATAACATTAGGGTTACACTGTACACAGCTCCCCTCCCCTGCCCCCGGCTTGTGTGGGTCTGGATCTGCGTACCATGTGTCAGGTATCCCTTGTCACACCTCACATGAACTTCACTGCCCAATCCTCTCAGGCACCATTTAAGCTCCTCCCACCAAGGAGCATTGACTGCATAATGAACAAGGAGACTCCATTATCATTCTCCCTATATAGTTTACACAGGAAAGTCATTGGACGCCCTAATTCTTCTATATGCATGCCTCCTGCCTCCTGCCCCTTGCTTCCACCCACCTCATACTTCCTCCATTCTGCATCTGCCAGGACCTGGATTCATTCAATATTTTCCCTCACCATTGGCTTCAAGCTGGTTGATTATGGTGTACTTGGGTAAAGGTCTATTTAGGGTTCTAACTATGAGGTTGGCAGACCATCTGGGGTCTCGATGTCATTTTCCCAGTGACTTTGAATCCACTCACCATTATTTGTTCTAGAGTTTTTTGTTCAGCCCCACCCTACAAGATAGACTTTCATTCTATACTTATCAGACCATGGAAATCACTCATTGACTTTGCTTTTGTTTTTGTTTTATTTAAGAGTGTTTTCAGATAATATATTTTGCTCAAATTCGTTACCCTTTCACAGCTCCATTCCTACCTACCCAAGTTCATGTTCCTTTTTTTTTTTTCAAAAACAAACAAAATAACATACTGACAAAAGATAATGTCTTAGGATTTACAGACACCATGACCAAGACAAGTCTTATAAGGACAACATTTCACTGGGCCTGGCTTAGAGGTTCAGTGGTTCAGTCCATTATCATCAAGGCATAAGCATGGCCGCATCCAGGCAGGCATGGTGCAGGAGGAGCTGACAGTTCTACATCTTCATCTGAAGGCTTCTAGAAGATACTGGCTTCCAGACAGCTAAGATGAGGGTCTTAAAGCCCACATCCACAGTCACACACCTACTCCAACAGGAGCCACACCTTCTAATAGTGCCACTCCCTAGGCCTAGCATATACAAACCATCACAGATACCAAAACAAAACGAACAGTGTACAGAAAAAAAAACATGGAATTTGGTGATGGTCAGCTACTCCTGGGCACGGGGCCTGCCCTAGACTGTGATTGATATAACCAGTTACACTCCATTGGGAAAACTCCCTTTCCCATCAAGTATCGGTTGCAACTATCTACTTAGTTAGGGGTGAGACCCCGTGTCCACTTCCTCATCTCAGCAGCAGGCTCCTGTCTGGCTTGAACCTCTGCAAGTCTCATGGTGCTTCCACAGTCTCTGTGAGCTCATATGTGCCTCCAGTGTGACTAGAAGACCCCTTCCCATGGAGTCATCTACCATGTCTGGTTTTTACAATCTTCCCACCTACTCTTCCACATAGATCCCCCTGCCTTGTGGGGAGGGCTTGAATAAAGGCATCCCGATTAGGGTGGAATGCTCCAAAGTCTCTCACTCTCTGCACATTTCCCAATTGGGGCTTTTCGTGTTGACTGCCATTCACAGCAAGAAGCTTCTCTGATGAGGGCTGAAGGATGTTCTGAAATATAGGTTTATCAATATTGTACTGGCTGGTTTTGTGTGCCAACTTGACCCAAGCTGGAGTTATCACAAAGATGCCTCCCTTGAGGAAATGCCTCCATGAGATCCAGCTCTAAGACATTTTCTCAATTAGTGATCAAGGGGGGAAGGGCCCAGCCCATGGTGGGTGGTGCCATCCATGGATTGGTAGTCTTGGGTTCTATAAGAAAGCAAACTGAGCAAAGCAGGAGAAACAAGTTAATAAGCAACATTCCTCCATGGCCTCTGCATCAGCTCCTGCCTTCAGGTTCCTGCCGTGTGAATTCCTGTCCTGACTTCCTTTGGTGATGAACAGCAATGTGGAAGTATAAGCTGAATAAACCCTTTCCTCCCCAACTTTCTTCTTGATCATGATATTTTGTGCAGGAATAGAAACCGTGACAAAGACAAATATATTAATAGGGATCATTGTATTGCTATGTTCGTCTAGCAGAACAATAGCATCATTTTCATCCCGATGTCCAATTTTTTATCTAGCCTCAGGTTCTTGGCCATTTTAGGAATGACAGATATGGGTTCCATTTCATGGAGCAAGCCTTAAATATAATCAAAAAGTGGTTGGTTACTCTCTTAGCATTTGTACCACTATTGAACGAGTGTATATTGTCTGCAGGTCACTGTTGTAGGTCAGAGTTTGTAGCTGGGAGATACTGTTGATTACTTTTCTCTCCCAGCAGTGTGCAGAATACCTTCCAGAAGAAATAATTAGTAGGTAGGAGTGAAACTTTTAGTTGGGTACATAAGTATCTTAGTCAGTCTTCTATTGCTGTGAAGAGACACTACAACTACAGCAACTCTTATTTTTAAAAAAACGCATTTAATTGGGACTCGCCTATGATTTCAGAGTTTTAGTCCATTTGGATCATGGTGGGGAACGTGGAGGCATGCAGGCAGACATGGTGTTCAGGAAGTAGTTAGGAGTTCTACGTCTGGATGCTCAGGCAGCAGGAAGAGTGCATCTCTGGTCTTGGAATAGGCTTCTTGAAACCTCAAAGCCCAACTCCAGTGACACAGTACCTCTAAGAAAGCCACATACTCTAATTCTTTAAAATAGTGCCACTCCCTGGTGACCAAGTATTCAAATCTATGTGCCTCTGGGGACCACTCTCATTTAAGCTACCATTATAATTAAGTGGTGTTTTTAGAAATAGGGCCTTACCATCAAGTTGTGAAGAGCCACCAATATAGCCTTGGCAATAATCCATGATGTTTGGGAGTTTCTATGAAACCCTCTGGTGAATGACTCAACAAGATGCAATCTATTCCTGACACTGGAGGTTTTACCTAGACATAAAATATCTAATCGGGACACTGTATTAGTCATGGTTGTAGTTCTGTAAACAACAACAACAAAAAATGACCAAGGCAGCTTTTATAAGGACAACATTTAATTGGTGCTGGCTTACAGGTTCCAAGGTTCAGTCCATTATCACCAAGAGCATAGCAGCATCGAGGCAGGCATGGTATAGGAAGAGGTGAGAGTCCCACATCTTGTTCTGAAGGAAAACAGAAGAGACTGGCTTCCAGGCAGCTAGGACAAGGGTCTTAAAGCCCACACCCACAGTGACACACCTACTCCAACAAAACCACACCTCCTAACAGTGCCACTCCCTGGGCCAAGCATTATATGGTAACTCCATTTAAATCCTTTTCATATGTGTGCATATTTTAGGAACATTCCACCGTATTAGGCTTCCCTGTGGGCTTTTTAAAAGGGCTTTGGTGCTAACTGTTCCTCCCGTATCCCCTCCTTTCCCTACTCTCCCACGCCTTCCCCACTTAAGCCTCCTAGTCTAGTTTCCCCTTCATCTTTAAAACACTTTTATTTCCTCTTTTCTTATTTTCAAAAGTCTTTTCTCACTTATACGTAGGACAGTTTGGATGAATCTTCAAGTCCTAGTGTACCTTCTGCAATGTCAGTTTTGCTGTTAGGCCCATCTTCCACACCCTGCATCCCACGTTTATGCTGTCACGTTTAGAAGTTACTCTTCTATAACACCACGTGGCTTCCTCTTCCGTCCATTAAAACTTATATGTATTTCTTCTGCACCTACCACTTAAATTTTTTTACTTAAGGATCTCACAGTGCCGGCCAGGCAGGCCTCAGACGTGGACCCCTTCTGCCTCTGCTTCCCAAATGCTAGGACTGCATGCATGCACCACCATGCCCAACTTAATTTAACTTAATATTTGATATGCATAGTCATGCCTTGACATGTGTCTTGGATTTATTTCAGTTTATTCTTTTCTCCATATGAGGCATCGCGTGTCTTCATACCGTTTGTGCCTGTAAAGTGTTGTAAATGTTTTCTGACTACAAGGTCCTTTTGTGTGAGTATTTCTGAGTTGTCTGGGATGCCGTTGAGTTCCTTGGAAGCAGCTTTCATACCTCGGCTGTGCCTTGCTGTTCTCCTGCCTTTACAGAAAGACCCTGTATGTACTCTTGCTACCCCACCACCACCCAAGCAACTAGTTTTCCAGTCTAGCTGGCAGGCCAGTTTCTATGCCTGATTGTGCCCCCCTTTTACCTATTCTTTCCAGGTGGCTCTTTACTCAGCCCAATAATCTCCTCACAAGTGTGCTGGTCAGCAGGTGGGTGAACAATGAAGGGGCCCCATTGCATCTTTCCATGTTTTCTTCTCCAAGAGTCACATGCTCCTCGTTCTTGGAAAGTAAGTCTCATCCCATCAGAATTACCTCATCCCTATTCCTTCCAGTGGAGTGTATTCCACCCATGTCTATCTACTCCATGGATTATTTCTGTGGTTTTGGTGGTAATAATGAAGGAGGTGGTGGTAGTGGTAGTTGTGGTGATGGTGGTAGTGGTGGTGCTGTTGCTGCTGGTAGTGGTAGTGGTGGTGGTAGTGGTGCTGTTGAATGGACAGGCTAAAGAAGTGGTTCCACATACGTCCAGCTTAGAGAATCGATGAATGTATCCAGGCTACTCACAGAAGCATGGATGACCCAAAGGCAGTTGCTTCATGGGTGACTCATGGGAGCTGCATTCCTGGAGCTTCCTGCATGACTTGCCGCAGAGCCTCTGGTCAGTTTCCTCTCTCCCAGCAGGCCTTGGAGAGGGGACTGAGAATCCCTTTAAGTTTCAGGAACTTCCTAAAAGTTGTGAGTTGTTTATCTCCTCATCCATCCTTAAGGAGCCTTCCTTCAGGATGGGATGATGCAGTGCAGAGGAAATTGCTGTACCACATGTGTGTGCACTATGGATAGAGTGCATCTGTGTATGGATGTGGAAGCCAGAAGTCAATACCTGATGACATCCTTAGCCACCCTTCACTTTAATTTTTCTATACAAGAGTCTCTCAGGCAACCTGGAGCTCTGTGACTAGCTAAGCTAGCTGGCCAGCAAACCCTTGGGATCCTCCTGTCTCTATGTCTTCTGTGTTGATATTACAGGCCCATATCAAAATGCCTAGCTTTTATGTGGAGGCCTGGGAGCTAAATTTGGGTTCTCATGCTTATACAACAAGCCCTTCACTGACAGCTTCATCAGTGCCCCCACTGTGTTTTATAGTTGTGCCTTTCAGATGTTCCTGGTAAGTTCTCCTACCTGGCCTTCCGTCCAATACCAATACTCCCCTCTCCCCACCACCCCTAACATCCCCCGTGTTCTTCATAATCCACTGAATTTTGCTTTTCACCCTTTTATTTTGTTTTTAATGTTTTTCAATTTTTATTTAATTGAATTATTTATATTTTTATTGTATATTGTGTATACCTGTTTGCTTGCATGTACTACATATAAAGCTGGTATCCATGGAGACAGGAGAGGACACTGGATCCACTGGAATGGGAGTTTCATTGCAGATGATTGTGGGTACAGGGAATCAAACCTGGTCCTCTGGAAAGACCTCCCCAACCCCGTGTTTTATTTTTGATGACTTTCCTGTCCTGTATCCTAGATTTTTAGACTATACTCATCTGTCAACTTGACTAGGCTTATTTTCTGCTTTCTTCACTCACATTTTCTTATGCTCCCTTTAAGACATAAATCGGGCTTAAGCCCTAGTTGGCCTGATCCTTTACATGCAACCCAAACTTGCTTTGATCTAACAGCAATCCTCCTGCCTCAGCCTCCCAAGTGCTCTAATTCTTTCTTAATACAAACTGTACCTTCTTCATTTACTCCTTAGACTTATTACAGGGTCTTTCTCTGACTGCTATGTGCAGTTAAATTTCACCTGGGGTAACTGTGGAGTCCTGCTAGTGATACCTTTTTCATGGTAACAGAACCACTGGAGGAAGGTGAAGGGCAGCCAATAACTCCCATGCATGTCCCTCCACCAAGACAATATCAGGAGTAAGGCAAAAAGTCTCTCACAAAAGTGTCAATCAAACCATGTCTCCATACTCAGCCAGCCCTGCCTTGCTGCCCTCCCCCCCAGACACCCTAGACCCTGGATGAGCCTTCTTTCCCATCCCTGCTTCATAAAGGCCTGGGTCCTTTGGCCTCAGTCCTAGGCTCTGCTCTATCCACTGTCCCCTATCGTCCAATCTGCTATCAGTGACCCCCATCCTAGCTACTCTGGCCCCTGGCTTTTTTTCTGGTATTGTGGTCTGCTGGTGCACTGGCTCACAGAGAGCAGTGGACAATATCTGTTTCCCTTTCTCTTCATCCTTTCTCTGCTCCACCCTGTGCTTCCCTAACCCTTACAAACCATCTAGACCATAGAGCCAAGCCCTATCTCTCAGGCCAAGCTAAGGATTGTTTTCTCTCTCTCTCTCTCTCTCTCTCTCTCTCTCTCTCTCTCTCTCTCTCTCTCCCCCCCCCCCCCCGCCCATTTACTTAAACCCCTCAGCCCACTTCAGGCCAAGTTTGATCCTGATCTTATGTTCCCTTATTGCTGCCTTGAGCAAAGACAGACAGCCTGGCTTTGAGCCAGGAGGCTGGCCCCAGGCCATTGTCCTGCTGGGTTGTTAGTACCATTTACCACAGAGCCGAGGATCCAGCTCCTGTTGTTGGCTCTGTGTCCACAATTCAGGCCACCTGTGGCTTAGGCACTGCTTTCCCCCAAAACCACTCCCCTTTCCCTTTAACCCACTTCCCCCTCACTCTTTTCTCAGTCTCCTGTACCCAGCCCCTCCCTCTCTGGGGCCTTTGTTTCTGATCTTGCTATGAGTCCGCCCCTCCACCTTTCTCCATCTTTGAAACTGTGGTGGGGTGACACTTCCTCTGGGATGTTGCCTCCTGTCCATCTCCTTGACTCACCCTACACTGTGTGCCACTGTCCAGCATTCCCTGTCTTTGTGTCTCTCTCTGAGGCTTGAGGATATGGCAGGCAGGCCTTGCTTCTTTTTGATCCCCTGGCTCCAACACGGTCTTGTGCAGAGGAGAGGGAGGGAGCTTTATAAGTGTCACAGTATGAATTAATGCATCCTGACCTGTTTCCTGTTGTCAGAGTCTTGGGAACCTCTAGTCTCAACCCCATCTCTAGACCCCTGGCTTCAGCCCAGCAGATCAGATGCTCCTAAAGCTACCTCACCCCATCACTGCTGGGCATAGCACAACCACCATCAAAGCAATGCATGGCTCAACTCCCATCACTGCTGGGCGTGGACGTTTCCTCTAGAATGGACCATACAAGACAGCATCCTGCAACATCCTACCTGGTGGGACCCTAGAGCATCATGCCACCTGGATAAACAGGCTGTCCCTGAATTCAACTCACAGCAGTGTTGGGTCAATGGAAAGGATCTTCTAGAGACCAAGATGCTTTTCACAGGGCCCACTACCCTCAGGGTATCCTGTCTGTCCTCATGGGAGATACTGTGCACTCTGCCAAGACCTGCTTGGCTAGAAAAAAGCTGGAGACAGGTGACAGGCCCATCAGACACTCAAGAAAGGATTCAGAGGGGCTGACATTCAAGGATCAATAAGGGGGAGGTGGGGATATCAGTGACCATGGTCTCTGAAATGATGACTCCTGTTCTGTGACATTTAACAAGAATACACAGGCTAATGTGGGGTGGCAACATCCCACAGGCCACAAACAGCTCCAGGATGGGGTCATCGGAGAGGAAAATTCAAGGTAACTGGAACCTTGTAACAGTCACAGTTGGGATCAAGGCCTAAGTTCAGAATTCACTCTGGAAGCTGTGGCTGTGACTGTTCTCAAGTGAGACAGATCTTGCTATAGCTTTATAGAAGGACTTTACACAGAGTGTGATAATCTGTCTCTGGGTGCCCCCTGAAGAACAAAGACCTGCCTCAGAGCATGACTGTCACCAGGCCCAAAAAAACCCTGTCACAGGGAAGAGCAGGTAGGTGGTGCCTGCCTCTTTGCCATGATGGGGGTGCCTCTCACAAGATAGCTGCAGGCCACAGTGATGGCATGACGTGGGCAGCTGAACAAGGAGAAGGATCACACCATACCAGAGCAAATCTGGACCTGGTATGCCTTCCCCTAGTGGGAGGAGTCAAAAAGGAGGGTGCACAGGAAACTATCAGGACACTGAGGCCCTATGTGTGGGCTAGTCATGGGGCAGAATCAAAGGGTGGAAGATCTTAGCAGCAGGGTCAAACTTGCCACTATGCACCATGGCAGTATTTTCTTTGTGGTTGGTTTGGTTTGGGTTTGGGTGCTGGGGATGGATGTAACCCAGAGCTTTGCTGATGCTAAGCAAGTATCTACCCCAGAGCTAACCTCCTATTCCTAAAGGAAATATACCATAGGAGACCCCAGTGTTATTTACGGTCCTTCTTAAAGAAAAAGACTCAGGTAGCATGGGACCTGCTGGGAGCCTAAGAAACTCTCCTGCCAGGAGCATCCTCCTATGATTCTGCACTGAGCCCCTGCCTTCCCTTTGAGATGCACAGGCAGGCCACCTCTGGGCCCAGTGGAGACAGCCACACACTACCAGACTCTCACCACCATTGAACTGCGCAATTGCCAGCCCTTGCAGGCTCTTTAGTAACTACGATTGATTCCCAGGCTGGGGTCTAATTGCTGGTCTGTTGCTGTGATCTCAGAAAAAGGCTGCCACCGTGGGGGAGCTGGAGTACAGGCTCACGCCTTCCCTAGATAAAATGAAGGAGGTTTTTCTCTTTCCTCTTTTGAATGGCTGGCGGGCAGGAAACTGGCGATTATGCATCAAAGCACAGCATTTGTGCTGCAGGACTGGTGGGAGAGGACTTACTTGCGAGCACAGTCCCTGCAGCAGTGTTCCGGGAGCCTGGGGTCACCTGTCCAGCTCCTCTCACCAGCTTCAGAAAGAACCTGAGCTGTTTGCCTGGAGCCATCCACAGCAGTGAGAGTGGCTGCCCGATGCAGAGCCCCCAGGACTCCCAGAATCCAGAGGAGGGAGCAAGGGTCGTGCTAACGAGCTTTGCCAAGCGATGAGAGTCTCTGCGTATATGAGCTCCTTGAGTTCTGAGGATACAGCACAGCTTAGGTAGGTGATGATCCCCCCCACACACACACACAAAGAGCAGTCCAGGTTTTGGTGGTCAGGCATCATGGCAGGCAAGGAGAACAAAGTGGATGGTAAGTGGATGTTACGGAGTCTGTTCCCCCTGCCCTGCTGCACAGGACCACCCACCAAGCCTCTCGACCCAGAACCAATGTCTCCCCACAGCCCTCTGTGAAGGTGGCATTGAGCAGGGTAGCTACCTTCCAAACCTCTGAGTTCTCTGCCTCTTACCTTGGACCACAGCCCGAGAGAGAACGAGGAGGCCGCATGTGTCACACACCTGCTTCTTTGAGGAAGGTCATGTCAAACACAGGTGGTAGCAATGGGTGCTACCATGAACATGCTAAATCTTGGACCACGGTGCTGAAGCCTGTTGTTTAGTGGTCTTTGGATCATTGCGGGCTGGGACCTCCAGGACGATGTGGAACCCTACTTTCTCCTCGCTCGCTTGCCACCACCTGTGTGTGACATGACCTTCCTCAAAGAAGCAGGTGTGTGACACATGTGGCCAGCTTGGAGGCCACTCTTATTTCCACCTTGGACAACGAGGATCCAACTGGAAAGGATGGAGCCATGGCTAGCGCAGCCCTGCAACTTCAAGGCCAGGCTTTATTTTGCCAGCCAGACACTTCAAGGACATGGGGGCCCTCCCACCGCTAGACTCTCACTTATTCCTTCATTCTCAGATTAACTGTGGCCATTCTGTGGTCTCCCAACACGTGCCAAAAGCTCTGTGTCCTAGCTGAGTGGCCATTCTCTAAGCCTGGCTTTCCCCACAGTAAAGTGAGGATTAGCTCTCATGGGGTCATTTTGAACGTTTGTTAAGGAGCCTGTGTGTGAAACACCTAATAACTGTATAAATAGCTATCGCGCCCCAACTGCTGAGGGGTGGCTGAGCCCCAGGCTCATTACCAGGCTCTCTGATGATCCTGGGGGCACTGTGACAGTTCTTCGTCCATAGGAGCAGAGACCAAGCACGGAGAAGCTGAGATGGGCAAGGCTAGTTGGGCAGCTGAACTTCCTTGTGGGCTGAAGGGCAAGAAGAACGAGCGCTTGAGAGAGGTGCAGGGCCACACACACCCAGACCCCAGGAGCTGTTGGGGCTGATCCCCCATTTCACTGTCACAGATGGCTCCGTTTCTAGATTCTTTTGGTGCTTGCCAGGGGTTCTAAGGTTTGCTCCTAGGAGTCTGCTTGTCTGAGCATTGGCTCTGCAGAGCTGACTAGCTAGTGTGTCATAGAAGGAGCATCCCCTATCCCTGACCAGCACTGAAGATATGAAAATGGGTTCTTTAGTACTATAGTAGGCTGGAAGAAGAAACAGAGTTGCTGAGGCCAAGAGTTCAGGGCCAATGAAGGGCTCGGTGGGCACCAGGAAGTGTTATGTAGAGAAGAAACTAGGCAGAAGGCACGGCTTGTTCTGTGATCTTGGAGGCTGTCCCCACCTCCCAGAACCACTGGGACAGGAGTGGAGCAAGTAAGACTCACAAAGGAGACACAAGACCTTTGTTACATTGATACTAAGATCCCTTCTGGTCTCATCATCCTTGCTGGCTCCTGTCAGCTCAATTAAGGCTGAGGAGGGTGAAGGCAGAAGAGGGAAGAGTCAAGGAAAGCCAAGTGGTCCTCAAGGGATTCCCCACAAGATCACCACTTCTTCAGGAGTTCGACTATATCCTATGATGCCCAGAGCCCTGACTCCTGGGACCCTCTGCCTTCTGTGTAGTTCAGTACCTGACATGGCGCTGTCCAAAGTGCCCTGGTGCTGAACTGAGTAAAAAGGATGTTGCGGATCTTGATCGATCTGTGACATTAGCAAGGTTGGGAATAACAGCAGTGGTAATGATACCACTTGTGACTCAGGGGAGACTCTCCACTTTGGACTGTGAGATGGAGCAGACAGTGGAGTCTAGAACTACCATCGGGGTGCCACAGGGTGGGGCCAGTGCTCATCTGTGCCTTGGCCACATCCCAGCTCTGTAGATTAACACTTTAAAAATAGAGATGGGTTGGGAAAGTCCATGCCCTGTAGCAGAGCCCATGGACAGATGGTGCAGTCTCTGACGGGCAGGGCCTCTGGCTCCTCCAAGCCCCAGCCCAGCAAGATGCATCTTTTCCTGGCACTATTTTTAAAGGTTATTTTTAGTATTCTTGGAAAGCTCTGACTCCAGACATCAAGAGCAAGCAGACCTGCTTGCTTTTGCTCTGTTTCTAGTTCTGCGTGGCCCACACAGAAGCCTTAGGCCACAGGTGGCTATCTGGAGGTAAAATGACTTTGAGCATTGGACCCTCATCTCATGGGACCCACTCAAGGCTATGGTCAGCAGAGATAGTGAATAACTCAGATGAGGACTACCCCTACCATAGAAATCTTCAGTAAAGAGAGTTTGGTCAAATATATCAGCCTAGCCACAGAGACCCCAGACATCCTGAAGGCTGCAGTAAGGTGTAGTCTCTTGCCTCTTGTCTTCCCAGATCCCAGTCTCCCAGAATGCAGAGGTAAATCCTGGCCCGGCCTCCAAACTCTATAAGTAATTAGAGATAGCTACTGTTAGGGCTAGGACTTGTATTATAAGTAAGGTTCCTGTTGGGGTTTGGGAAGGACAAGTGTACCCACTGATCGAGACATGACACAGATATGGTTTCACCCCCTTGACTGAAGCTGTGTCCCCTCCTGGATGCTATCATATCCTTACAAAAATCTCATTCTGTGGTGAGATCTTGCTTCTGTAAACTGGTGATCACAAATCAAGTTGTGATTGATGTTGGGCTAGAAGCCAGTTATGTGCCTTCCCTACCCCAAGGGATAGGCTTCATACAAAGACATGAATACTGGGGCTAGAGAGATGGCTCAGTGGTTAAAAGCATCAACTCTTCTTCCAGAGGTTCTGAGTTCAATTCCCAGCAACAACATGGTGGCTCACAACTATCTGTAAGGGATCTGATGCCCTCTTCTGATGTGTCTGAAGACAGCTACAGTGTACTCACATACATAAAATAAATAAATAAGTCTTTAAAAAAACACAAAAGCAAAGACGTGAATACCGTGCACCTACATGATGATGACCTCATCATTGGCTTGATGTTGGCAGTTGGCCACCACACAAGTATCCTTACTTCATGAATAAAAACATGAGGCTCAGGGAAATGTCCCTCCCACCTCCATTCCCATCCTCATGCAGCCATTCCTTGCAGATGTGGGATAGGAAGCCCAGTCCTGAGCTGTTGCCTTCTCTAGACTCCCGGGGAGTCAAATGGAAGTCTGAGCTGTCACTCTGAGGGCCCAGATCCCAGCTTAAAATATGAGGTGACATTCCTTAGTACACAGGGAGTTGGGCGTGAGATGAAAATGATCTCATAAATATGTAAATCATCCCGTTTTGCTTCCCCAGGGAGACTGCCCAACACCACCTCCCCTACCTGGCTGCTCCACCATCCCTCCACACAGGCCTCAGCAAGATCCACGGTGGGCTTGTTAATGAGGTTAGAACTGAATGGGGACCATAATGCAATGGTGTGGGGGAGCGTGCTACATCCCTCCTCTCGGGTAAGGGTAACAGGGATTGCTCAGAGCATCATGGTTCTTGGGGACTGATTCCAGCTCTGAGACCCCTGCCTGAGCAGGGAGGGGCCCAAGAGAGCTTGGAAGGCACAGAACCAGGCACTTAGGTGGACAGATGAGAAACGGAGTCCCAAGGCACTGCCCTGATTGAGTTAAAGACAGACCATAGGCCCCAAACAAACAAACAAACAAATAACGAGGTGAAAAAGATCTGGCTCCATGTTCAAGGCCAGTTCTCCTGCTCTTGCACAGAGCCACCTGAACTCCTTCAGCTGAGCCATGGTCTCCCCAGGAGGCCAGGCTGCAGCCACACACAGCCAGGTGCTGTGCCTCTAACCCAGCCTCGTGTCTTCCCCTGCCCCAACATGGATGAGACTGAAAACAGACCCTGTGGCTGCTGTACACAGTGCTTGGAAGTCAAGACTGCCTGGACAGCAAAGGCAGGGTTCTCCAGACTCTAACCACGCCCTCAGTGGCCTTGACTCTGTCAAGGCTGTCTCTACCTAGAAGCCTGCTGCAGAGGTCCTTTCCATCACTGTGGCTTCTGTGTCCACCCTCAGGGGACTCTGGACTTCTCACCTCCTGTCCTACCATGTTCTTTTTGGTGGGAAGGCCCTGCTTCTTGTCTCCAGCACACCAGCAGTCCTTCTGGCCAGCGCTGGCCCTCCTCTCTGGCTGGCCCGTCCTGTCTCTAGACATTTAGTCTTTCTGCAGCCATTCTGCATAGAACTGGCCAACGGCCTGCCCGCCTGTCCCAGCAGTATGTTGAGTGGAGGCAGAAGAGTAGGTGCCATGGTGATCTGAGTGCCAGGCCCCATCCTCTGGCTTTCTGTCAGCAGCTGAGTTTCAAGCACTGCACAGATGGCACATGGAACTTTTGACACACCAGGGGCTGGAAGAATGAAGAGTCCACCATCCACTTGGATCTGAGATAGGCAGGTGAACTTTTCCTCAGGTACAAAGGGAATTCAGGACCCCAGAATTCAGCCTGGGAGAGGCTCTGCAAGATGCTAAGGAGTAGCTTCCTCCCCGTAGCCCTCAGATCCCACTATAGTTATCATCAACAGAGGGGGAGATGATACCAGACCATCCAGAATGGAGTCAGACATTTAGCATGTCCTTTTAGTTCTTGCTCTTATCTTTCAAAAGACACTGTCTCTTGGGCAACTACTATACATGGGATACTGGAGACTGAAAGGGAAGAGAATGGTCCCAGCCACCTAGCCAAGTAAACCCACACCACAAGAGTGTTCCACAGACCCTCCTCACAGAATCACCTTAGTGCACGCCCAGGCCTAAGCCTGGATTCAAACATATAGCAGTTCCCAGGTGCCATGAGGAAGCTGTTGAGCCCATAAGGCCACTTTGCCTACCAGCAGGTGCAGCGCCTTTAGGCTGCCAAGAGCGCTGTAGGGTGCATCCCAAAGCCTGAGCTTTTGGTTTTGGGTTCCAGGACTGACATCAGGGGCTCCACATAGGGTCTGTGCTTGGGATCTGACAGATGGAAAAGGGAAATATAGCCTGCACAGTCGCTGTGGGGCTTAAATGAGATAATAGATCAAAGAAGTTACTGCAGTGTGACCTCAGACACTGAACTATCTGGCGAAAACAAAATCTTTTCTGCCTCTGTTTCCAGGTTAGAAAAGATGAGGGGTTATGCTCTTGCTTTGCCCGGGCACTGAGAGGACCAGGAGCGACAGACTAAGGCCCACAGAAAAGAGTCAGCATCCTTGCCCTCCCCCACCTCAGACCTAGCAACGCTCCTTGCCAATCATTGGCTGTCCCTGGGTCATGTGAACCTCTTTCAACCAATCCCCATGAATGTTGAAATGCGATACAGTGATTGGCTGAATCCTGGGTCACATGTCCTCCATGGCTTAATGTCTTCTACTCTCCAGAGCTAGGGGAAGGAGGGGAGCCAGTGGGCATCAAACACCAAATAGCTCTCCCACTGCCCAGACCCTGAAGGAATAGAGCCACCTCTACCATACTGCCCATACTATGGGTAAAGGGGATGTGGTGGGCAGAAAGAGCGTCCAGGAGTTTCCAGCTCTGGCCTGGAGCATCTTGCTAAGGAAGAGGGGGATGCAGAAAAGAAACTGTGCCAGTCTAAGGTCAAGCTGAAAGTGAGGCTCAGGAAATGAAATTGGACTCCCTCCATGGACCCAGTGAAAGCCACCCATCTTCTAGAAGGGCCAGGAGCAGGCAAGGCTGCAGGGAAGAACGAGTTGCCCACGGGGGCACCGCCCACTGCCTGCCACAGCCCTGAGGCCTCTGAAGGCTGAAATCCGCTCTAGCTCGACCCCTGCCAATAAAGGTTTGGGAAGCTGGTGGTGCAGGTGGGAGGCAAATGCGTGAGTCATTCCCCAAGGAAACAGAGGAAATGCAGAGCCTGGAGCTGGAGGAGGAGGAAGGAAGGAAGGGGAGGGGGGAAGGAAGGAAAGGGGAGGAGGACGGAGGGGAAGCACTGACAGAGGACAAAGAGATTAAATCCCACCTGTGATGTTGGTGAGGCCAGAAGATGGGAGGGTCTGCTCCAAGGTCAGGTGTAGTGTCCCTCATCCCCCTCCCCCTGGGGGTGGGGGGAGGGGGATAAGCAAAAAACTGTGCAGGCCTTTGTCCCTAGATAGGTAAAGGACAAAGAGGAGAGTGAGAGGCAGGGACAGAGCAGAGGAATGGAGAAAACGTGTCAGGATAGAGTCACTGGAAGAGTGAGGTTTACTGACAGCAGGCAACGAAGCCAGAGCATTCTCCATACATGTGTCTGCTCTGCTGTGAATCTGGTGATGAGCCGACATCTGTATCCTCTCTTCACAGCTTGGGAGACTTGAGTCCAAGGATAGCGTTCCTGGTGCTTTGTACAGACGCCACACATGGATGTGAGTTCTCAAGTCTCTTTGAGTACCTCAGCTCCTGGGCCTGACTACCACACCACGAAAGGCGGTGGTTTGTAACAGGGGTCTGTTCCAGGCCAGAGACTCCTCAGGTAGTCATACTGTGTGAGCCTGCGCACTGCACTGGTGAGGAGAGCTCTGGGTACAGTGATGGGTGGGGCAGGGCAGTGCGCTGGGACTTCCAGAGGGATTTTGAATGCTAGGAGGGAGTCCTGGTGTTCACATTATCACCCTGAAAGCTGCATTCTACTGATTGTCACTCAAAGCAGGCTTGGGCTCACAAAGAACAGGACTTGCACCTGAACATGCCAAGGCCTGCTGTGTGAAAGGATGCGGAACTGTTGGCCTGTGATATCACAGGCTATAATCTTTGTCCTGTTATCGCCCCACCTTGCCCCTGATGGACCTGTTGGAAGTAGTTCTGCCCATTGTGCAAAGACTTGAAGGGAGTGAGATTGCATGGCTAACCGTCCCTCCAGGGGATCAGAGCACCTCAGAATCTGTTTCCCGCCTCTACACCCTATTTCCTCTGCCACCACCTCAGCCTTATCTTGACCTCCTGTCTCCAGCCCCGCTCCTCCCGGGGATGCTAAGGAAGCTACAGAAAACAGACGAGAACCTCTCATGGATGCTGAACACCCCCCAGCTTCCTGCCCTGTTTACTCCCACCCCCTCCTACTTGGGGCATCACACACAAATGCACCTTGAGGAGGCATGTCCCCAGTACCCTGCTTAGAGCAGGGACCCACCCTAGATCCAGGATTATTGTCCTTGTAGGCCAGCCTGACCCAGGAAAAAACGTAGGTACTGAATCCTGCCAGCATTCTGGAGCCTTCAGTGTGGCCCTTCCCCTGGTCCTGACAGAAGACGTGGCTTCACTGCGATGTTCCTACTCAGACCCCACAATTTCCGTTTGAGGGTTCCTCCCTCTTGGCTGGAGACTCTGCCCAAACACCAACTCACTCCATCATCTGGCAATAGTTAATGAGACCATCCACATCAAGACACACAGAGGAAATAAACACAGTGGGGCAGGCAGGTGGACTAGTTACATCAGGCTAGGTGCGGAGAAACACCACGGCTTTCTCAACAATGCAAAGGAGTGTCCACCTTGATCCTTGTTCTAAACAATAAGCCATGTACAGCCAGAAATCGAATCAGAGCGAGAGTGGGCAGGAAGTCCAAAGGGGAGGACGGCTATTGTTCCCAGAAGGAACAATGGCGGTGGCGGAGGTTCAAGGAGGCGGGTCTGGCAGCTGCTGAAAGGTTGAGACCACTTTGTATACACAAAACCATGATGGCTGAGCCAGGAAGAAGGTGGCAGGGTAGAGCCTTGAGGACTGTACGCGTAGATGAAGCTAGAAAGAAAAGGAGCTGGACAGAGGCCAGATTACCAAAAGCTCTGCGGTGAGTATGGGAGACAGCAACTCCAGAGGAGCCGTGCCTTAAAATCTAGGACAAGAGATGCAAACTCCAAGACTCGGACCCTGAAGCTTACTTTGCTTATAGTGATCACTTGTTTCCACATATTGTGTTGGGTAGCCAAGCAGACCTGAGTTCTAGGATTACACTCAGCCCAGCACTTACATACAACCCTGCGGGAGGAGTTTCATCCTCAACCAATTTCTTCCATGTACCCAGAACCCAGTGCTCTCCAACCTGCTTTCCCCACTGCCTACACCCAGCCCCAACCCAGACCTCTATAGACCATGAATCAGGCAGTTTAATACCAAGGACACGGGCAGATCTTGGAACAGGCTCAGAGCTACCAACAGCCCAGTGTCCACTGAGAATCTTCACCCCTGTACTGCCCCTGGGGTGCAGCTTACTCTTACAGAAGCCGAGTAGGAAATCACACTGTCTCTGACTTCAAAAACACTTTGAAAACTGAAAATTACTGCCAAGCTATTAATACAGTTTATCTGTAGGCGCCCCCGTGTTGTAGATAAAGCGTTTTGACCTTCCCGGTACCCGGAAAAGAAACCGTGGTAAGCCATTTCACTGCCAAAACCACAATTCCCCAGCACTTAATCGTATTCCCAAGGTCAAACGTGAGGGGAGGCAAGGCTGACCCCAGGAAGGCCACTCTGGGCCTGCTGGGGCTCCTGGGGCCCCATCCACCCACTGACACCTGCAGGTCCTCCCAGGAATGATGGGTCCTGCCCAGAGCCCCGGCTGAGCCTGCACCTTCCCAGCTTCTTTTTCACAGCCTGGGTAATTGGCACAAGAAGCACAAATACTTTGTTCAAATGCTGGGAAGTGGAAAATTTTCTAATCTGTCAGGCAAAAATCTCCCTTTCTCCTTCTGCTTTTTCTCCCGACAGGAAAAGGCTGCATTTGGAGCCCTTCAGATGCAGATGTGTGAAGACTTTGGAAGCGACTACTTGGGGACTGAGCGGCTTCTATTGATTGGAAAAACACACAGCCCGGGCCCTTTGCATATCACAAGTAGCATTTTTTTTTCTGGGTTTGAGCAGGTTTGGAAAGCCAGCCACGGGGCCTCAGCGCCCCCTGTGAGCCGGAGACGGTATTGCAAAGGAGCAGCGACAGGCAGAGGCTGATGTGGCCAGCTGGAAGAGGCAGCACCCTGAAGGGATAGGTGAACAGCAGGTGCACCCACCTGGTTTTCATCAATTGGAGCGCTTGGGAGAGTCAACTCACCTCATCTGTTGTCTGCAGCTTATGGCCACTCAAACCCTTCTCCTGACCAGGACACATGCCCAACCTCCCAGAGCCAATTAGGAAATAAGATTGTCACTGTAAAATTGGGGTACAGTCTTGAACCTCACGAACAAGCTGTGTGACTTGAAGGCCAGGAGGCTTCTAGATGCACCACCACCAAACCACTCCCACTCCACCTCAGGGTAGGTTCTAGAGCATAAGAGCCAGTCCGAGGATGGCCTCACAGACTATCCCAATGCCTTTGCTTGTGCCAGCCTCCTTGCATGTGATGGATGGACAGAGCCCCCTCCCTGTTGCCTCTGAGTCCCACCAGTGACAGAAAAGGCCACACAACACCAAAGACAAAAGGATGTCCCTCATGTGAACAGGTATGGCCCCTGCCATCTCCTGGGACATATGACCAGGACCCTTTGATGTGAGCTCCTATGTTTGTGGCTCTGCCACAGTGTCCTCTGCCCACTTGCATATGTGGACAAGCAGGAACAGAATCCAGATGTGCTGATCTCCAGGCTGAAAAGGCAGGGTGGGGCTCTCTGCAATGGTGCATTCCTGGGGAGATGCAGGAGAGTTCTGGAGCAAAGCAGGTGATATGAAACCACATGACCATGTCAAAGAGGGTCTGGTCCCTGCTGTCTGGATGTAGGCTCCATCCAGCCCCATCAACTCCACAACTACTCACTCTCCCCCACCCCATATGGAGAGCTACCAAAGGCCAAGGACACAGAGTTAGGGTCTAGACTTGAAGTGGTTCCTCTTGACATACCACGTGGACCTGGGCCTACCAGCTGTTCCTTTGGAGAACTGGGTCTCTGGAGCTATACAGTGAGACTAACATCAGGATGCATGTGCTGGTAATCGGAGTAGGCACCGTGTATCAGCTCTGCAAGACAGGGTGTCTGTGTATCTCTCTCTATGCCCTGAGGCATCTCTGGCTCACTCATGGGGAACTAGGCTGAGAGAGACCACAGCATGCAGGGGTGACACAAGATGGCTAGCGTGCCATCCTCTATGGCTCCGTAGCCAGGAATAGCACATTACCATGGCAGTCTGCCTCCCTTTCTTCCAAGGGGTATTCACAATATTCCCAGTTCTTTATCTCCTTCTAAATGGCTTCCCACAGACCAGACAACCAAGGGCATCTCTAGGCTTCTGCTCATTGACAGAGAACAAGCCTGGGGTGGCAGACATGATGATCAGAGCGGAGCCCCAAATGAATGAGGAGTGTCTAGTTAACCTGTGGGTAACATCTGTGAACAAGGCCAAGGATACCACAATATCAGGATGTGGGAGAGGCATAGAATACTACCAGACAACGCTTAAAACTAACCTTGTCTCTCCACCCTGAGTCAATTGGGTGAATCTGACTTAGGCTGGGATTGAAGGGTGTGTCACTCAAAAGGCCATGAAGAAGGTCCCTGGAGGAGACAGGAGACCTCAGGGGAGCAGAAAGTCCCATCTGGGGTTGGGGGCAGGCTGGAAGGGCAAGGGGGCTGTAGAGAATCTCAAGTGGAAGGTAGAAGGGGCGAGAGCTTATGTTCCAAACAGATGTGGATGTTCCCTGGGCTGTGGCTCTGTGGGAGAGGAGGCATGAGAAATAAATCCAGTGAGACAGCATGAGCATATGGACACACAGCTGGCCAGGCACATCTGGGAGGGATAACAGTGATGCTCTAGGGGACTCTAAGGGTCAGTGGGGACCTCCAGGGCTGCTTGGGAGGTCAGCTTTCAGCTTAATCTGGGGAAGAGATGTTTGTAAGACACTTCCCAGTGCTCAGGTCCTGGGAGAGGGACTCACATGAGTCCCAGGACCCCAGCACCCCAGAAGATACCATGGACATTAGTGGGATAGGAAGGGATGTCCCGGAGAGTCCCACACCTGGAATCAAGTCCATTTTTGCCATCAATTCATAGATTATCTATTGAGAATTGGTGCAGAGCCACCGTACCCTTGACCCTGCTGGATCCCCACAGCAGTTAAGCAGATTAGCCTGGGAGAATGAAGACTTGCCAGTGTTACAGGCTGAGGACCAGATTGTAAGGGATCTCAGCCATCAGTAAGTCACAGCAGCGCCCAGGGCTCTAGCCACAGGAAGACAACTCAGGATCTCTTACATGCATGGTAACAAGCTGTAACCACGATTTCCATGTTCTTCTGTTTGGAACTCAAGTGAGTTCCCAGATTCACAGGGAGGACATAGGGGCCTAAGTACCCTGCCTAATAGAACCAGAGCCCAGGAATATACCCTGAGGTCAAGAACAAATTCCAGACTCCAGGTAAAGCTCTACCTACTGCACCATGGACCCAACTTCACTGCGCATTCAGAAAACCAGAGCTGTGCTTCGGAAATTACCCAAAGCAACTAACTGTCCCGTGTAAGAAGCCATTAACTACAGATGAGGATGCAGAGAGATAGTTTTGCCTGGTGTGGGCAGAGGCTGTGATTCAAGACCAGGGCAACTAGTGTTAGACATCACCGAGTTTCCCCAATTTCGAATGTCTCTCTCTAGACATGGCTTCTAGAAAAAGACATCAGCGTTGTGTTGCTGCTTTCTGCTCCCTTCAGTGAAGATGATTCTCTAGCCTGGATCCCAGAAAGTCACCTTCTCAGTACAAGACATTGGCCCTAAGGGGAGAGGATGACAGACCCTGGACTCCAGCAACTTACATGAAGAAATTCCTGTCATGCAAAGAAAACTGAGCAGAATATCATCCTAGAGAACGGATTCTGTGAGGGCAGCCTGTGCATATGTGGGGCATAGCAAGGGCACAGGTTTGGAATCTTTTTAACTGGGGAGACTGGGGACTAGAGAGGTGAAGTTGCTTGTTCAAATCTATGTAACCTCCTTCACATCCCTCACATTAAGCCTCTACTCAATGTGTCCCTGATGCATGACATGCTGAGGTGACTACCAGAGTGGCTACCGAGGTATCCAGCACCCCTCTGAGGTCTCCCTTAGGACTAGGGGTAAAGTAACTGGGCTCTTGGGATCTCATCTTCTGCCCGTCATGTTACTTCACAGTTCCTTTCAGGGAAGGGATAGGACAAGACTATCCCAAGGCTTGGTGAGCAGCTCACACCAGACAATGGAAGTTTGTCACCTCCGCCATCCTTGCCACCCAGCTAAGGAAATGTGCCCCTCATCTACTGAGAAAACTCTCTTACTCGAAGAGCTCAGTGAAGACGTGGCGGTTAATTTGCGGGATAAACGGGGCCAGAAGCACGCACCTCCCCAAGCTCTGTCCTTATTAAATTGTTGAAGAACTAATAAATGACAGTATGACATGCCGTTCCGGAGAGCTTTAATATCCGTGCTGACATTTGGAGAGAGACAGCTGCCCCTGGCAACCGGGACTCCAGAGCCACAGTGTCACAGGGACTGGGGGGGGGGGGTCACTACGCAGCTGACCCCTCTTCAGTTTGCAGGTGAGAAGGTCTTGACACAGGACCATGGCTTACTCAAAGTGCAGAGGCACAACACTGAATGCACGTACATCCAACACCCCGCAAAACGTGTCCGATCGGGTAACAGAATAACGCATATCGCTCAACATCCTCCATCCAGAGCAGGTGGGGATGTTTGGAGAATCTACCAGGTAGATTCCAAAGAACACCAGAGAAGCCACTAAAGCCAGATCACTATGGGAGGGTCTCCATGTCCAGCCAACAAGCTACCACAAGGAGAAGAAGGGACCAGCCTGGAGCTTTCTGTCTCAGGGCTTCACTGATCTCTGGGATCCTGGCGGGATACAGGCAACAGTTAGCTAGCAGGAGTGAGCTGCCCTTTGGATGATTGGATCTGGAGTGGAGGAAGAGACAGGCTTAAATGGGGATGGGCAATGAGCAAGGCAGGGTCAGGGGTTGCTCTTGTCCCATCCTGCGCCTGCTCCCCTGCAAACACTCCCATGCAGTGGACCAGTCCTGACTTGTCAGCATCCCTCCTGGGAGCCCTGCCACCGGGACCTTGATAATTAGGTCAGAAATCATGAAGTCAGAAGAGCTCAGATTCATCATCCCTCAAACCTGGGCTCCAGGGATGCAGGCGAGTGTCCATCTGTCATGCTCACTGTGAGAGCTCCGTACCCAGGACACACCACATCAGAGGGTGCCCTCGGTGACAATTGTGACTTTTGTTCCAGAAAATGGCAAAGCAGACGCAGCCCGCCTCGCAGACGAGAAGAGTTTCCAAGCAACTGGGTCACAGCCGCATTCGGTCTGCATCTGGACATACATGTGCAGGTGTGTTTACAAATTTACATGTACAGATATGTGCTAGCACACTCAAGTTATAGTGTCAGGATTTTGAGAGCTTCAGGCCAGCCTTGGTCATTATGAAAGGTCAAACTACAGAGACAGCCAGACTTTGACAAGCTCAGGCTTCCATGCCCTGGCCTGCTTGGCATCACCATCAGAAGTGATCCACATGACTTCTGAACTATGGGCTGAGCCAGCTTTCCTGAGTCGCTTTATTACCATTGTGGCTATGGGGTCCCCTCCAGGTGATCCCAATGTCTCAGGCATCCCTAATGCCTTGGGAAGGTAGCTAGACTCTAAGCGTACTGAGGAATCTTCCAAGTGCCATTGGAGCATCTCTGAGCTCATACACCAGGAGCACTTTGCTTCCTAAATGAATCAGGGCCTCAAAGAATCATGAGGATTTCACAAAATAGCAGTCTCCTGAGCTACCTGAAGAACCCCCTGTGTCGTTCAGGGAAGACCCCTTATTCTTCCCTGGAGGCTGGAGAGAGGAGGGATAGTGCTGGAACTGTCTCCATGGAAACGCCTGGGCTGGAAGAACTGAGCATTTCCTTTCCGTTCTGTGTAGTTATAGGGTGACTTCCAGGGTCCCCCACTATGCATGAAGGCCCTGTCTTAGGGTTCTGGGGTGGACGAGAGATGGGGTGAGAGGGATCTGCCCTCCACCCAGAAAGAGTTCCTCGCCTGCAGAGCATCACAGATGTCTCAGTGATGTGGGACCTGGCCTCTGAGACCTGCATACAGCAGATGCTCAATGGGTACTCACTGAGCTGGTGAAAACGGGTATATGTGTGAAACTGATACGTTAATACATTGGTACATTGATAGGATACAACTCCTCCTCCCCCATGGGCAGCCTCACTAATTGTCAGACAAGCCAACAAAAGCTTAGCACTGGACCCAGTGATCATACCCGTGATCCTAAGGAGGACCTTTTCTAGAACTACCCAGACCATCTTGTATAGAGAGATAGGCATAGAAATAAAACAGATGCAAACAGCTGGCTGAACACAGTAGGAGTGGAGGAAGGAACAGGACCCAACCTGGCATGCAGGCCAGCCTCACCTGGTCTCTTCTTGTGCTAACCCCTTAACCTTTCTGAACCCCTGACTACCTGGCCTAGAAAGTGCTGTCTTTCATCTTGCTTCTGGGTCCAGGTTCTCTCTCTTCATGATTATCTCTTCCAGTTCTGCCATGGCTAAGGCACCAGAAAACCACCAAGAGCAGAGAAACCTCATGGGCTATCTGCTGCCCACCCCCACACCTGTGCCTACTATGTACCAAGTACAGTTCTAGGCTGGGCTATCCTAGGGTAGTATAGACTTTTTTCCACCTTGAAGAATACCTGCCCTCAGAAGCAGGTAGCACAGACTGCAGGGGAGGAGTCTTTCATCGGGAGGGTGTAGGCAGCCAAAGATGGCCAGAAGGCCTTGTGTGGGGCAGCAAACCCTAAGCAGGAGCTGTAGAGGACAGTTGGATCCAAGTAGCTCCCTAAGCCAGGGCTTTGGTGGAGGGTCCTAGGAGCAGAGGGCTGTTGGTGGTCAGCCCGCCACAGCAGAACAGTGAGTGTCCTGTAGGATGTGACTATGAGCCCAGGGATGGATGGCAGAAAGATGAGCCCTAGAACCTAAAAGTATGCAAAGGTCAATAGGGAAGGAGAGGACAGCCAAAGCCATGGATAGCCCATGAGAAGGGATCTGAGGAACATGAAACCTGACTTGTATGCAGATGAAATCCATAGCTTGCTACACAACAGTCGGACCCTGAACCACTGTACACGGGATAACTGAAGCATGCCTGAGGATTGGGTATGAAAGATGTATAAGCCAAGATCACCTGGGAACATCTTAACTGGCTGGACTAGCAAGAGAAGTCTTCAGTGGGAAGCTGACCTCCTCTGGGGCCTTAACAGATATACAATTGCCCCTTCCAGAATCCTCTCAGGGACTGAGGATCAAACCTGTGTAAGCAAAGCACCATCTGGACTCTAGGCATTGGGCAGTTCTCTAGAGGGATCTGTCAACACACCTCACCCAGGGGACTCATGATGACAGGCCAGGGTCCTATGGGATCAGGAGAATGAGGCTTTCTCTGCTGTCTATTCCTCAAGACATGTGTCTGGTCCTCAGTCCGGAGCAACTTTTCAGATGGGATCTACCTCCAGCAAGACTCACAGCCCCATTAGGGTCCAGCCACCTCACTGATGGGGTCCTAGGAGATTGAAGATGCCTAGGATATTGGAGCAGCTGGTCCTCGCTGACCTCCCAAGTCAGCCCGCCACAGCAGAACAGTGAGTGTCCTGTAGGATGTGACTATGAGCCCGAAAGGTATGCTGAAAGCAATGAGCAATAGTTGCCACTATGGGGTGGGAAGGAGGGCTGGGGGTGTGTTCCAACATATTTTGCATGGTCATTCCTGGGAAAGGTACCCTTCTTCATGGTCTACAGAGACAATCTGGGACTCACCATGAGGTCAGTTCTCCAGGATTATCAAATGGCAGTACAAGGCTCCTGACTTAGAGGGACAGAAGAAGATTGGGAAGGGTCACAGCATAGGAACCTGGGACCTACCTCAAGCCACTGTTGGTCCCTGCCAGCTCTCACTATCCAGTGTCCAGGCTAGTCCTATATTCTGGAACCACAATCACAGAGTGTCCCTGTGCTATTAGGGAGATGGCATTCTTGGCATGTGCAGGCACCTCAGTGGGCAGTCATCTCTGATTCTGGAATCTGTTATCTAGTTCCACCTAGAGCCAGCCTTGGTTGCCCACGAATCTTGGGCCCAGTGCCTCCTTGTGTTGGCCCTGAACAGACAGGTCACAGTAAAGAGCTCCTCTCTCACATGGATATACTTGAAGGATCCTTCCTACCCACAGTATCCCTGCCCTAGGGTATAGTCTCTGCTCTGGAGACCAGTGGACAAGGTTAGCCTGTGGTGCAGGGGACAGACATAGCATTGAAGACCATTTATGTACAGCATCCAAAGGCCATGGTGTAAGAGCAGGAGTTGCTCCTTGGTTCCTAGACCCCAGAGCCATGGGGAAGAAATGATGTCAGCGAGTTCCCTAGCTTCTCAGAGCACAGATGCATGCAGGTGATGTCAGCTGGGTCCTAAGATGGCCCTCCAGCCACCCTCCCCAGAAGGGATGTCACTCGGGGAAAGCCAGAAACCAGAAGCCAGACATGGAAAAAGACAGAACGAAGCCTTGAGGGGGAGCTTTCTAACATGCCTGGCCCAAGGATTTTTTTTCCTACAAACGTGATCAGAAGTCCTGTGTGAATAAAGATCAGGGTTACAACCTTGGCTTTGGCTCCTGAGGTGCTCCAGCCACCAGCCGTTGCTCTCCTAAGCTGGGTATCATGGGCTGCGTGGCCATCCACAAACTTTCTCCAGCCTCTCTTCTTTATCTCACAGAGACTGTGAAAAGAGAGACAGGAAGGAAGGGGTCTCCCAGGCTTCCCCCTCAGGACCCCAGCCCCACCTGCCCTAGTTGGCAGATGAAATAGTCACCTACTCTCTTCCTTAGTTACTGGACATACTCATGATCCGTTGTGAGAGGCCCAGGCAGTCTCACGCTGCCCTGGTGGGTTCGAGTTATTAGTGAGAATGTGGAAGGCGTTTCTTGTGAGATATTTGCGTGGTTGTTAACAGTGGGCAGAGTGGCAGACAGCACACCTTACTTAACAAGCTTCAACCTGCCCCCCGTATCCCTCTGGGGACACGGACCCTGCTCTTCCTACTTCCCCAGCCAAGCCTGGCAGCCTATTGACTCCTGGCAGTGCTGACACCTAGTCTTGCTTGGGTCTCTTCTCTGCCTGGCTTGCTGTCCCCTCACTGTTAAGCCCCTCCTGATTGTCCTTGTCCTCAGTCTATTGTCACCAGACTGCCACATGGCCTGTTACGTCTACAGCCTGCTGTCTACTGTCTACAGATCCCTACACCCACCCCACCCATGTTCTACATCTGCAAGACTCAGCTAGGTCAGCTCTAGGCCCTGCAAGGTCTCATCATGACTGTCATGGCCTCACTCCCAACTAGCTCCGTTTTAACTTTACTTGATTTTATGCTCCTTCATGTCTGCCATATTCCCGACCACAGGGCCTTTGCACAGGCTATTCCCATTCTCCATGTTGTGTGTCTCCCCTTTGCTACATAAGTTTATGGGTCTTCCTATCGGTTTGGGGGATATCCCCTGTCACTCTGCCACAAAGCCTCAAGGCTGGCTTAATGTACACTTTTTCTCTCAAGACACCCCTCCTAGCTCACTCCTGGCTCAAGTTCTGTAGAAACGCATTAACTGATTACACAGATGACAGGAGATGCTCCCTTGCCCCTATCAGAGAGACTGTCACTGTGCCAGATGGTACAATTCAAAGCGACAGACCTGCGATCGTGCTCCTGAGGGCGCTGTCTCCCCTCACAGAGGCTGCCCCCTGGCAGAACTCATATCCTCTATCTCAGACATGAGACTGCCTGTCCCTGTGATAGTGCCGACTGCCTATGTATGAGGGACCCTGGTTCTGGTCTGGTGGATCCAACATCATGGACACTGGTTTCTTGGCTCTGTGCCTACCCTGGGCCCCATGTGGAGAAGCAGCAGGGACTTGGGACAAAGTGAGGACCCAGAACACAGCCTGTCCCTTGCTCTTGGGCTCTCCAGAGCTCTGTGCCTGGAGCACGATGCCAAGGTCTCGTTTTCCGAACACGTGCTCAGCTTCCCAGGGCTCACGAAGACCCCACAACATCTGGGGAAAGCAGAGGAAGGGGGTGGAGGCATTGGAGGCACAATCAGTGCCTTATTAACATTTTGATTGCAGCTCAGCTCCCCTGGCGCCTTGGCCTGGACACACACATTCAATCTGGAAAGGAAGATTGAGCCGGAGAGAGGAGCAGAGAAAGGAGCAAAGCAGACTTATTTTAATAAAGACTAAAAATAGCCGTGTCAATATCCCCTCTGTTTGGGGAGTCGTGCTTGTTCTCCGTGCGCCTTCCCAGCGTGGCTGTCCAGGACGAGGTGAGAACCCAAGAGAACAAGCTCTCCCAGGCCACCCACAGGCTCCTGGGCGATCCAAGGGCCGCACAGGGTCCTCGGCACTCTGTGCCTGTGACTCAGTCAGCTTCTAAGGACATCCAACCCCTGGGAAGCCCATGAGCCTGTGGGTGGGGGGCAGCATGAGGCTTTGACAGAAGGCTGAAGCTGAGAAGAGGGCTCAGTACTGGGCCAAAGGTGCTCCAGCCAGGCCTGAGCCAGGAGTACTGGAACCCAGATTCTCAACGACCACCCAGGAACACTTCTGAACAGGCAAGGTAGTTAGTCCACTGAGGTAGCAGACCCACCTGTGCAGCGTGCTGGTCAGATCTGAGCAGGTCACCATCTCTTTACGCCTTCCGCTCTGTACCATCCCTGCAAAGACCGTGCACTGACCTTAAAGCTTCTAGTTGTACCCACATCCCGTCATGTGGCATGGTCCTGGCCTCTCTCCTCCCAGATGACCGATGACTTTCTCCAGGCCGTGTGCTGACTCCTACTGTACCCCGGCTCCTTTTCAAGCAGCTCCTCAGACCTCCCTGACATGTGACTATCCACTAACACTTCCTGGACATGTGCCCTGCCTCATGCAAGCCCCTCAGTTACATATTGTGTCAATACTCTAGACCAAGCCTAGCCCCTAGGCGAGTGACATGGAGTGCTGGAGTCTAAATCCTTAGGCTAGTCACGTGTGATACTGACTTCCAGACCATGTAAGGGATCACATGGTCTTATAGAATTACACCAACTGCTCACTATGCCAATTGACTAGTTCTTCCACCCCCACCACCATCATCACCACCACAATCCAATATGTGACAACACCATCATTATCACCACCACACCATCATTATCATTACTCCATCATACTCATCGCCATCATCAGCACCATCATCATGTCATACCCACTCTCATCACCATCATCTCCACATCACTATCATCACCATCATTCTGTCACTACCATCTTCATCATCACCAAAATCACCATTGCTGCTCCACCACCACCACCACCACCACCGCCGCTATCACCAATACCTTCACCATTATCATCATCACCCATTGAAGTAGTATTTTCTCACTGGCCTTCCAAGATCCTTGCAGATGAGAACACATATAAGTCACCATTGTCTCCCAGAAACATGACCTGGCCCAGGGCAAATGCTTATGGATGTCAGATGATAAAATAGTTGGGTAGGTAGGCATTGGAATAAGTGTATAAAGAAAGGGATAGGTAGATGGCTAAATGAATGAGTCTCTGGCTGTGCGTGTGTGTGCATGTGTGTGTGTGTGTGTGTGTGTAGAAGGAGGAGGAATGGATGAATGAGTCAGTGAATGAGTGAGTGTGCTGCGTAAGGAAGGGCAGATGGACGGGTGAGTCGGTTCCTCCCACGCCCACATTGCAGATGTCGGGACGCTTAGCAACGGCAGACTCCGCAGCGTCCCCGTGGAGCCATGATATTAAAGTCCCTGAGTGCTGTGCTATCAATTTCCGGGGGAGACTATCTCCAGAGCCATCAGCAGCAGGAGGGAGCCTCCCCATGCTCAGTTCTCCGCCCTGCTGGAGCAGCGACTCATCCGCTCCTCACCTTTCACTGGCACTGACCAAATCTGCATGGGCTAGTAGGTTCCAGCAGACTGCGCTGGGCAAGCCAGGGCAGGCCCCGAGTGTACGGGCCTCAGGACGGCGTGGACACCCGCCTATTCTTTACTGCCTCTCCTCATGGCCTGTCACAGTCCCACCCAGCACACCTGGACAGGAGCAGCTCCTCGCTTCTCCACAGGCCGTGCCTGCCCACTCAGCAGAGCCTACCACTGAGCCGCCCAGAACTCCAGCCCCACTAAGAAATATCCATTCATACACTTGCAGAGGGAACTAGCTCACCAAAGGGGACACAGCAACCCACAGCCAAAGCAGCCTCGGGGCTTGAGCTCCAGCTCCCATGACTCTGAGACAGAAACCTCTGGTACACACCACAATCAGCAGCAGCACACACCCACCCACACCACACACCACACATATGAAGACACATACACACACACACACACACACACACACACACACACACACACA
>LR749511.1:2523495-2566657 GCA_902729485.2 Mus minutoides | reverse complement strand
ACACACACACACACACACACATTGCTTTATAAAACCAAAACACAAAAGGAGGCCAGCTGGGCTGGCACAGAACAGAAGAAGCCCACCCTCTCACTCTTGCCCCTGGGTTCCCCCCCCCTTCTGCTGGGTGTCTCTCTGCTTGTTCCTGAAGAATACTCACACCCTGGGGGTGTTGTGAGGGGTCCTGGGACTCCTGCAGTCTGGGAACCTCTGGTCTAGGCAAAGCAGAGCTTGCTTAAGTCTTTCTTGGGGAAAACTGCCCCAGCCCCAGCCCCAGCCCCAGCCCCAGCCCCAGCCCCAGCCCCAGCCCCAGCCCCAGCCCCAGCCCCAGCCATTATTGGAAGCTGGTGGAGAGGAGGATGCTGTGTGCAGACCTCCAGAATCCAGTGTTCAGGTGCCTCTCCTTTCTAAGGAGTCTGTTTCATCTCTGTAAGTAGGCACCGAGGACCGGACAACGCGGTGTGCACTCTTTTCTCCAGATCATGCCTGGTCCCTGAGGTGAACACAGAAGGACCCACAACACTAACACTGCTCTTGTGTCTCCCCACATCCCATGCACTGGCAAGGTCCATCTCCCCCCACCCAGGTTCCCTCCATGCAGCATTCCAGGATTGCCTCTTTCTTCCTCCTGCACTTGGCTGAACCTCATCTCTTGACCCACAAGAGATAGGACTGAGTTCTGCTTCCCTAAACTTGTACTTGGCATTTCAATATGGAGGCCAGTTCTGGGCTTGAGCAACCTGAATTCTGTGATTTCCCCGAGACTCAGTAGCTTTGTCTATTGTATAGATAGTATAAGAGGATCTCTATTGACAGGTCAGAAGCTCTCCTCTTCCCCACTGTGAATTCCTGCACTGGGCCAGAAGCCAGGGAAAAAAGAGCTACTTTCAAAAGTAACTTTACCCTCTTACCCATAGCGGACACATGACTGAGTGGTCAGGTTCCTTACCTCATGGAGTCCATCAAATTAGAGAGGCAGATCGGGAGAGTCAACAGCTAGCAGGGAGAGGAGAGGTGAGAGTCTGAAGGTCTCAGGACTGGGTCTGGAGATCTGCAAGTCCAGAGGCCTTGGGAGGAAGGAGGACCAGAGAGACCTCAGAGATGATTTCTCATTGGCAAGGTCTACTACACCAATGGGCTAAGGAATGATTAGATTAAGGTAGGGGAGAGGATACAGGAGAGGCGGGTTCTAAGATTTAGTCACGTGCAAGCCACAGCATGGTAGAGAGAAGAGAGATAGCATCTGAGGCCTGTACTGGAAGCTGGTCAGGATGCTCCTTGCTTAGAGCTCAATGCACAGAGATACAGGCCAGGGTAGGAGGGAATAAATGAGACACGGTGGCCCAGGCTGTTATAAGTGCTGAACACATGTGCTTAGCCGTTCCTCCTGAGTAAAGAGAGATTCGCACCATCCTTTAGAGGGGGAGATGCTTGGGCTGACACGTTAGTATATGGGCCTTTGGGGAACACTCCGGACATAACCATTGCCCATGGGTTTACAGAGAAGGGATGAAACCCTGGGGTGCAGACAGCTCTGTCCTGTGTAAGCTGGAGCGATAAAGAAGGACCAGCCGCTGCAGACTTGCTCATGAGTATGTCTGTGTGGATGTGTCTGTGTGTCTCTCTGCACCCCTAAGTGTACCTGTGTGAAGGAAGAGGCCACAGAGGCAGTTGGTGACTCTAAGACAATGACGTAGACTCAGCCTGTTCCGGGACAGTAATTTCCTGGAGTTCATGTGCAGGTGAGACGGTCTCAGGACCTTCCCACCACAGAGCTGGGACAATGTTGTGTGTGTCTGAGATCATGTCATTCTTTCACGGAAGACTCTAATTCAGATCCATTTTGTTCCAGGCCTGAGGCCAGCCAGCCAAGGTCCTGAAGAGATGGCTCTGGAACCTTGGCCTCCACATTTTACCTCTGTCTCTTCCTCTGTCCTTTGGCCATATTGGCTGGGCTTCCTCATCAGGTCTGTTGCCCTAGCCATGGCCTTCACAGAATACCAACAAGATATGTTCCCTTGAGAAAACTCTATAATCATAATTCCCTTAAGATCAGTACAGAAATTCCTATGTAGCCTCCCAGAAAGAGCTGTCCATTTCTTTAGCAGGTATACTGTGATCCTGTGCTTAGCAAACAGATACTGAACCCAAAGTCAACACCTGCTCCGCTCCAGGCCAGTAGCCTCAGACACACCCAGGAATCAGGCCTGGAAGGACCCTAGGCTATCTCCTCCCCTGGGTTCTACTTGGCCTTGTTCTCGTGCACCCTGCTCCACAGCGACAGCTTTTGATCCTCAGCCTTACTCAAAGGCAAACAGAAAGAGCCCTGTGCTGAGCTAGTGTGCACCCCAGCCTGGCGCATAGTAGGTACAACAAAGGAAGGTAGGGAGACAGGCAGGGTAGGGGAAGGTAGAGGGAAGAGAGAGGTCTCCAGTGGTTTTCTCGGAAGCAACCTTCCCCCTCTCTCCCTCCCCTCTGCCCCCACTCCCGGTTGGCTGGGCTCCCTTGTCCTGAGTCAGCACGCCTGTGCATGCGCCCGTGTGGCCGTGGGTGGTGGCAGTGGGCTGGGACATTCTCATGCCAAGCAGGCGCTGCGCGCGCTGTCCTCGCCGCCTGCACAGTTCTCTCGTTGCTGCGTCTGAAAATGTCAACTTCTTATCTCGCCAGAATTTTTCCTGACTTGGAGAATTCAATAAAGCAGCTGAGTAACACTTAAAATAATAATGAAGCCCAGTGTTGCTGCAGCTCCCGGCTGGCTCTGCGGCCAGGCTGCCTTTCCGCCATGATCAATCTTCATTTTCACACCGGGGCCAGACAGCTCTGCAGGGTGGGGCTGGCCGGAAGCCCTGGGGACTTGGCAGGCCACCAGAATGCCCAGGCACTCACCTGCTACTCTGATACTCTAAGCAGCTGGAGAGAGACTCCCAGGCCACGCCGAACCTAACCTCCCTCACATACCAAGCCACTGCACCACACAGTACCCCATCACTTAGCACACCTGCTTCCCTGTGCCTGGTCCCGTGCTGTTCTGTCTCAAGGAAACTCTTATCTACTCCTCAAAACCCAGCTCAGGGTTCAGACAAGCCTCACTAGTTCTGTAGCCTTTGGACAGAGCAGTGTCTTCAGAGGGGTTTGTGGGTTGGAACCCCTTAGCTGCTTTCCTCTATTTTTGCCGCCATGTGTTAACTAGCTACGTACACTGCAATAGGTATGCAGAGACAAGAGGCTCACCCAGGAACCAGGGATGCAGAAGCTGAATCCAGAAATAGCTGGGACTGTCTGCTACTTACCCAGAAGCCTTTTCAGCTGAGGGTGCCTAGCTGATGGATGAAGAGACTGGAAACCAGGAGAGAGAGAGAGAGAGAGAGAGAGAGAGAGAGAGAGAGAGAGAGAGAGAGAGAGAAGCAAGCCTGCATCCTGACAAAGGCAGCCCTGAACTGGAAGGGCTGGATATCACTATAGGGACGAGGCAAGTGAGCTCTGAGGTCCTGACTTGCCCTGCCCATACTTGGTCGAGTTCACTGACCCTGGAGGAGGCCCACTGTTCACCTGTGAGATCAGACCGTGGTTGTCCAATCAGCAGGGTGTATGGCAGGCCCATGCCCACAATGGAGGCCTATGTGTAAGCCAATCAACCATGAGCTCTTGCTTGTTGCTGCTCTCCAGTTCTTCCTCAGTCCCTCAAGGGCCTCGCTGTTTGGTTTGAATCTACTCCAATTTGTCAACAGCTTTCTTTACAGGGGCTCTTACCGAATGTCTGCAAATTGACTCCTAGGCTAATGAGAACCAATTAATCTTCCCTCCTCCCTCTACCCTGCCCCGGCCAGCATCAGCCTAGCCCATCTCTCACTGCTCTCTTCTCTAGGCACAGAGCAAGGCTAGGGCAAAAAGATCCAGCCTAGAGCAGCCACAGACCTGGAGTGGGATGAGAGCTCTGTGGGAGACCCTAGACCTCACCCATAGCAGCAGCTGCCATCCCATAAAGGAAAGCAAACCCAGCTCAAAGATTCTTAGATGTTTGTATGGAAAACCTTTCACAGAGATGGCCTGAATGAGAAGAAGGCCCACCTGCATGACAGGGAAGGAAGCACAAGGAGAAAACAGTGGGAAGAGGCTGAGACTGTGTCTCAGTTGGGAGTCTGTTTAGCATTTACAAAGCACTGCATTTGATCCTCACCATCCCATAAACCACAAGTAGGTGGCACATACCTGTAATCGTAGCACTAGGATGATGGGGGTAGGAGGATGAGGAGTAAGGTCACCCTTGCATGTGTTGAATACACAAGGCCAGTCTGGGCTACATGAGAGCAGGTGTCAGCAAATGACTCAACCAATGTCCACCAAATGGCTGTGTGTGTGTGTGTGTGTGTGTGTGTGTGTGTGTGTGTGTGTGTGAAGGCCTGGTCACTGGAAGAGCCTAATGTACTCATTACCGTAGAGCCAGGCTGTTTTGGGGAGCTAGGAAATCTGAATCTTTGCTATGGAGCCCAGAACTCTTCTTGTCTGCTATGCTGCAGAGACACAGGGATTTAGAGAGCTGAAGTAGAGAGAAATGCCATTCTGGGTGGATCATCACAGCCATGGCTGGCCCACCAATCTGAGGCTCCCAGGATACTGGGCCATGCTGGATGTCTCCACCCCTCCACATGAGGATTCTACCTACTGCAAGGGTCGGCAACTCACTGGCCTCTGTGCGGCAGGGTGGTGACTCCATTCATCCAAGCCTAGACCTTGGGGAACAGTATCCTCCCACTTCCCCAGGATCATGGATGTACTCAGCCCTTTTTGCTTATAGAGTTCCAGGCCTCCTAGGGCTAAATCCTGGACCTGGTGGCTGGGCAGGGTAAACCTTATTGAGGTAAACCTCAGACAAGATTGCAACCTCTCCTAAATCTGATGTCCAACCTAAAGGATGGGTACTGTTAAAGTAAGCTGTGAGGAACAAGAGAGCCATATGAGCCATTCCTCTCCCAGGCTGGGGGACAAAGGCAGACCTTAGGATCCTGACCTAGCCCAGCTCACTACAAGTACCTGGAGTTTCAGAGGAGTCCTAGAAGGAATTAGGGATGTCAAAGACTAGCCTTGCAGTCCCAGGGAGACCACACAAGAAGCCAGAAGAAATGGGAATGACAGGTAAGGAGAGGAAGTATTGCTGGCAATCAGGACCTGTGCGACCCAGTCTCTAGTCAACTTAACACCAGATACCAGTGTAGAGAACACAAGACAGTCAAACCCTCAGCCGCAGGAGGCTCAGCTTCATAAAGGGGGTTGGGCCTTGATCAGCTGACCCCACTTGTCATGAGAATACAGGTAAGAAGCGACGCAGTGTTGGTAGTGGTAGAAGGTGAAGGAAGGACCGTGGTCCTGGCCTGCAGGATTCCGGGTATGTCTTACCTGATAAAGGAGAAGGCCAAAGTGGATGCCAAGCACTGACCTGGAGTGCCAAGTGTCAGGTGGGTCAGAGAGATTGCAGAGGGAATGTCTGGCGGAGGTGTAGTGAGGTTGAGACACACAAGTCCAGTGAAGGGACAGGAATAAGAAGGCTAAGGAATACCGATATGGGCCTGTGGGCTGTGGGCCACGTGGATCTGGGCCACCATGACCCAGACAGACCTGATCAACTGAATAATGAGCACATGCCTTCCTGGCTTCTTGAGGAGACCCCACAGTACCTCCTGTAGAAACTCAGGTGACAGAGAGGAAGAGACAGAGTCGAAGGATGTTTTCGATTGTGCTTTCCAGCCAACCAAGCATCACCAACAAAAGGCGTGACTCAGAAACCACGGTGCCAGTGTCACTGGAGGCTGATATCTGACTCACCGGTGGACCCCCCAAAGGCCTGAAATAAAGAGCTGTGCACCCCTCCTCCTTCCCTCCACATCCCGACCTGCCCCATCATCCAGCCTTTATCTTCAAGTGATATTACTGACGATTACTCGTGTGACGGTCACAGACACCAGTTATCGCTGCGTAATTGGGTCATAATTTTGACAAATGTGTCATTCTGGAGATCCTGACTGCAGAAGGATCCAGCAGCCTCAAGGGAGAACAGCCTTCCCCCATTACATGCCTGGTCTTTCCCTCTGGTTCCTCTGCCTTCATTGCCATCTTCCAGGTAGAAGACTCAGGTTTCTCACTGTCCAGAGGACCCACCAACCTTCCCTGTTGGGGATGCTGGAGATACTTGATCAGTGACCGTATGAGGGACTGAGGCCTGAGACGGGGAGGGGACCCAGGACTGCGTTGATGAATACAGGGTCTCAGCAGAAGTTTGACAGTCAGAGAATGGCAGGTCTAGGAAACAACCTGGAATTCTCCAGTCCTCCAATCTGGGCACAGATGAAGAAGTGATTGTCCAAGAGGAGGGTCAGAGAAAAGGACAACCATGAGGAGCCTCTTACCCCTGACCCCCCCCCCCACAAGCCTGCAGAACCCCTGTTGGGTTCCTATGGGAAGCCTAAGCAGTCTCGTTACCACCAAGGAAGGCAAGGTGCTGGCACTCTCGGTCACTTTATATCCGGGAAAGCTCTCTGCACAGAAGAAACTCTGTCCAGACAAAAGAAAAGCAGGAGCTGGGCCTTTACGGCACAGGAAGATTGCAAGTCCAAAGGCTATCGTGGAAAATTTAGTGAAACTCTGTCTCAAAATAAACATAAAGAACTTGGCTTGTATCCTGGTGGAGGCATTTGTACTTGCCTAACAGGTGCTAGGGTATAAATTCCACATCCACTAATGCCAGGAAATGGATAGATAGATAGATAGATAGATAGATAGATAGATAGATAGATAGATAGATAGAGAGAGAGAGTATTGGCAGAGGACTCCAGTGTACCAAAGCTCTGGTAGACTCCAAAGACAGGCACTTTTCAAACTCCTTTGATGCTACTCTGTAGTCACGGACAAGGGACCTCCATCAAAGCCTTTGGTACCCTGCCCAGGGTCTTGGAAAGCTACACCACTCTGAACATCATGCCCAACACTGTCTCCTTTCACTGAAGGTTATGCTGCCTTCAGGGAAGCAGGCTATGTCAATTGAGACAGTAGATACTACACGTTCAGGAGATGTGGTTCTCCAATTCCCTGGACTTAAGGATCGGGCTATGGAATTAGAAACCCTGGGGCTGCATCCTGACCCTATTGCCATGGCAAGGAGGCCCCTATATTTATGTGTCCCCGGTAGAGTGGGATTAGACACTGAGTGCCTGGGAGCACACAGTGGGTGGTGGTGCGTCAAGGAAGCGCGCAGAGAGGAGCCTGGTCGTCCACACACCTCATTCCTACAAAGAGAAACAGGGAAAGTTGTTCTAAAAATACTGCTGTGTCGCAGGCTGTGTGGGTAGCTGGCTGCCTCCATTGTCTGCATTTAAGGCTGGCTCTGCTCCAGGGGGGCCCAGAGGGCTGTCAGAGGAGGGAAGGTTCAGTGGTTATATTGTCAGTACATGCCCCCCAATGACAGCAATGCCAGGACCTGCTCAGCCTGAGTCCACCGTGGCTAAGGTTACCCTCCTCAGGCCCAGGTCCGAGCTCTGGAAGCAACCTGTGCAGTCTGCTAACAGACACTTGTTGAGGAGCCAGGGAAACACAACCCCAAATAGATGGGAAAGGCGTGGGGGTGTGATCAGCATGATGGGCTGAGGACGACAAGGAGAGCTAAATAAGATTCCTGGGGAACGAAAGGGCACCTTAGGCTGCCAGGAGCCAGGAGACAGGGGCCAGTCTCTTGGGCAGGAAGGGAAATGCTCCTGAGAAAAGACAGGCAGGTCCCCTGAACACCACTGCCCCAGGCTCACTCTGGTTCATCCTAAAGGTCAACTTCAAGGCTATGCCCAGCTCCAGACACCACTTTCCCCTCTAAAGACACAGCATCCACAAAGTGGTCCACCCATGCCTTGGAGCCCAGCACTCTTCTGGTTTCTGAAAGATGAGATCTTCTGAAAGATCTCTACAATGCCAACGGATGGGCCATCCTTGCCAGCCTGAGGTGGTGACAAGGCCTGGTGGTCCAGCAGTGAGGAGATGCAGATATGTCTGTGGACTCAAAGATCATGTCCTAGGTGAGATTTTGTAAGAGGACCAGGAAGAATAAATTCTGTTACAGGATTCTGTTTCGCAGTTTCCCCTGAGTTGAATAGCAACTGCCGACGTGGGGCTGGTGTTATAAATAGAAGAGCTTTCAGGGCTGGGAAGCCTGGGGACTGCCTGCCGCCCCCTCACTTTGCAGGTGGATTTCCTTTGTCACCCTGGGCTGCTGCCACATGGGGCTGAGAGGGAGGCAGAGCAGAAATGTCATGGCCCTAAAACCAGTGGCACCTAGCTACAGGGAGCTGCCAGTGTCGGGAGGCCCCGACTCTGAAGAACACCCCTAAACACAAGCCTCCCCGCTCTTGCAAATGCTGAGGAATTTTCAAGAAGGTGGCAGGGAGTATGAGGGTGGCAGGGGGAAAAGAGGAGGGAGGAGAGGGGGAAATAACAAAAGGAGATGGGAGTGGAAGAGGGAGGGAGGGAGAGAGAGAAGAAGAGAGGGAGGCAGGGAGGGAGGGAGGGAGGGAGGGAGAGAGAGAGGAACAGAAGAAGGGAGGGGAGGAGGGAGGGAGAGGAGGACAGAGGGAGGGAAGGAGGGAGGGAGGGAAGAGAAGGAGAAAGGGAGGAAAAAAGGAAGAAGGAAGGGAGGGGAGAAGGGAGGGAGAGGAGGAGGGAGGGTGGGGACCCCTGTTGCCAGGGGACTTTGCAGCTAAGGATGTTCCCATGGTTCTGGGTACCATGATGCAGGTCTGGAGTAGCTGGGTGCAAACCTCCTGTGATATCAGGACAGAGGTCCTACAAAGCCAGAGGACAGAGGAAGCCATGGCTCCTGACTGTGAGAGTTTCTACAGGAGCAGAGCATCCACCACCAAGACAAGAGGTAGGAGGTCACGGAGGACTTGCTTGCCTAATCCAAGGGACTCCTCAGCGTCAGAGCCCTGTGTGGGTGTAAACAATGCCACAGAGACATTTTAGAAGCAAGGTGTCGGCCCTCTGGGAAGGAGAAGAGAATGGCCCACCAGCAAGCTAAGACAGGGGAGTAAATCAGAAACAGCCTTAGACTATCTGCCAGTGACAGAAGCAGAAATGTCCCCTGGTTTGGGGGTGGGAGGAGAATACACATTACCTGGCATGTTGGAGGCTGTTTGCCTCTAGTTTGGATAATTGCTTTGCACTGCCTCTGGGGGCGCACAGACACACACAGATCCTGCATGGTTGAATGTGATCCTAGACCAGGGCCAGAACAGACATCAAAGCAGTGTCTGGGGCTCTGGCTCTTCCCAGCATTACTAGATGCTAAGCCTCAAGATGGGATTCAGAACCTGTGAAGGTCCCCCCTGTACCCAGTGGGCCGTGGACACTAAATAGACAGCATCTCTGGGACAGTGCAGGAGCCCAGGCTGAGTACCAGCTCTGCCTTGGAACCTCTGATGGATCAAGACCTTGTGCTTGATCTAGGAACTGCCTTTTGCAATAGCTCTTGTGGCTGCTCTTACATCATGCGCCAGCTCCTCCTGCTGAGGGATCCAGTGGCGAGCATCCTGCCCCACAATGGTGTTTTCCCCAGAGCCAGGCTCTTTATTGCCCAGAGCAACAATACTTTCCCTGGTCCTGTCTTCCCCTAGACGCCAGCACTGCAGGCAGCATGCCTACCTATCCCAGTCTGCATGAGGAGGTGGTCCTGAAGCCCTGTCCTTCCTGTCCTGTAAAGAAGCCTGACAGAAGAAGAATGTGGCATGTGTGTCACACTGGGCACAGCCGTGCCCAGCACTCCTGTGCCTGTGAAATGGAATCTAGCAGAGGACCTGCGGATGTTACTCCTCTAATCTATTTCAACAGCTCGACCAAGCACTGGGAGACATGAGTGTAAGGTGGCATATCTCAGAGGCTCCAATGGCCCTCAGAGGCCTGGGCAGAAAGGCCATGGCAACAGAGAAAACGAACTCTCATTACAGAGCAAAGGCAGGTCCCTTACTGCCTCTCTGCCCTAACTGGACTCTGGAGGAGGGTACTCTGGGCTGGAGCAGGCTCCCTGAAGTCCTGTCAGTGGTCTGGGTTCATTTTCCACATGAAGGATGAGGTGGTCTGTGAAGGGCAAGCCATGAGGTGGGAGGTCACAGCAACCAGTCTTTCAGTGCCAAGCTTGGGTGCTCAGAACCCCCCTCAGGGTTCTATGTGTGCATAAGACTCTGAAAATCATGAGATAGGTACTGGTCCAGTCTCTCTCTCTCTCTCTCTCTCTCTCTCTCTCTCTCTCTCTCTCTCTCTTTCTCTCTCTCTCTTCACTACCCCCACCCCTTTTTTCTTCTTCTTCTTCTTCTTCTTCTTCTTCTTCTTCTTCTTCTTCTTCTTCTTCTTCTTCTTCTTCTTCTTCTTCTTCTCCCCATCCCTTTCAGTTTCCCCACCTGCAGTGACAAGGAAGGAATGAGCCCTCAGAATGACCCTGGCATCTACCTTGGGCAGACATGTGCCCTGGTGAGAATGGGGTTTCCAGCCCTGGATTGACCATACTCAATAGCCATCCCCCTCCCCCATTCTGGGGCAGAAACTGATCATGAGACTGACCAGCACCAAGTTCTCTATGAAACCTAGAAGTTCAAGATGGCCTTCTCCAATCCTGTATAGGACATTCCCTTGTGCTGCCTTCCCTTGCATGGGTGGTATCTGCAGAGATGGGAGCCTGAGAGAGATACACAGAAAATTAACAGATGCTTACAGCCCAGCCAGTAAGACTTTGAGCTGAGCTAAAGGGTCCTTCTTGGAATGAGCCCAGAGAGCCTCCCTTTAAAAGCAAGCCACTCCATACCACCTCACCACAGTCTACACATCTGCCCGGAGGCCTGGCCAAGCCCCAATGGCTCCTGACTGTGGGGATGACAAGCTGACAACTGGGTACTGCACTGAGTGGCATTTCTCCTGCTCCTGCTCCTCCGCCTCCGATGCCCTCTCTGTCTGTGCTCACGGCCCTGCTACATTCCCAGCCTTCCTATGCGGCCACACCACCCAGTTCACTCTGTGAGTGCAAAAGGCCACAGAAGCAGCTGCCCCCAGGCCTGGCTATAGAACCTTCCACACAGGTATAAATGAATGGAGCTGTGACACTCAACTCTGCAGGCTGCAGCAGCCCAATCTCTCCAGAGATGTCAACAGCAGGACACATTTGTTCACTGAAAACATTTGTCCCAAACAAGTGGTACACAGGACGATGGGAGGGCAAGTCAGGCAGGTGGGTGCTGATACTGCAGCAGGAAGACATGATCCTCGGAGAAACCTATCCTGCACCCGTGGCCTTCCACGAGCTGGATAAGACCCATCCACGGGCAAGAACAGTCTCCTTGGCTTCCAGTTATCTGGCTTGAACATGAAACATACTCCTAAGACATGGTGGCTACACGGTTGCTCAAGTTTAATCCAGTTTCTGAGGGCCCACAGACTTGAGTTAACATGGAAAGAAGCCTTTCCAGTGGAGATAATCTGGCTTCCTGGATCATCGTGTGGAACAAGAAGCCCAGAGAACCACTATGGTTTTGTCATGACATAGAACCGTGTTATCATTGTAGACCAGTAACCAGCCTGCTACAGCAGAAACAGGAGCCTCTGAATACCTCCCTGGATGTCTCTGTCCAACATACATATAAAAGGATGCCTCCAGGAATTTTCTGTTTCACTGGAAGCTCAGCTGAGGTTAATAAAGCACTTCTGATCCTCCTATGAGCCATGGCATCATGAGTCAGGAGGCAGAGACAATAAAACCTCTATGCTTGCTACACCATAGCCCTGCCAGTGGTCCAAGTCTATGCTTGTTAGACCATAGCCCTGCCCGTGGTCCCAGTCTATGCTTGCTAGACCATAGCCCTGCCCGTGGTCCCAGTCTATGCTTGCTAGACCATAGCCCTGCCCGTGGTCCCAGTCTATGCTTGCTAGACCATAGCCCTGCCCGTGGTCCCAGTCTATGCTTGCTAGACCATAGCCCTGCCCGTGGTCCCAGTCTCCATGCTTGCTGGACCATAGCCCTGCCCGTGGTCCCAGTCTATGCTTGCTAGACCATAGCCCTGCCCGTGGTCCAAGTCTATGCTTGCTAGACCAGAGCCCTGCCCGTGGTCCCAGTCTATGCTTGCTACACCATAGCCCTGCCCATGGTCCCAGTCTATGCTTGCTAGACCATAGCCCTGCCCGTGGTCCCAGTCTCCATGTCAGAGCCCTAGACACAAGTCCACCTCAGCAGTCTCTCACCTGGGCCTCCACCTCAGAGTTGGGGCAAGCCCCAGAAACCCCTACACTTGTAATTGTCAGCTAAGTCCCACAATAAGAGCAAGGTGGGCTCACTTCAGATCAAGGCTGAGCTGTAACTGCTCCATCTACATAGCTTTCTCCTTGAAAGGACCCTAGTGTCGACATGACCTTATCCAAATACCCACAGGCAACAAGGGAACACTGATTGGGAGTGGTCTTTCCCAGAGAAGAGTTGGCTATATAATACCAAATGGTCATGCCTAAAAACATACATACAAGTACCATTAGAGTCTACAACTATGTACACTAGGCAGGTTGTATTTATGTATTTAGGAATATTCATGTATAGATGCAGTTACATATGCATATGCATACATATGCATGTAACAATTACTGAGATAAGAGACCGTGAATTTGAAAGAAAAATGTAAGGAGGGGGATGGGAGGAAAGGGAGGGGGAGATGATGTAATTATATTTTAATTTCAGAAAATAAAAGAAATAGTTTTACATACACACACACACACACACACACACACACATATGAAAAGGAGGCTGCAGAGATGGCTCAATGGTTAAAAGCATTAGCTGCTCTACCAGAGGTCCTGAGTTCAATTCCCAGCAACCACGGGGTGACTCATGACCATAGGGATCTGATACCCTCTTCTGGCATGCAGATAGAGCACTCATAATATTAAAATAAATAATAAAATGTTTATATACACATATATATACATACATATATGTGTATACATATATATGCATATATGTGTGTGTGTGTGTGTGTGTGTGTGTGTATGTGTATATATATATGAAAAGATGATAGGAAGTAATAAGAGAAAGCAGCCAAGCCAGATGGTTCCCTGCCCTAGAACACAGACCCAGAGGAGAGGTGGTAGCTGCTCTCTGTCCCCTGGGAAGGGGCCCTGCTTTCAGCATGAGTGAGTAGCTCCCCTGAAGCTTTTATGCCTTGCAACCCCTGATATCCACTCTAACTTCAGGATCCCTACGACTGCCCAGGGTATTGGGACTGTGATCCCATTTGAAAGTGGAACACTAAAGGCTCCAACACATGGGATGTATGTCTAAGGCCCCCACAGCAACTACATCACAGGTAGGAATGAGGGATTCTGACACTTTAACATGGCGTTGGATCTCCACATTGGCAGGGCAGGAATGATCACTGGTGCCTGGGCTTACATCTGGCCAAGTGCTGAGGGACTCCCAGGCTCCTGTGATCAGTGTAGATGACCACAGCCTCCCTAAGATGTGTCTGGACCTCAGATTACCATTTCAATTAGAGAGCCTGCCCTATGGTGGTGTTGGACCATGCAAGTCACACCTCCCCGCAAAGCAAGTGACTTTCTGCAGAAGATTCAATTATAGGTAGGAAGATCCCCATAAGGACTTGGGGTCATGGCAAGAATCCAACTAAGGACAAAGTTCAGGAGAAAGGGGATTTCCTGGTCCAGAATCAGGGGCCACCCACGAGGGTTTGAATCTGAAATGCCCATGTAGGCTCACATGTGAACAGCATGGTTGACAGCCATGGACTTTGATGGTGATTGGATTTAGACTGTGGGGGTTCTGACCTCAATGTGTTAACCTCTTGGTGACTACATTTTGGGGGTGACATTATTGAGAAAGAGATGGCAGCAACTATTAGGTGGAGTCTGGCTGGAAGTTGCAGCTCACTGGGGTGTAGCCCTGGAATGGTGTCATGTTCCTCCTGGTCCCCTATTCTCTCGCCCTCTATTTCATGGCCAGCATAAAGTGGACAGTTTTCCTTAGATACACTCTGCCTTGACCATGACACTGCACCTTACCATAGAACAACCATGCCTGCTGACTATTGCCTGAAACCATGAGCCCAAATAAGTCTTTCCTCCTTCAGTGTGATTTGCTCAAATAATTTGTCTCAGAGACAAAAACCAGTCAACATACCACCCCCGTGTGACTGGCTACCCCAGCATCCTCCAGTTGGGGGACAGCAATTTGGCCATGTCCAGCCAGCTCAGAAGGGCTGGTTGGGTTTGATCAAGCAGAAGCCATGCTCCTGCCCAAGCCATGTTCCTGAGGTTGCTGACAGAACTTAGCTTCTGTCAGGCCATGAGCCACATACGCAGATGAGTGACCTTAGATGCACCCATTCTGAGGGAACTTGGCATGCTCCATGACCTCCTGATGGCCCTTGAATTGTCCAAGAAGTCCACAACAGCCCATGATCCCCTAAGTATCCATGTGTCTTTCCTAAATCCTGACTACCGAGTAGAAGATTCAGGCACTCCTGAGGCCAGCCACCCTGGAACATGTGAACACTCCCTCAGAGGGCAGGAAGGACAGGGCAACTCTGTGACTTCTCACCCAAACCAGGACACGACCAGTAATTAAGCTGGGACCAGAAGGCACAAAGGGAGACATCTAAAGACCCTGCATATGTGACAGTCAGAGACTTAACACTCAGAATAGCTGCTGTGTCGTTAATGTGAAATCTAGCTCTTGCCCAGGTTGGTTCCCGGGAGAGATGCCTTCGCACGTGTATCTATCAACCTACAGTGTGTGTCTACAGTTCAGCATGTACCCCTGCGAACACAAGCAGGGTCCCTGGTGGCCAACACCTTCTTGCCTGCATGAATTTATTCACACCTACCTCCAACCACATACCTGATGAGGGGTCCCTGGGCTGGGAGAACACAGAGGCAGGGTGCTGTCAGCAAACCTGACTTCCCCTCTGTCATTTAGTTTTCACAGTTTGCTAACCTCGGTGCGGTTCAGGGTTGGGCAACGATCATTCACCGCAAACCCTCTGTGCTTTGCGAGGGTTTGCGAAATATGTCTCTCTGGCAGTGCAGAGCAATCCAGGTAGGGAGAAATGTGTAAAATAAGAGTAAATAAAACAAAGAAAGCTATGCCTGAACCCACCAGGCAACGACAGCCGAGGCTGATGCTGAAGGCAGGGCCTTCCATTATTTTTAATACACGTAGTTTCATTGCCTTTTTTTAATATGGTGTGATGTCTTTATTCTGCATGGCTGGAATTGGATCTTGTTATATTACCTATTAGGATCCTGCTTTTCACTCCCTGGGAGCATTCCTTTGCACGTCGTTCCTCAGGAACGTTACTTTTTAATGGCTGCAGGAGTCTCTCCAGTGGGTAGGCCACCGTTTACTTAAACATTCCCCCACGTTCAAACACTTAGGTTGGTTCTAATTATTTTGTTACAAATATATATTTTTGTATTTCAGATTGCTTTCCGGGGACAGCATCCCCGCAATTATCTCGCTGGCCTCCAGGGGAGCGTCTCCGCAAGTGTGACGTGAGCTGACAATTGTCTGCTTGCCCCTGGGGGGGGTCCCTGCCCTCCCTGCAATGCCATCAGGAGCACACAGCTCCCAGCCCCACCACACACCGTCAGCCATCTCCACACGTTAATGCCTCTTCCTCCCTGTGCCTGAGACCTAGTGCTTTGTCCAAATGCCTACCTTTATCGCCAGTGAGGGAAGGCATGTCTCCATGTTAGTTTCCTAATTACATTTGTGGTTCCTGTGGGTTGGGTCGCCACGTACTTGGGCCAGTAATCTATTTGGGGTTGTGGGTGTGACTTGGGAGTTCTTGTAAACTCGTTACACACTAAAAGCTAGCAGCCCTTTGCTGGCAGCTTTCCTCACCTCGTGAGGATCGCTTGTCATGTGCCAGCTTTTCTGTACTGCATCCTTTCCCTTTGTAATGTTGTCTGGCTGCAAGCTGCCTTTTTAAAACATTTTGTTACATTTTATCTATTCGCTGTTTGTGTAGTAGGAGTGAGGGCACCTGTGCCATGATGAACATGTGGAGGTCTGAGGACAGCTTAGAGGAGTCAGGTCTCTCCTCTCCTACATGGATTCTGGAGATTAAACCCAGGTCATCAGGCTTGGCAGCAAGCACCTTTACCTGCTGAGCCATCTCGCTGGCCCTTTCTTCCCTTTCTTCTTCCCTTTAAGTCTTTTTTGTTTGTTTGTTTGTTTGTTTGTTTGTTTGTTTGTTTGAGACAGGGTTTCTCTGTATTTGGGTCCAGGTTTCTAGATTCTGGGCTGGGTCTTGACGCGATCAAGTCAGGGGCCCACGTGGTACAGGGGAGCTGACTGCTTTCAGCTCCTGGTCTGTGAGAGGTGCTGTAACCTGGGCCACCTCTGCTATTGGCAGAGGCTTGGAGAGTGGATGGCTCCTGGGATGGATCCTGAGAGATGGAGAGGCTGTCCCTAAGGACCTTGCTTCTGCAGTCATTAGACCTCTATTATTGCTTTAAATTAGAGGTTCATAAGTAAGGACCATATGCCTCCCCTGACTCCGAGGCACTAGTAACTTTTGTAACAGGGAAAAGAAGGGTGTATTTTGCCCCATGGTTTGACATGACAGACCGTCACAAAGGAAGGTAATGATCACAACAGTGGAAGAAGGCTTAGTCACAACTCACATCTCTACCTCAGAAGCAGGTCAGACAGAAGCTACTTCCTACACGTTCCAAAGCCAAGCCATCCTTTTTTGAAGACACGGTTTAACAGGAGCACATACAGCCAAAGACTATGTATTCCAGCTTCGCTTGTATAGGTATAGCCCCATGATGAATGATTCTGGTCAATGATTGTAACAGACGACGGAGAGTCAGTGTAGGAGCCCCAGAAGCATTCAGGTGCCATTCTCACATGCTCCAGGAGGTCTGTGCTGAGGTCTGCTCTGTGAAGAGGCTTTGGGAATGGAAGCCTTATTTGTTGCACCAACACCAGAGGAGCTGAAGTCCTGCAGTCCCTGTGCAGCCAAACTACCAGGCCAGGTCTGTTGAGCTGGCACAGGAGAGAAGAGCCTTCCCATCATTTATGCCTCTTCTGATTTGAGTCTGGGTCCTACCACTGAGCCAATCTGTTTCACAAGGAGAAGCAGGAAATGTTTACATTAAAAAAAACACCAACAGGACATTAGAAGGATTAAATGGAGTAAAATTTGCAAATTGCATAGCTGATCATGGTACACAGCAGGCAGGCAGCAGTGAATTCACAGAGCCATTGTGAACCCTGCCCTATGGCAGGCATCATGGCGCATAGCTTACACCCTGCAGTCTCAGCCCCTCCTCGGGGAGCTGCTTCCCTGTCTCGTGTTAATGACAAGGCAAATCACACACAAGCACTGCCCACCACGTGCACAGAGTCATTGCCAGGACACCACAGCTGCAGTCTCTGCGTTGTACCTACATGGAACAGATGCCAACTGCCCCACCTTTTGGAAGGGTTTAACATCTATCAGCCATAGATAGAATTTTCTTCTATGGCAGTTCGCTTGCTTCATCCCACACTGTCAGGCTTTTGTAGTAGCTCACTATGGTTGCTTCTGCTCTAGCTGTCACATCTCCGTTCTAGGATGCTTACCTAATCTTGACAGATGCTTGCTGTGGTCCCTCAGTCTCTCTAGGGAGCCTGAGACATAAAGAAGCTAAATGATTGTGTCCAGCATCACACAGAGTGGCAGAGCTGGGTCTCAAGGCCAGGAGTATGGACAATCATGAGTCTATGCATTTCTAAGCCAAGCTGGACCCCACAACTGAGGCCACTCATGAAAGTGGGGACACAGGGAACTCCATTTCAGACGTGTGCTGAGACATAGTCACACACTGACTTGTTCACACTCGTGTCAACTTCCCTTGCACATATAAGCAAATGGAAGCTCCGACGCCTGAAAACCTGCCCAAGGCCACCAGCCAGGCAAATGTTGGGAAGGGATTGGGAAACCGTGCCACATCCTATGTTCTATAGCCACTACAGTCTCACCCCCAAAATTGTCCCAGCTGTCACTGTGGCCCTAATTAACATGATGCTTGATGCTGAAGGCCACCTGCCTTCATCCTGACCTCAGCCAGGTCTCTAGTGCCAAGCAAGAGTGAGTGAGCCTTCTAGTCTCGTTGGGATTTTCCCACCTCAACGGGCCTGAACAGTGGCCCTGTGTTTGCTGAAAGGCATAAGATAAACTGATTTTTCTCTTGCAAGTGCCCAGGAAGAGAGAGAGGATAAACCTCTTCCCAGGGTAGACGGGGATGTAACGGTTCGTCTGGGTTGTCAGCCTGACTGGATTTAAACACCCTAGGAAATACACTTTTTGGTGTGTCTATGAGTATCCTTTATCTGAGGAGGGGGTGGGCCATCCTACCATAGGGGATCCCAAGCAGAAAAGATGGGGAGGAGCTAGCTGAGCTCCTGCAATCATCTCCCTCATCCTGCTCCCTGGGCCTCCCAGGTGTGAGCTAGCACCCTCACCTTCCTGCCACCACAGCATAGAACCTCCCCGCTGTCATGAGCTTTATCCCCTGAACTGTGAGCTAAAATAAAATTTCCCTCTCTTAAGTTGCTTCTTCACAGGTATTTTGATCACACTGAGAAGAAAAGTCACTAACGCAGAAATCTCCCTAGAGGAGGTGAGACCTGACTCCTGCCTGCAAGGACAGTTAAGCCAAGGCTTCAAAGCTCTAGTCCCAGTCCTAAGTTTCCTGGATGAGATGAACCTGGGGACAGGACTGGCCCTAGGACTGATTCAGGCCTGGTAGGTAGGTACCATCACTTGAAGTGCTTATTGGGGTTGTTAACTCCTAAGGAGGGCATAAAAGTGACTTATGAGCAGAAATCAGGTGTTCAGACATAAACACGCCATGGCCTGTGATTGATCTGACTGGGTAAATAGCTTTTATAATTGGTATGTTTTTTATTAAATTTTAAAGGCTGCATATTTATGTGGGGGGAACTGATGCGTGCTGAGACCAGCATGTTGGCACCCTACATCTCTCAACGGCTCCCTGCTGGCTGAGACCCAGGACCATAAAATATCTTGCTTTCTGCTTGCTGGCCGGGCCCCTGGGACATGGAGGACCTGGGAAGAAGCCAGGGAAGGATCATGGCTGCTCAATTGAGTGTGATACTAACGTCCATCCTAGACACTGAAGTGGCTCTCAAGGGGATTAGGGAGAGCAAAGGTAAGACAGAAGGGGTTCTTTTCCCTGGCAAACGCCTAAAAAAGCCAGATCTACAGGTGCCGAGGGAGGGAGGCATGACTCCACCCACCTACTATGTATGTGCAACACCAGGCCAGGATGGGAACATCACCAAGTCACTGGAGCTTTGGCAAAGGCCTGAATGCCCTTGGAATGTCTGTGCTCTCATGGGAGCCAGCTGAACGGTAAGCATTAGAAGAAAGGTCCAGAGACGCCATATATGTCCTAAGGAGAGAATTAGGGCCTCAGTTTTCTTATCTATAAAGTGGGTCGATGGTCTGCTTCTCAGGGCTTCAGGACCACGTGTGAAAGGCTCTGAAGAGGGGCTCCTCCGTTTTCTCAGCTCCCTGCTTCGGTATCTTGTCAACAGCCCGCAACCTGAGCTGGAATACACAGACCCTGTGTCCAAGGAGTTCCTTCTCCCATAGGAAGTGGCAGCTCTGAGCTGCGTCCCAAAGAAAAGGAAAGGCGACTTAGTTAACCATCCTCAACTACACATAGAGGCTGGAGAGAACCAGACTGGAGCTGACCAGGTTCGGGCTCGGGGTGCTCAGTGTGAGAGCATGGGCTGGGATCAAAGTGCAACCAGAGTCAGAGATGGTATGTGAGAATGCTCAGGCTCAGCTCGTAGGTCAGATCAGGGCTCATGTGCAGCCAGGGTGAGAGTCAGGTTGTGATTCTGGATAGGGCGCAGTATATGACCAGGGTCAGACTCATTTAGTGACCAGAGTTGTTGCTTAATTTTAAACTGTGTTGTTTCGAATGAGATTGCGCCCCCCCCAGAGGCTCATGTGTTTGAATGTATGGTTCCAGTCGGTATAAATGTTTGAGAAGGATGAGGAGGGATGGCTTTGCTGGAGGAAGTGTGTCATGGTGGGTGGGCTTTGAGAGGTTTCAGAAGACTTTAGCCATTCTCTCTCTCCCTCCCTCCTTTCCTCCCTCTCCCTCCCTCCCAAGTAAGAAAATGTTTCTCTAAGATCCAGGCTTCTTTCTTAATTAATGATTAATTTGGGCAGGCCACCTCTAAGCTGGTAGGCCCAGGTTCTATAACAAAGCAGGCTGAGCAAGCTATGGAGAGCAAGCCAGTAAGTTGGTTGCACTCCTCCATTGCCTCTGCATCAGATTCTCCCTCCAGGTTCCTTCTCTGTTTTGAGCTCCTGCTCTGACTTGCACTAATGATGAACTATGATATGGAAATGTAAGTCAAATAAACTCATTCCTCCCCATCGTAGCAATAACACTAGGTAGGAGTGGGTTTTGTTTGTTTGCTTTTGTTTTGGTCATGGTATTTTATCACAGCAGCAGAAAACTAAAAGAGACAATAACCAGCGTCAGGAATAAGCCTGTGATCAAGTCTCAAGATCAAGTCCAGTGTGACCAGCCTCAGGACCAGGATCAGGGTTCAGTGTGGGGCAGAATCAGGGGTCTGTGCATAATAAGAATCAGGGCTCAGCTCATAAACTTGTGGGGTTCCATTCCCTACATTTTTCTCTTTATTCTCCTGGGGCATTTGAGGGACAAAGGTTGGGAGTCAGGTTCCTGTTTGAGCCACCCAGCAAGGGACTGGTCACCTCCCCTCCAGAACAAGTGACTGAGGCCAGGACCCCTTGTGCTGATACTTAGGCAGAGATTCAGGGATAGATCTGGCTCCCCTACATCCTCCTTATCCGGCTCCTGTCTAAGCTTCAACAAATTCCTCTAAGCTGGTCCTGAGCCTCTGCTGCTCGTGGGAGCTTTCCATTCGAGGTTGCAGCTGAGGCTTGGCCTGGCTCCCACCTTCCTCTTTTAAATGGACCTTTCTTCCTTCCTCAGGCCATGGTTGGGGGAGACAGACATCAGCTGCTCCACCCTGGCCTCAAGCAGGGAGGGGAGGTGTAAACTGTGGCTCACCCTAAGCCTCTGGTGTGCATTTGATGGGCAGCTGCTATGTTCCGTGGGTCCCGTGGACCTGGCTATAATTAATCGTTGCTGGCCCTCTACAATCTGACCTTCCACAGTCCTTGTAGATGAGTAGGGGAAGGGGGCTCAGCAGAGCCATAACATGGCTCTGTGCCCCACAAATGGTAAACTGAAGCTGGACCCTGATTTCTGAGCCTTTTTTCTTGGAGTTCAGGCAGAGGAAAGAAACCTGGCAGTGGGTTCCATGGGTTTCTCCACTACCCCTGAAATCTCTTCAAGGAGTGTAGCGGTCAAGTCAAGATCTCAGGGCTTGGAGGATAGGGCCATGCCAAACTGTTGCCAGTCTTATCTTGATCTTAGCTCTGACTGACGTCTCTCCTCCTCCCTGCTGTGCCGATGGTCACTACCACCAGTTCTCACTCTTGATCTGCACATCTGACCAGCTGATTGGCTGCCTACCACCACCCCAAAACCGGCCCTTGGTCAGCATCTGACCTTCTCCCAAGATTCTTTTCAAGTAGTCTTTGGACAAACATTTATGACCAGGGAGTCCGGAACTTTCTGCATAAATGTCACTGAATGTTTTATCACCTGTCACTGAGTTCTGTTCCTTCAGAGAGCCAGAATGAGGGCATTGTTCACAAGGAGGGTAGCTATCTCTCTACCAGATGGCAGCTGGCCCAAGGCTGCGGGAAGGTTGCAGGGAGAATGGGTGGGGTATGTCTGTGGTGGTTTGGATAAGAATGGGCCCCATGGGCTCATATATTTGAATGTGCGGTCATGAGGGAGTGGTGTTTCTTTACAGGGATTAGAAGATGTGGCCTTCTTGGAGGAAGGGTATCACTTTGGGAGGGGCTGGGAGTTTCAAATGCTCAAACCAGCACCAGTCTTTCTCCCTTCCTGTGCCTGCAGATCCAGATGTAGAACTCTCAGCTACCTCACCAGCACCGTGTCTACTTGTGTGCTGCCATGATTCCTACAACAACAACGGCCTAAACTTAAGAACAATAAGTCAGCCCCAAGTACATGTTTTGCTTTATAAGAGTTGCTGTGCTCAGAGCTAGAGAGATGGCTCAGCACTTAGGAGCACTGGCTGTTCTTCCAAAAGACCCCAGCTCAACTCCCAGTACCCACATGGCAGCTCACAACTATCCTAAACTTTAGCTCCAGGTGACCCGACACCCTCACACAGCATACATTCAGGCAGAACAGCAATGTACATAAAATAAAAATAAACTATTTTTTAAAAAGGAGTTACTGAGGCCTTGGTATCTCTTCACAGCAATAGGACACTGACTAAGACAAAATCCAATGCCTACCCTTAGATGGAAGAGGCCAGGCCTAATAAAGAACTACAGAACAGCCTACTAAAGAAAATAAGAAGGGAATTGTTCTCCATGCCAGGGCTGAGAGCCTCCCACTAGGCCTGGTCGAGGGCTTTCACAGGCTGGAGACACATGTGGAGTCTGACAGGGGTTGTGTCCAGGGGTAACCCACATGGCCTGGACTCTGCCCTGAGGTGAGCGAGTTCTCTGCAGGCCAGAGCCTCCAGAAAAGGAGCACCAGAGGTCCAGAGAGGTGAATCCAGGTTTGAGCACTTGAGGTAGTGGTAGACTGTATACCAAATGAAGAGATGGGGCATTATCTTGCCCTATATATTCCTTTCTACAGAGCAATGGACCACACTGGAGGGAAGTTACAGCCGAGAGTGTTTCTACCCTAGCCTCCCCAACTCTTACCCTCCAGCAGCCTCTTTTATAAAAACCAACTAGCCAAAAAAAGGTGGTGTGGCTCAGGTTCTCATAGGGGCTATCCCAGGCTCATCAGAAAGATGGGTATATTCTGGGTCCAGAGTACAGCATGGATATGCCAGGACTCTGCCTCTGAATGTTATAGACACCCATTCTGAAATCACTAGCAACACACCCTGGCTACACAGCACCCCTCCCAACCTGGGGCAGACCCCCCCACCTCATGAGTCAACTATGGAGGAGCCCTGCCTCCCCCCACATCTTCACTTCCTCCTGTCTAGTCCCTTGTTCTCTTCAACCTTCCCCACCATATACTTCCCTCCGCTGCCTCTATCTGAGTCCAACCAAAACAGTCAGTCTTTTACTTTGGGATATGTGAATTTTAAAGTGGCAATAATGATACCAAAGAGAATCCAGTCACTCAGCATCCTCCTGGCTCTCTCCAACCTCAGCACACAGCAAACCCACTTCACTACAGACCACAGGCCCATATGCCTCTCACCAGGTATATGTGCACTTGTGTATATGTCTATGTGCATCTGTGTATGTGTGCACCTTGGTGTATGCATATGCCTGTGTTTATGTGCCTATATGTCAGTGTGGGCCTGTGTATCTGTGTATACATGTGCATGTATATGGACACAAATGCCTATATGTTCATGTCTGTCTGTACACATATGAGCTTCTTATATGTTTGTATCTGTGTATATATGTTATGTGTGTCTCTGTGTATGTCTGTGATTCTGTGCTAGTATATACGTATATGTATCTCTATGTATGTGTCTATATGATTTTATATATGTGTACATTTGTGTGTTAATATGCCGGTTATATATCTGTATATAATGTGTATATATGCATAGTATATATGTATGGAACTATATATGTGTCTGCATATGCAGTGTATATATGTGTCTATGTGTATCTGTATATGTAGCATTTATGTGTGTCTTTATGCATAGTATCTATTTATGTCTATACATGTAGCATGAATTTATATATGCCTATATGCAAAGTATATAGTATGTATCCATGTATGTGTCTATATGCATAGTGTCTGTGTGTGTTTAGATGTATAGCATGTATCCATGTGTGTCTATATGTATTTGTGTGTCTATGTGTCTGTATGCTTAGTTTCTCTGTGCCTGTGTTCTGTGTGCATGCACTTCTCTGAAGCCCCACACACATGCACTCTGTGAGCTACCATCATAGTGAGTAGCAAAACCACAGAACCTGGTAGGCCCAGTGTGCTGTCCTCCATTGACGCCCATCCTCATCCAGTCTCACCCCTATGGCCACTCGTGTGTCTTCACATAACTTCATCATTCAAAGAAGAGCTCTCATCTCTCTCAATAAAATCTTCCATGCCAATGGCCGTGAAGGCAGAACAGAGTCCAGGATTCCAGAAGGAGACCACAGACATAGTTGAAGATCCCTTTAATGGGTCTGAAGAGGAATCTGTGAGATCCTGCAGCCTTGATGCCTCCTGGTCTTAGCCTAGCAGGGGCAGTGCAATGTCATATGTTGCTCTGAGTCGAGCCATGTTGGGAGGTGGCCAACCTTAGCATGAGCATCCTCAGTCTTCAGGAAGCCCTGAGCTTCACCTCTGCTCCATGTACATCACCAAACTCACAAAGGCTTCGCTTCAAACAAGCCAGAACCCCACTCTGTAGAAGCAAGAAAAGGGACAGAGCTATGGAGAGCTGGAGGCAGGAGATCTCAGAAGAACAGGATAGGGAGGGAACTCCCCAAGTGTAGCCAGAGTAGGATGGGAGCAAGATGGAGAGGAAAGCCAAGAACATGCTCACAGGAAGGCGGGGCTGGAGTCACCTAGGTGTTCTCATGCTGTTCTTCCTTGCTCTGTTTTGCAAGTGGATGTGATGAAGAAGCCACAGTGCGTGTAGATAAGGCAAATTAAAGCATGTTCTGAGGAATGGCAGGAGGCAGTGGGGTGTGGCCAGACACAGAGAAAAGAGATTGGCTTGACGGGAGAGGGCATTCTAAAGCAGGACATCCAGAAAGAGGCAGCCATGGCCAGAGCACTCACATCTGCTGGGGTCTGCAGTGGGGAAGAGATCTGGGGCTCTTTGCATGAATGAATCAAACTGAAGCTTGGGAGGGGGGGACATGAGCAGGACCTCCTGGTCCAGCAGACTCCAAGCCACCACCAACTGTCTTCTCTCCTGGGCCTGCCTCAGTTTCCCCAGTTGTACAATGAAGGGACGATACTGGAAAACGCTCTGGTAGATGCTGAGGGAGGGCATTGTTTAGCACCATCCTGGTCCCCCAGAGCCAAGAGGGGTGCTGCAGTGCTAAGGGCAGGAGAAGCAGTCTGGCATCTCCCCACCTCACAAGTCCTCTTTCCCCAGTAGTTCCATTCCTGCCTCTGAATGTGCACCAGCACTGCCTGGGGACAGTCTCAGTCCCCACTTCCGAGTGGTACCCATATACCAAAGATGATGGAAGGGCCAGAAGCAGCATCTCAGGGGTCCAGTGTGGTCCACAATGCTTGCCAGCATCCTCACACCCATGACGGGGAAAAGTCCAGTGTGGTCCACAATGCTTGCCAGCATCCTCACACCCATGACGGGGAAAAGTCCAGTGTGGTCCACAATGCTTGCCAGCATCCTCACACCCATGACGGGGAAAAGTCCAGTGTGGTCCACAATGCTTGCCAGCATCCTCACACCCATGAGGGGGAAAAGAGCCAGCCTCCTTCCAAAGAAGAGAATCACAAGCATCCAGCTGCAGCCTGCTTCTGGCACACACATGGGACCCTGAGCCTGAGTCCTCTGCCACCGTGATTGTGGGCTGTATGTGGCTCCAGTGAGAGCCAGACAAGAGCCCAAGGCTGCCCTCCATGGATGCCCTGGGCTCTCTGTTTGTTCAACACAGAACCTGGCAGACATGTTTTCTCTGGCTCCAGCCCTTTTCAAAACCAGATTCAGTTGGTTTCTCATCTTTATTTTGGTGGTAGGGGAGTGGGAATGTAATTTCTAATTTAAATTTTAAAAAGCCATCATCCTCATCAACATTCACCAGGCTCAGATGGTGTTTGGGAAATTATCTCTGTTACTCTTGCACACACCGGCACTCAGGCTGGCAATAGGGACCAGCTCTCTGGCCTCAACACAACACTCTGTCTGCCCCTATTTACCTTATAGGGCTGTGCTAAGAGCCTTAGGGACTATAAGAATAGTCTGGAGAAGAGTAAAGGATGCTGGGAAAGCAGGACTAGTCAACACACACACACACACACACACACACACACTGCCCAACCTGTTGGCTGACAGGTAACGATCAAAGACAGTCCTTTCTGACATCCAGGTGGGACAGTACTGTGACTGACTCCCTGAAGCCCACAAGATGGGTGAGAAAAGGTTACAAAAGGCCCCGAGCTAGAGGAGCAGATCAAGTAAGGTTTGCCACAGGTAGACCCCATACCTGCTGAGCAACTCAGGGGGGCCACAGGCCCTCCCTTGTTCTTCAGTTCCTGCCTCTGCAGCTCCACGAAATTCTTGGCCTCCTAAAGCCATCCTGAGGCATGCAGGCAGTCTGAGTGCCTTGAACTTCCATCAGAGTTCAACCTGGTGAGCTCTCAGGGGGACTGCTCACATCCTGCGCTTTGAGCAAAGAGATCAGTCGGGTTGTTAGAGATGCTACTTGTGGGAGGCGAGGCTGACCTCTCTGAGTACGCACTTCCCAGCTGGAAAGACAGATGCTAAGAGAGGCAAACTCATCCCCACAACCGTGTGTGTGTGTGTGTGTGTGTGTGTGTGTGTGTGTGTGTGTGTGTGTGTGTGTGAGGAGGAGACACCCACATCCCAGGGCCGTGACTCTCTTCTGTTCCATGATGAGCCACAGGAGACACAGCTTCTCACAGCTTGAGGAGGGGCAGCCAAGCACTGTGCTCTGGCTTCAATCTCCCAGTTTACATGTGGAAACCAGATGCTGAGGGACAAAAATACTAAAACAGGCCAGAGACACCCCTGTTATTCAGGACATCTCATTAAGCAGGAAACAGAGAGAGAGAGAGAGAGAGAGACAGAGACAGAGACAGAGACAGAGAGAGACAGAGAGACAGAGAGACATAGACAGAGACACACAGAGACAGAGAGAGATACAGAGAGAGATATACAGAGAGAGACAGAGACAGAGAGACAGACAGAGATAGACAGAGACACAGAGAGAAAGACAGAGATAGACAGAGACACAGAGAGAAAGACAGAGACAGAGATAAAGAGCTCTTATAGAGTATTCAGCAGCCACCATCTCTATTCAGCTAGCCCTTAGACTGTATCTCATTTTTCCCTGACAGGGTGAGGACTATGTATGAGGTGTGTGCAGTGTGAAGACTGAGTGTATATGAGGAGTCTTCAGTTTGAGGACTGGGTATCTATTGAGTCACCAGCATCCTCAGCACACCATCATAGAGATAACCTCTTACTCGGGTTAGAGGTGAGCAATTGGAAAATCTAAAGGTGTCTGAAGAGATGACTCAGCAGGAGAGAGCACTGGCTACTGACCCAGGTTCAATTCTTTGCACCCCATGGCAGCTCACAACCACTTACTAAAACCCTAGTAGCAGGAGATCCAATTTCTTCTTCTGGCATCTGTGGGCATCAGACACATTGTCTGCATGAATGTATGGAGGATGAATGCATGGAGAATACATATACACATAAAAGTAAAAGTAATAAACATAAGCCCGTGATATCCTCTGCTCCTCCGTGTTTTGTCATGGCTAAAATCTCACCAGAAATTCTCCATTCTTTGAGTCAAATATCTACTTCTTAGGGCTCAGTGTCACCGCATAAACTTGACCAGTGCCAAATTCGGGCAAATGTCAAACTGGGATTTCCTTCCCAGGTTTATCACTAAGGGGAGCCTCATGAGACAGCTTCCGCCTTGAGTCCGTCCCACTGGCTTGTTCACAAATTGGATGTTGGAGTAACATTGCAACGCCTAGCACTTTGTTGAGCACCTGAAAAATTATCTCAAAGACATTCTATGTAGCAAGTAAGGACCTGGGGTCCTGATAACACTAAGACAGAGTCTGACAGTTCTGTCTGTCAACCAGGAGAGATTCTGAATATGTGTTGCTTCTCAGGAAGGGCCTGGCTGCACCAGGCCAGATTCATCATCATGTATCAATCATTAGGACTATTGATAGGACGGTTGAGATACAGGAAAAGGGGAGGGAAGCCATCTAACCCTCTCAGGGAGCTGTCCACACTTTCGGTGCTGAAGTCCAATTTCTCCATACTGAAACAGAGACTAGACCAAATAGTTTGGTGGGTGGAAAATAAAAGGAGAAGGAAGCTAGGAAGATATCTCAGATGACAAAGTGCTTGCTCTTGCAAGCATTAGAACCTCATGTTGATCTCCCAGAAACCATATAAAAAGCAGGCATGATAGTACCTGCTTGTAATCTCCACACTGGGGAAGCAGAGAGAGGAAGATCCCTAGGACCTCCTGGCTGGACAGCTTAGCCTTCTTAGAGCACTCCATGCTGATGTGAGACCCCTCTTTCTGAAAACAAGATGGATGATTCCTGTGGAATAACAATCAAGGTTGACCTCTGACCTCCATATCACATGAACACTCATACAAGTGCATTGACACAGGCACATATACCATTTGAACATATACACACACACACGTACATGCACACAAAAAAGAAAAAGAAAAAGAAAAAGGTGGCCACTTACACTCACCTTGTGTCTTCTATAAGAAAATTGGTCTCTTCAAGCTGTCTGGCTACCTAGTCCTCTGATTTGCATTGCCCTAATTTCACTTGTGCTTAAGCTCTTGTTCCCACTTCTTGGATTATCCTCTTAGCCTAGTTGTCAGAGTCCTGCTGCTTCTTGAAGGCCGAAGCTCATCTAAGAAGACAAAAAGGCAACAGTGAGCACAACAAGCAGACCCCGCACAGCACAAGTCGGTGTCCCAGAAGGACTAGGGAGCTACCTCCATGGGGGCTAAAGGAAAAGGACCCAGCTGGATGTGACCTGCCCACTGGGCCATGGTGTGGAGGGGACAGGGGATGCTCAGTAAAGCAACGTCTAGACAATTGAAACGGTGGTGTTCAGTTCACTGCTGTCCACAGCACACGTAGGCAAGAGTATGATGCTTCAGGATTAGGCAAGTACCTGGCTCCAGGTGAAGGGCCATCTTTGATGCCCAGAAGGGGCAGCATCTCATTCACCAGTCGCACTGAGTGTTTTCTCTGCAGGCTGCTGCCCCACCCCAGCACCTCATATGTAACCTGCTACCTTCTACACAAGGCCAAAGATGCCCAAACTGTTAGAACACACTAGCATTATAACATTGTTGGACAACATTATCAGACAATGGTATTTTTTTTCTTGAGTAAATGTCAAACAAAAGCTTTGCCATCAATAGCCCAAGTTCAAGGCATGCATGCACCTGTTCCCACTAAGGCTCCATCGTGATACAGACTTTGTCTGTTTCCTTTATCTACTGTGAAAGTAATGACCATGACACAGATAGCTGTTTCCCTCTTGGCACTGTCCTGAGAAAAACAGGAAGTGACAGATGTGCATAGCTCCACTGTGGCCAGCCTATGTGTGAACAGTGTCTCTTTTCCAAAGAATGTGCTTCAAATCAAGGAGAATGGAGCCCCATGGAGTGCAGACACTCAGACCTGGGGAGCAGAATGAGATCATTGTGCTACAGTGGGGACATCAAACTGCTGCCCCAGTGGGGGTTGAGTCAGATCAAGTAGAAAAGAAAATATGAGTGAGTTGAGTTGATGGCAAAGATTGAGTTAAAAGACAAAGGTCTGATATGAGGGCAATTGAAATGAATTGAAGGAACTGAGTTTAGTCCCATTGGAGGAAGGAAATGGGATTGAGCAGGAGGAACCAAATAGAACAGAATTAAGATTAAACTAAATTGGTGCTATTTGTTTTGAATTGAAAATTACATGGGAAATGACCAGAAATTTGGCTGGAGGTGTGGGGTGAGCTGGAGAGAAGCAGCTGTGAGGATCTGGGGTGAGTGAAATGAACTGAATTGAGCTAAACTTTGGAATAAGAGAAGGGTGGCTTGGGTTAAATTTGCCTGTGGTCAGGCAAGCCTCCCACCCAATGTTCACCAGCAGCAGAAGGACACTTGTGCTCTAGACCTGACTCTTCAAAGAGAATTTGTGGGGCACCTACTGTATGTTGAAGCTGGAGACTGGGACCCTCTCCCAAAAGTGTTCAAGCCTAACCTCATGTCATTTCCAAGGTCCTGAGGTCAAGACCTAAAGAGGAACAACAAGGCCACCCAGAGAAGATCGAGTCCCAAGCCTTGGGAAAAGAGGAGCCTGCCCTCCTGCCCTCTGTTAGCATCCTTACTTTGAGTCCTAGTGAGAGCCTTGCCCTGACAGGATGTTGGGCTGTGGGCCATGGCCTGCCAATCTCCTCTGTTCCTTGGTTTTCTCACTTTCAGGATGGAGATAGTAATGGTCCCTTTTGAGGAAGCCACTCTCTTTTCTCATTGACAGCTTCAGTGTCTTTCCCTGGTGAGCACTGCTCAGTTTCTAGATCTTTCATTTTAGCTCCCAAGACACTGAAATTTGTAGATCTGCTTTGAGGAGATCTGGCCATCTCCTGGAGGTTGGTGACCCCAAGTACCACTGCCTTGTTGGGCCATTGGAATCTTCGCTTTCTCCTTACACCTGTCCAGCAGTCTCTGCTTCTCTGTGGGTGCTCTGAACCTGGCAGCTGAATCACTTGCAGCCTGGGCACCTTCACCTGGCAGCCTCTGAAGCCATCCTCCAAGGCTTGGCACGACAGATACTGCCTCCAGGTAGTCTTCTTGTGATTCTGAACTCACCTGGTACTACCCCACCCACCACTGGTCCCTTTTGTCAGAACTACCTGCTGTCCTCCATCCAGTTTTTTTTTTTCAATTTCTCCAAACCAGTACCCACAAACAGGCTGAGATATCACCATGAAGCTCAAGGCAGCGGGCAGAAAACACAGCCTGAAATCAGGGCACCAATCTCACCAACATGAGGCTCTCTCTCTCTCTCTCCTGGGATTTTCATCCTCTAGTCTGATTATGTTGGAAGCTTTTCAAGGACTTTGGGTAGCTTGTCTGAGGACACATCTCCTGAGCAGCATAACTGTATTGAGAATTTGCTTGGGGCAGCACAGGCCATCCTGGACGATGTGCCAGCTGCCTCTCGGTGCTTCTGTCTTCTCCGTTATTTTCCCCCAACTTAGGTTGAGTTCAAGGATGCTTCCTGAATTAGTCCAAGAACACCTCAGCTGCGTTTTCATATCACAAACACGGGCAACTTCATATGCGGCTCCTCCTGCCTGTGAGTGAGGTCTTCTCGGCTGCCCACACTGCCTTCCAGATTTTTGTCAGCCTTGCCTGCTTGTTGTTTTATTGTGAGGAGAAAATGAAGCGACGGGACCAGGGGTGCACTGCCCTTCCTGAGTGATGAAGATTCCCTCGGCCTCTCCACATTCGCTCGGGGCTGATCCATGAGGTGCCAGGGCCCCTGTTCTGAGGAGTTTGGGGCCAAAGCCTCACATGAACACATCAGAACCCCCCAAATTAGTTCATATCCTGCCCTTAATCTCAATCCTGTTGAACCTCAGCTTTCTTATCTTTCAAATGAGAAAGGTAGCAAATGCAGCCATGGAAAGGGAAGTGTGTGCACATGGTTAAATGTGCAGATGCATAGAACTGCTTGCTGCGCAGCATGCGATGACCACCGTACTTAGGAAGATAATAATAACAGGTCGCAGATACTATTGAACACATACTGTTTATATTTTTTTTCTGCTTTAAAAGCAAAACACACTCCCTGAAGAAAATCCACATTTAAAAAAAAAAAAAACTATTGAGGCTGGAGGGATGCTTCAGTGGTTAAGAACACTGGCTGTTCTTCCAGAAAATGAGGGTTCAATTCCCAGTACCTACATGGCAGCTCACAACTGTCTGTGGCGCCAGTTCCAGGGGATCCAACTCAATCTTTTGACCTCCACAGGTATCAAGCACACACATGGTACACTGACAGGTACGCATCCAAAACACCATACACATTTAAAAATAATAATTTAAGTAATAATTTTAAAGTAAAAAATAGTTAAGTAAATTAATAAGTGAATTAATGGATGAATGAATGAATGAATGAATGAATGAATGAATGACAAAAGCTCTGTTAGTCCTGCCACCCCAAACTCTGCCTGTCTTAGGGGACTGGTGAGGTCCTTCCCTAAGTGACCTTCCTCTCTGAAAAAACAGCCTCAACTCCACAGCCTCCTGTGCTCTCCCACATCCTCAGAGAAAGTCGAGAAGCTCTTTCTTTAATAAAGAAATTAAGCTTCTCCTGTCACACTTGCCGCTGATGTCTTTTCCAGGCTGCTCAGCCAGGGCCTTTGGCTTTGGCAGTTTCATCTGACATGCAGAAGATTTTCATTCCGACTCAGCCAAGCCTGTCCATATTTTCTCTCCTGATTCCTTGTATTAGTTCTAAACTTAGGAAAGCTGCTCTCTCCCGAGGCGGGATGAATATTAAATTCTACTTAATTCTCACTTTTCTGGGTCCCTATTTTTTTTTAATATACTTAACGCTAATCCAGATGGAATTCAGTTCCACGGTGGGCGTGGGAGGGTTGCAGTGGGCTGAGGACTAATAGGAGGGGAACAGCTTTCGCATACCCACCACAGAGCAGACCCCCCACAGAGAGCCTGAGCCCACACCTAACCCCAGCTGGAGAGATGGTGGCTCTGCCCACACCCTGCCCAGGCTGAAGAGGAAGCAGCTCTGTCCATAGTCTCAGAACAGGATGATCTGTATGACCAGAGGTCAAAAGAAGTCAGGTCCTGGATGCAGGACAAGAAGTGCTGGGAGTTAGGTTTGACAACCCTCCCATAGGACCAGGGACAAAGCTGGAGTCTCCACTGGTAAGGGGAGAGACAATGAACAGGAACCCATGCCCCACCATACCTGCTGGCAGGTGGATACAGCACTCCTCCCTTGCACAAATGAAAAACAAAAGCAGAAAACAAAACAACGACAACAACAACAACCCAGGTGAGTGCAACAAGAAGCCCAGAGCTGAAAACTGACTTGAGACCATCCTGATGCCCAGATCCAGCCTGGTGACACAATAAGTGGTCCCCCAAAGCCAGTTTCTGGCTTCTGGAATGCATTTCAGGCACTGGAAAAGGCTTTCTGCAAAGGTCCATGGATCTTGGGCAGCTGATGGATGAGGATGGAGCCAAACTGTTACTCAGCACTTACAGTCCAACACATTTATGGCATTGCAAGCCGCTCACCGAGTGCAGAGGGAGCTGTGGCCTATTAATTTCCTAGTTAATCATGCAGGGCACTTGGTAATAACAGTTCTTGCCATCCCACCTATGGCCCAGACCTGGACTGAGCTGTAACTCACTGTCAATGGCACCAGTGAACACAGGGAGCTGCTGCTGAGAGCACTTTGATAGGAGCCTACCACCACAACCCTCACCTATGGAGTCCCATATTTCAGGGAATGAGGAAGCCAGGTAACCTCCAGGAGGCTGCCCCTTAGGCAGCATGGTACCCTGGGAGGTCATGGTCTTAGCCACCTGCAGCCTGGGTCCTGCCCTCCAGAGATGTTGTTCTGTAATATGTAGGCTCTTGCATCAGAGGGTGGCTACCTGTAGGGAAAGGCACAGGTACCTATTCTGGAAGCTTCATTGTGTCTTCTTGTTGGCACTTCTAGGAGGACATTTCTGAAAGTTCCACTTTTCCACTCTCTGCTCCCTGCGTGCTTATCATTCTGTGTCTGGGGACATATTCTGTGCATGGTTGGAAAGAGACAGGAGCCTTGCACTAGCTGGGCTCCTGCCTCCCTTGGAAACACTCATGGGTGCCTATGAGGAATACCGTGAGGATGTGGTTATGGATGTGGGTCTGAGAGGACAGGCTGGGTACAGTGATGCTCACGCTGCAACCTGCTTCACCCTCCAGCCTACATGGAGAGGTCACAGCTGTCCACCTTGGTTCACTGGCCTCCCTGCACACACCAAAATCTTTTATCTTTCAAATGTTGACCTCAATCAGTGTTGCTTGGACTCTGTGACTTAGATTCCATCCTTTAATCTACCTGGGGTTAGGCTTAAAGTGGTTAGTTAAAGGGTCTTCCTAAGACACTACCCAGGAAATAAGAAGCCAGACTCTAAAAATGATCTAGCTTCTTCATCCCTGTGTAACAAGATGGACAGACCAGTGACTAACAGAGGATTTGCTGTGTGGAAAAGCAACAAGTGGGGCTCAAGAAGCATAGGCATGTGCCCTGGACCCCGGAATGACCTGCCACATGGGCCTCAACCTAGCATCTCAAAGACAAAAGATAGCGCCTGCTTTGGGGGACTCATAGCCTGGTAGAGTGACAGGTGCGGGTCATCAAATGCAAGCAGGCAGCCTTGAAAATTTGATGGAGCCAAGAGAAGGAGCTTACACTGCATAAAGCACCCCGGTCATGTAGATTCAGTGATACATTGTGGCTGTATTCATTGGTGGATGCTCAGTGCTGTGAGTGGCTGAATGGGATGTTTAAATGGTCTCTAGACCATGAACTCCAGAGCAACAGGTCTTGCTCTTAATGTGGCCTAGCACTATGATACACTGGGCAATTCGCTTTCCAGATGAATAGATAAACCGCCAATGGATGTGCCCTGGAGACTGGCTCTAACCGTACAGAAACTTATGGGGATATGTACCCCTGGGTGTAGCTATTCCCCAGGGTCTAGGTGGAGCCACTTGGAGCTCACGCATAAGACCATCTCCCATAGTGTCAGTCTCTTTGCTTCCCTGATGTGTCTAGCTTTGGGGTCTATAGCAAGTGTCACAACTGTATGGGAGCACACACTTTGGTCCTAGAGGCTGTGGTCCACACACAGCACAGGTTGCTAGAGTGGACCAGGTGGGCTTCCCATCATCTATGACCCATGTTTTGTTTTCCCTCTGTCCTGGATGCAGCTTATAGCACCATGTGGCTTCCCTCATCCTCAAAGTTTGAGCCCCCTCTGTACCCATAAAGGCCAGTGAGTATGGTAGAACAAAGAGCCACCAGACAGCAGAGGCCTGAAGCATTTTCATGACTTTTTGGCAAAAGGACCTGGAGATGGGGCCAAAGCAAAGACCCATTTCCTTCTCTGAATTTCAACTATAACATCAGCAAATTTCCCACTGCACAATAAAGGTGCCTCCTGACTAATTCATCCCAACAGCTCCTGCTCAGAGGCTGGGACCTGACCCAGAGCCCCAGGGATCTCATGTGTGCTTCCCATCTCTAAGCTGGGGATGCTTGTAGCCAGAAGTTACTTCATCTACATCCCTGTGAGCATCAAGCCCAGACCTACAGGAGTGCCAGGGAGGGAGGGGGATAGAGCAGCAGAGTCTGGGGCCGTGCTGCAAAGCACATGGAAAGGAAGAGCAGAAAGCCGGCTCAGAGCAGGCGTGGGAGCCCTGAGCTGAGAGCAGACTGGCCATAGGAAGAGGCAGCAGACCCTGAGGCAAGAAGAGCTTTGGGAAATGTCCTGGTCAGATATGGGTAACATGAAGTCCCATGGGTGGAGTTACTACCGGGACCACATTAGCTACCTACACTCAGTCTTCTGCAGGACTTTCAGAAATAAAAACAGCTACTGAGCCTTTCACCCCTCCTATCTCCACAAGGCATATATCTGAGTGTGACCTTCCTCTGCTCAAAGCCCTTCCATAGTTCCCACGGACTCAGCTGCCATGAGCTATTTAACGTGCTTTCTAGCATCTCTCTCCAACATCCCATACATGGAGTCTACATCCTTTCTCTTTGGATGTGCCCTCTGCCTGGCTCACCTTTCTCTCATTTCCCTTTTTCTTTCTTCCTCTTTTTCTATGTATGTGTATGTCAATGTATGTGTACATGTTAGTGTGTGTATATAGATGCTCATGTGTGTGCATGTTAGTGTGTGTGTACAAATGCACACGTATGTGCATGTTAGTGTGAGTGTAAAGATGCACATGTGTGTGATGTTAGTGTATGTGTACAGATGCACATGTGTGTGATGTTAGTGTGTGTGTACAGATGCACATGTGTGTGCATGTTAGTGTGTGTGTGTATACAGATGCACATGTGTGGGGGTACAAGTGTGTGTGTATACAGATGCATGTGTGTGTATTCATGTCAGTGTATGCATATACAGATGCACATATGTGCACCTGTTAGTGTGTGTATACAGATGTGCATGTTTGTGTGCACATTTTAGTGTGTATGTATATACAGCTGCACATGTATGTGCACATGTTAGTGTATGTGTATATACAGCTGTACATATGTGTGCACATGTTAGTGTGTGTATATATGCAGCTGCACATGTGTGTGCACATGTTAATGTGTGTGTATACAGAAGCAATGGGTGGTGCAGTTCCACACACATCCTCCATTTTCTCCCTCTAAGGAAGTCCAGAAGCCACTGCCCACCAAGCTGGAAGAATAAAGCAGTCAGGAATGGGCAGGATCCTGGTCCAGCTGAGATCAAGTGCTGGGGTGGTCAGGGAAAGAGAAGGCCTTCTCTGATGATCTTCAGTGTAATAGCTCTCTGAGATGATCTTAGCTCGTGCATATACAATTTATTCGGGGTGGATCTATATGCATACACTTTATTAAGGTGAACCAAGGGGAAAGGGGTAAGAATATCCAGGGTGGGCAAGGGTCAGTGGATGAAGGCTAAGGCTACTGAGATGCCTCATTAGCATGAGGAACCATTCCAGGAATCTCAAATGCAGGACCATGTGGCATTCCTCCTGTAGTCAATGAAGGGTTTGGGATCCCCCAGAGAAGAGGAAGCCCCAGTGATAAAGGGAGTCAGCTGTTTGGCACAGAGCTCAGGGCTTTCAGGTAATGCCAGACTTCCGCCTTAGCAGCAAGGTTTCCCAAGAGTGCATATGTGTGTAGGTGGGGATGAAGGCCAAAGGTAATCTCAGGTTGTAGATAGTGTCCACCTTTTTGGGACAAGGTCTGAAAGGTTAGGCTATACTGTTTTGCCAGCAAGCCCCATAGATCCACCTGTCTCTGCTGGGAACAGCAATAGGGTTTCAAAGAAGCACCATCAAACCCAGATTTTTATGTGGGTTCTGAGGACCTGACTCACACCTTCATGTTTTCCCAGCAAGCATTTAACCAACCCAGCTATGTCCCCAGTCCCTCTATCTCCTCTTGATCATCACCCAAGCTTCCTTCCCTATGAAGATTCATCTGCTCTCCTGGTCAGCTCACACACTGTCACAAGACCCACAAGTCACCTTCCCATTCTCAAAGGATTGTCACTGCCACCACTTTACCTTCCCGTGTGACATGTCCCATGCAGGCTGTCCCCACACCCTGGACTGGGAGCTCTTGGAGGAGTCTCACCCTCCACTTGTGCTCCTGGAGTCCTGGGGACTCTGGTGGCTCTGCTGCAGGCACAGCACTCCTGATGAGCTCTGTGAAGAAAGCTCACAGTAAGCAAATGTCATTTAACAAGCAAGATGAAGCCGACTCAGGGTTCAGTCTGGGATAGGCAGGTGGAAGATGAATGTCTGCCCAGCAGCCTAGAGAGGGGCCCCTGGGAGCTGAGACGCTGGGTGATTCAAGCTGCTTTCTTGTTCTTCCCTTTACTTCCTTTTAGGCTTTTGAACTAAACAGACCATGATCAAAAACCCACCACAGCAAGCGAAAAGTGCTGACCTAAGTACTTCTGAGGCAAGTAGAGTCTGGAGACAAAAAGGCAAGAGAAACTGTGCGTCCGCACCAGCTCCAGCTGACAGAGCATTGCCACTACGCAGGTGGGTCAGCCACACCACTGCTCCTGCATATGCCTCAGAGCTGACCCATGGGATGGAGAGCTAGGAATCTGATTACTGGTGAGGGAGGTCAGAGATAAACAATGAGGAGTTGGAATATTCCATGTGTCAACAGACTGGGGTGGAGGGACCTCAGATGGATGGGAAAAGAAAGGGCTGGATGTGTACATGGATGAGTGCACACACACACACCTCCTGGACCTGTGGGCTGGAATGCCCAACAACTGTGCTGTCTCTGTCTCAGCAAGCAGCCAGGCACACAAGTCTTATATATCAAGTCTTATTTTCCAGAACCATCTCCAATGAAAGGCCTAAGGCCCTTTGGACATGGCTGAGAATGAGCTGGGGTAAGAGGTATGGAGGATGAGTCTGAGGTACCATGTAGCCAGGATGTAGGAGAGAGTTGGGTGCAATAGAGCCCATGAGGGGCTCACGGGGGCCACTGAAAGACACTCCCTGTGTCAGAACCTGAGCAGTCTGAGTGGCTTGTAAATGAGTAGTACTGGAGTGGTCATTGCCCAGCTCAAGAAGAGAAATATGGAGACCATAGAGATCAAATACATGACTGACTACATGGATACATGGGTGGATGGCAAGAAGTATGGATAGACAGATGGAAGGATGAATGGATGGATGGATGGATGGGGGATTGATAGATGGATGGATATGGATGGATGGGTGGGTGGATAGGGGATGGATGGATGGATGGATGGATGGATGGATGGATGGATGGGTGAATGGGAGATGGATAGATGGATGGATGGAATGGATGGAAAAGTATGTAAACAGATAGAATAACTTTGTTCTAGAAAATTCTAGATCTTTCATGTATGCATTCTATATTTTATGACATGATGCATACCTCCCATTCCTCAAGTACAGACCATACATATGCTGTCTTCCCAACATACAGTGCAGAAAATGGATGGGGAGGATACCTCAGCAGAGATACTTGATAACTATCACCTGAGCCTGGTGACTAAAGTCAGCATCCCCAGGGGTAGGTCCGATGAACAGGAGGATGTTCAGAGCTCTACCAAGAAGAGCCTCATCCTGAGACCCAGCAGGAATTTGCTGCAAGCAAAGGAAATGGCATGGAAGATGAAGTTGGTTGACAGGCAATGTGTCAGTGATTCTGGAACATGCACCATAGCTTCGGAGAGAAAGAAAAGGGGAGGGCTCTGGGAGCACTATGTGGTCTTTAAAACTTCTATTTCTATCTAAAACTTCTCCCAGAAACATTTGTTTTAACTCATAAGGAAGTATAAGGAAACGTGGCAAGCCAGAACCTGAGAGAGTCACCAGAGATGCCGGACACCCAAAGTGCAAAAGCCCCGAGGACAGTCTGATGGCTCCAGGTGACAAGTTCTTGTGGTCATTCAAGAGTTCCTCTGTCTGTGCTAACAACAGCACAGTGACCAGAACGTGGCAAGGGATGCACACTTCACACACTGGCTTGCTGAGTGGCTCCCACCACATCGAGATGAGAGAGTGAAAGTCACAGTACAAATGCAACTGTCCAAGACAGGCTCTCTTCCCTTCCCTCTCCACACTCCCTGTCTGTCCTCGCTGCAGATGCCACATGTAGCTGGGGACAATTGGCTTTGGGGTCCCAAGAGACCTTGGGCAATCTAGGGGGCTGTCACTGGCAATAAAACAAGCAAAACATGTGTAGTAAGTACCTTCACGCCCAGCCCAGGCTAGACGTGGAAGGTGTGAAGATAGAAAAACAATAAGCAAGTGATGAGCTCACCCAGTGAGAGTGAGTTGAAGACTTAGTGAATGGATATGTGAGTGAGTGAGTGAGTGAGTGAGTGAGTGAGTGAGTGAATGAATGAATGAATAAGTGAATAAATGAATAAATGAATGAGTTAATGGCTAAGTGAATGAGTTTGTCGATGAATGAGTGTGTGATTGATCGAGGCAGTAAGTGTGAATGAAAGTGGGTGAGTGAATGAGCCACTCAGACACCTGACCCAGTCTGCCCTGTGTTGTCTGGGCTCTTGTCTTTTCTAACTGTGTAGCCCTAGGAAGTCTATAGGCTTCTCTGCTTCTGCTTCTCCACATATGGTGAGGGATGAGCAGGTGTCACTAGACATTCCAGGGTGGCAGAGCATCTCTAAGTGACTCCCCCACAGACACACAGGTCCACAAACCTCAGGAGGGGCAAAGCAACCTGAAATTTTTCAGAGCAAGCTGGAAACATGCTGCTCTAGGAGCAAGACGGTTCGTGGGAAAGAACGGCCATGTTGGCTCAGGGAGCTAACTTGAGCTGTGCTCTTGGCTGGGTCTCCAATAACAACGGCATCAGCACATCCTTCCCACTGTGAGTGGACCATCACCAACCCTGAATTTTATCCTGTGAGGGTCACAGTAATGTGCCCTTCATCTGATGCTCTCACCAGGATCTCAGGACTGAGGCTGAAAGTGCCATGTGACCCTACCTCCCTGTCTTGTCCCTGACTGACCTCAGCCTGCAGAGAGTCACACTTAGGAGCTGACATACCCCCACAGTGTCCCTCCAGGTTAGGGATACCCCCAGAACAATGCAGCCTTGGGGCAGGTGAGCCAGACCCCAGTGCCCATAGGAGTCATACCAGGAGAATCTCAGGAAAAGCCAGCATGGGCCCCCAGATCCTGCACTCACTACAGAACATGAGCTGAGGCCAATACTTCCTTTAACAGTAATACAGAGAAAGACTCTGTATTCTCTCAGTACACCAGTTTCAAGGTTCTCACGGGTGGACAGAAGACTTTGGGGGGAGTGGTTTCAAGACAGGGTTTCTCTGTGTATTCCTGGCTGTCCTTGAACTCACTCTGTAGACCAGGCTGGCCTCGAACTCAGAAAATCTGCCTGCCTCTGCCTCCCAAGTGCTGGGATTAAAGGCATGCACCATCTCTGTCCGGCTCAGAAGACATCTTGGTATTTGTATCATGGAGAGTGAATTAGAACCTTCTCTACTGTGGAGCCAGGCTGAGGCAGAGCAGGTCACAGATGAGGGGCCAGAGCAGCTTATCAGAACCCTCTAAACAAGTGGTCCTCAACCTTCCTAGTGTTGCAACCCTTTAAAATAGCTCCTCATAATGTAAAGACCCCTCCCCATTATAAAATTATTTTTGTTGCTACTTCAGAACTGTAATTTTGCTACTGTTATGAGTCATAATATAAATATGTAATATGCAGAGTGTCTGATATGCAACACCTGTAATGGGATAGTAACCCACAGGTTTAGAAGCACTGCTCTAAACAAATCTTGGTCACTCTTGGTGCACAGCTCTGGTCTCAGGACAGGCAGGACAGCCCTGCTGCTCTCCTCACTGGTCCCAGGCAGGGCAGGAGCATGGGCTGCCCGTTGGTCTCTCATTTCACAGGGATCCCTCTGGTCATAGGACGGCTGCTCTCCAGAGGAGGAGGAAAGGGATTGTGTGTGTGTGTGTGTGTGTGTGTGTGTGTGTGTGTGTGTGTCTATGTATGTGTGTGTGTGTGTGTGTGTGTGTGTGTGTGTGTGTGTCATATGTCACCAGAAACTTGCAGTGAGCAATGTCCCCCAGATCCATATTCACTCAGAATCCCAGAAAAGATATTTTCACAGAGGAGTTAAAGACATTGAAATGAAGCCATCTTGGGTCTAGGGAGCACCCAAATCCAATGACTTATCACATGGAATCCAGGCTCAGAGACATAGGCAGCCCATGGTGTTGGGCTCAGTTCCAGAGCATTCATCTGCCAAGCTTAAGCCACCGGACTTGATCCCCAGGACCCCAGAAACGGGAGGGGGCAACTGTCTACTGAACACACCCACCTGGACAACTCATAACTGCTCAAGAAATGTCACAGACAATCTTCCTTCCTGCAGGGTGAGTGGGGTTTGGGGTGCACTCTGGAGCTGAGGTATCGCCTTTAGTACGAAGTACAGAAAAATCGCTTTAAAAATATAAAAATAACGCTTTTATGGTTATTAAGGTAATAAGCACTGACTGCAGAAAACATCAAATAAAAAGGGAAGATGGCACCTAAAGGACTGAGGACATGGAGGAAAACTGCTGACGAGCTTGTCCACTGGACCCATTAACGTCCTGGTAAACAGGATGTTACGATGCGAGTTATTCTCACTCAGAGCTGGCAGCCTAGTGGCGAGAAGCTTCACCGAATGGCTCCATTTGGACTCATAGCCCAGGGTCTGCATTCCCACGCAATAATGTGCTCCACAGGCATTTTTCCATTCCAGTAAAGGCAGACCACCTGCCCCACGGCTGCCGGGGTGCATCCTGCAGAAGGGCTGACCTCCATCAGACCAGCTGCTGCACAGCCGGACTGTAGCTAGCAAAGAGGTCATTCGTGATTTAACATGCTCCCTAAGCCCAACACGGCCCTGTGAAGTGAATAACAGTGATGTAGGCCCTGAGATACAGACGATGCATGGAAAGATACAAGAGAAGGCTGGAAAAACACAGGTAAGGGATGGGGCATGACTCCAGCTAGAAAACACTTGCCTAACATCCTCAGCACACAGGCGATAGCTGCAGAAAGCCCACACAAAATTGAGTCCATAAGTAGTCAACCGTTGGCTCACTCCTAGCTGCAAAACTGTTAGTGGGAAGGGGAAGTCATTTTCTTCAGAGGTCTAGCCACTGGTAAGTTGACCATGCCCCAGTAAATAACTCCACCCCCATGCTCAGGTATGCCACCCTAATTAAAGCACAGGGGTCTCATTTAATAAGACATGAAAGTGGGGGGAGGAGGACTTGTTGGAGGGAATGGGAGTGGTAACTGAGGGTAAGGAATAGAGCATTGGTTATCAGTCAGGTCTGCCCCATCCACAGTTGTGACAGGCACAGAGGACAGGAAGGGATGGATGTGGGCTAATGAATGGAGGCACATCCCTTTTCTGAGGAGAGCAAAGCCTTCTAGAACTCTCCTCACTGTTTTCAACATCTAAAATTTCTGGACGTGGTGGATAATGTGTGTCTTTAGCCTTGAAGGGGGATCAAAGAGATTAGCTAAGTTCGGACCAAATTCTGCCTGCATCACAGCTCCTAACAAAGCGTCTCTCGGTGGGTGGTCAATGCAGAGCCAGGTAGGATTTGATTCAAAGGTTAACTGGTGAAGGGGACAGACAGACTACAAAGACAGATATTGAGCATTCTCACCTGTTAGCTGCAGGCCAAATAAGACTCGGCGTCTTCAGCAATGGTAGTCCCAGGTCCATGCGGAGTCACCTGAGCAACTGTTAACACAACTCCCAGGGACAAAACGGGTGGAAGCTTCACGCTGTACTGCCAGGGTGAGACTTCTCATCTTAGAGATCTGTGAGTCACTTAAGAGGAAGTGAAGCTGGGTTTATTTAGGTTTTTTTTTCCCCCAGTAACAAAGCTACAGCAGCTAGAAATTCAAAGCTCAGAGCAT
>LR749511.1:2365025-2517213 GCA_902729485.2 Mus minutoides | reverse complement strand
ACCCCAAGATCTTAAATAACTTTAAAAGTCCCACAGTCTTTACATATTAAAAAGTTCAATCCTTTTAAAACATCTTTTAAAATTCAAAGTACTTTAAAATTCAAAATCTCTTAACTGTGGGCTTCATTTAAAAACTTCCTTCAAGAGGGAAAAATATCAGGGCACAGTCACAATCAAAAGCAAAAACCAATCTCCAACCATCCAATGTTTGGGATCCAACTCACTATCTTCTGGGCTCCTCCAAGGGCTTGGGTCACTTCTCTAGCCATGCCCTTTGTAGCACACACGTTTTCCTCTAGGCTCCAGATGCCTGTACTCCATTGCTGCTGCTGTTCTTGGTGGTCATCTCATGGTACTGGCATCTCCAAAATGCTTCTGTAACTAGGCTTCAACACTAGCCTCTCATAGGCTCTCTTCATGGTGCCGAGCCTAAACTCCTTTGCATGACCCCTTCAGTCCTGGGCCATCAATTGCAACTGAGGCTGCACCTACAACAATGGCCTTCCATGGCCTCTCACAGTGCTTACATGGCCTCAGCTGCTCTGCATGACTCCTTCATGCCTCTACAACCAGTACCACCTGCGTAACTCTTACACATTACCAAGTCCAGCCACAGCACAAGGCTATCTCTGGAACATAGCCTCTGTGCTCTCAGAAAACACTTCCCAAAAGATATCACCTCAATGATGCTGGTCTCTTCTTAATCACTGCTAATTTCTTAGCTCCAGCTAACCAGCATCAATAGTCCCAGTAATGCAAAGTTTTTGCTTTAGTAGTTCTGTTATCTTGTTAATCACAGCTGATTCTTCAGCCCCAGCTAACCAGAACCACAGAATCTTCACAATCAAAATAGCAATGGCCCTGAAAAGAGTCTTTAATCTTCCCTCTGAAATTTCACAAGCCAGGCTTCCATCTTCTGCCCTGTTTTCAACATTATCTTCCAAGCTCCTACACAACATCTCACAGAATTCTTAACACCGAATAATCTTCTGACCCAAAGTTCCAAAGTCCTTCCACAGTCCTCCCCAAAACATGGTCAGGTTGTCACAGGAATACCCCACTATGCTGGTACCAATTTGTCTTAGTCAGGGTTTCTATTCCTGCACAAACATCATGACCAAGAAGCAAGTTGGGGAGGAAAGGGTTTATTTGGCTTACACTTCCATACAGCTATTCATCACCAAGGAAGTTAGGACTGGAACTCGAGCAGGTCAGGAAGCAGGAGCTGATGCAGAAGCCATGGAGGGATGTTCTTTACTGGCTTGCTTTCCCTGGCTTGCTCAGCCTGCTCTCTTATAGAACCCAAGACTGCCAGCCCAGAGATGGTCCCACCCACAAGGGGCCCTTGAACACTAATTGAGAAAATGCCTCACAGCTAGATCTTATGGAGGCATTTCCCCAACTGAAGCTCCTTTCTCTGTGATAACTCCAGCTGTGTCAAGTTGACACAAACCTAGCCAGTACACATCACTAGCTAAAGCTACAAGTGGGGCTGATGACTGACTGCTCTTCATGGTCCACGGGGGACACTCTTGGCTCAGCGTGGCTGCTATGGCCCCCAGGGCATGTGGAGGTCTCTCCTGTCACCAGTGGCTCCACCAAGGCTGTGTCGAGTGGCCTTCATGTCCATCTTTGCCCTCTCTTCCTCTCTCTGGACACACAAAGCATGTGGCTCTTGCTGAACAGAAGAACACAGAGCCACGGCAGCTTCTACAAAGGTAAGTGTGTACCTTGCTCGTATGGAAGAAAAGTCCCTGAGCTCTGGCTCAGCCCTGCTGGGTGACAAGCTCCATGCTGTGCTAAATCAGGCTGCAAACTTCAAAGTCACTTTAAGTTTTTAAATTTTTATAGACTTACCTTATTTATTAATCTGAGTGCCAGAGGTGGTGGAAATGCACATGCTTTTGTGTGTGTGTGTGTGTGTGTGTGTGTGTGTGTGTGTGTCTGTGTGTCTGTGTGTCTGTCATCTGTCTGTCTGCTGGTCTGCCTGTTTGTCTGTCTGTGTCTGTATATCTGTGCTTCTGTGCTTCTGTGTTTCTGTGTGTGTTCATGTCTCTGACTTTGTGTCTATGTGTTTATGTGTGTATATCTCTGTGTGTCTGTGTGTGTATCTGTATGTATGGGTCTGTGTGTGTCTTGCATGTCTATGCATGTCTCTGTGTATTAGTGTATATATCTGTGTATGTCTGTGTGTCTCTGTGTGTATTTGTGCCTCTGTGTGTATCTGTATGTTTATGTGTCTGTGTGTCTATGTGTGCATCTGTGTGTATGTGTGCCTGTGTGTCTATCTGTGTGTATTTGTGTTTGTGTGGTTCTCTCTCTGTGTGTGTGTGTGTGTATGTGTGTGTGCATTGATCAAAGGATATAAAGCATCAGTCCAGAAAAGACTCAATATACAAACTCATCAATTCATATAATATCCCTCCCAGCTGAAGGGACAACACAGAAACTGCTCTGTGTCAGCTACCGATTACCGTATAACAAACCACCCTCAATGAAGACTTTCTTAGGATAATCTTATTAAAACAATGCTGGGACTGAAAAGATGGTTCAGCAGTTAAGAACATGTGTTGCTCTTGCGAAAGACCCAACTTCTATCCCCAGCACCCATGTTGGATGGACCAGAACCACCTGTAACTCCCACTCTAGGGGATCCAACATTCAGGGCCTCTTCTGGCTCTAGCACTCATATGCGTTTACCACACAGAGACACACACTCATACACATTATTTAAAATAATAAAATAAATCTATGATTTAAAGAATACTGCTGCTTCAAACCATAGAGTTGAACAGTGAGCTCAGAGGTGAGGGGTCCATGCTTTGCCAGGGTCCCCCCACCCCAAGGTTTGCTTGTACATCACATGCCTGCTATGAGGAAGGAAAGGCCAGCTCTTCTGCTCAGAGTTGGCTGGGGACTGGCTCAGAATAGCCTTGGCTATGATATCCTGGTCCATCTGCCAGTGGTGATATTTACCAACAGCCTAGATGGGCTTGTCCCAAGGTGGTAGGTTCTGAAACAGGACCTGCACAGCCCTCCTGGGGGATCAGCTCGGTGCTTTGGACATGCTCACATCTTTTCTTTAGCCAATCAGGGCCTCTTGGCACAGGGACATCACTCTGGCAGCTAGAAATCAGAGTGATGGGGGTATTTACACATAGAATATTCCAGAGGTACACACAGGGCTTCAGGATTTGGGTGGGAGGGAAATTGTTTGTTAGCACATAGTCACATTCAAGTACCAAAACAGTCACAGAGCCAACCCTGACCCAAGGGAGGGAGGAAAACGGGGCCAATGATCTCATTCCCTGGGGGTTTCCCTGCTTTACCCTTCAAGGTTCCAAATCCCCTGGGTTCCTTCAACCAGGGCAATCCAAAAGATGGAGCATCTTTGGGACTAGCCACCACTCCTTACAACAATGTCACACCATGTCACATGTGCAGGAAGATCGAGTAATAAAGAGCCAGGCAAACATGCCACCAACGTTTCATCAGTTCTAAGTCCAGTTTCCACGAGAGCAAGCTGGGGCAGCTGCACCCTAGCTATCTCCCCACCATGGCAACCATGATACCCCAGCCTTATAAAAAAGTCCCAACTTCAGGCAACTAGGAATTGCAAACATTATCATAAAATTGGTGAAATGAGCCAATTAAAGATATGGCCAGTAAGTCTGGGCCAGGCTGTGAGCAGGTTACAAAAAAAAAAAAAAAAGAACAAGGCCGTAGTGAGGATATCCCTGGCTGAGCTCTGAGGCACCCCCGCACTCCCGAGTCCCAGTCCCAGAACAAACAGTATCAGCCTCTTTTCTTTTCCCCTGGGCAAGTGTGTACCTCAAATGGCTTTTTTAAGTCCAGCAGGATAGGGCTTCTAGCTCTGTGTGGAGGGTCAGAGCAGTGATGATGTGAGGTCTGTCTGACTTGGGCATCCCTGGGGGTGACAGGCCAGAGGTGAATAAGCACTCCGGCTTGAAAGGCTTCTACGGGTGGATAAAAGAGGAGGTGGGGAGGAGAGGGAGGAGGGGGAAGAGAGGGAGGAGGGAAGGCAGGGAGAAAGGAGGGAAGAGCTACAGCACTGACAGACCAGATAAAGCAGAAGAATGTGGCAGCTCTCTGGCAGAATGACAAATCAGGATCTGAGATCCCAGCAGGCTCTCAGAGGGGTGGAGGCCGCCCCAGGGGACACTTGGTAATGTCTGGAAGTGTTCTAGTTGGTATAACATGGACAGAGGGTACTACTGGCATCTAGTGGGCAGAGGCCGGCCATGTAGCTCCCAGTCCATTGTGCACAGCAGAGCCCCCACCCCACCCCACCCCACCCTCAGCCAAGAAGTCCTGACCCCAGGCAGCCTTTGAGTGCAGAGTAACAGGGCAGGAAAGCAAATGCAAAGACAGCAGAGACAGCTTTTCGGGGACAGCAGGAGAAAGAGCTGCCCACCATGTGAGCCCGTGCCCTCCACAGGGGTATACCAGGGCCCAAAGGACAGGCTTCCTGAGCCCAAGAGGACCTGCCTCCCAAGCCCCCTAGAGCCAGCTTGCCCCAAGCCTGCCTGTGAGGAAGCTGCTTGCTATTCTGCCCCAGACCCCAGCACAGCTGGCTCCCAGCCCCGGGGGGTGGAGGGCCACCCTAATTACTCTAATGGCTTGTAATCAGGCGTAATGGGGGTGTTTGTACACACCAGCTAGCGAGCAAACTGCAGGTGTGGAAGACAGGCGAGTCCCACGGGGCTCCCAGAGGCTCCTCTGCTTGCCAGCTGACAGGCCAGGGGGCCTGCAGGCTACTTTGTTTACCCCACAGAATGTTTGAACCTCCAGTGGGCTCACCAGCTGCATGGGAAAAACCTGTTCCCTGCAGACCATTCTGAGACACCCAGAGTTCTCAGCTGTGGCTCCCATCCATTGCTTACTGGCCCCTTAGGTTGCTGATGTAGGGAGCAGGAGGAGCCACAACCTTGCTTGGCATGGATGATCCCCAAGTCACAACAGGGAGGAAAGCATCACCACTGCCCCCTGGGTGCCCTGGTCCAGGGTAACACTGTAACAGTGAGCACAGTTATTACTGTTACTATCACCTACCTTCATTGTACAAGCATTCCCCAAGCATGATGAGCCCACTCCATAGTCACGTCACCTCCATACAACATTATTATTCTTGTTCCCATTTCACAGATTAGGAAAACTGAGGCTCAAGGAAACTGATCCAACCTATGACCATGTAGCTACTTAAGGAGCACAGGCTACAGCCAAGTCAGAGTCTCTGTCCTGGGGACTATCAGTGGCCATGCCAAGGCAGAGGAGAGTCAGAGGAACTGGATAGGAGGCATTGACTCAGGAGGGCTTTGTAGGGTATATACAAGTTTTCAGGCTAGGATTCAGGAGGATGATGCCCTTACAAAGGCTCAGAGGATCACAGTGCCTGTCTCTACATGATAAGCACTGATCTCTAGGGAATATGTGAAGGAGACATCAAGAGTAACTGAGGCTAGAGAGGTGGATGAGGGGTCAAGTTGTGATGTCTTTACTGGGTCTACTTTCTAGAGTAGAGGTATGTCCCTCTTGGCTCAAATGAGGAGCACCTGCAGATTAGGAAGCCTGATGCAAGGTACCACACTGTCCCAAGCTCAGGGGACCAGGAAAAAAAAAACATGAACTGGAACATCATCAGACATAAAGCTTGACTCTACTAGAAACATGTTGTGTGACCTTAGGCAGAGCTCTTTCCTTCTCTGTGCTGCAGCCCATTTACGGGCTGTTCAGAGCCTGATGAACATTCAAATTATAATATTGTCCCAGTCAGCTGTCATAAGGTTTCTATTGTTGTGGAGAGACACCATGACCACAGCAACTCTTATAAAGGAAAGCAAGCGTTTAATTTGGACTAGCTTGCAGTTCAGAATTTTAGGCCATTATTGTCATGTGGGAAGCGTGGCAGGACACAGACAGACATGGTGCCTGAGAGTTAGCAGAGAGTTCTACATCCAGACCAGCAGGCAGCAAAATGAGAGAAAGAGAGAGACAGATAGACAGACAGACAGAGAAAGAGACAGGGAGAGGGGGAGGGAGGGAGGGAGGAAGGGAGGGAGGGAGGGAGAGAGAGAGAGAGAGAGAGAGAGAGAGAGAGAGAGAGAGAGAGAGAGAGAGACTAGGTCTGGCTTGAGCTTCTGAAACCTCAAAGCCCATCCCCAGTGACAAACTTCCTTCAAGAAGGCCACACTACAGTAATGTCACTCCCTATGAGTCTATGGGGGTCATTTTCATTCAAACCATCACTCCAGCTTAGGCAAGCCTGAGAGACCAGCTTGAGAGAAGGGGGAGGCCACCTCAGGTGGCCAATATTAAACTCCAGCCTCCCATACAGGTACTGGACTCCACCTCTCTTCTTTGCTAAAAGCCTTCTAATATTGCCTTAAACCTCGGCTCCCATGATGCCCTTCATGGGACCTGTAGCTCTGGCTGCCAACTGGAGAGCTAAATATTACCCTTTCTGCCCACTGAGATGTGAGAAATGACCAGATCCACCCTGCAAGAACAGGTCTGTCCCTCTACAAACAGTCTGCAGAGAAGAGAGAGAGGCAGAGGGAGATGGAGGGGCTGCTTGTAGGCGCATTTAGAGAGACCACTCCATTCAGTTCAGACATCATTTCGAAAACAACTCAGCCAAGTAATATATGCTAGGATCAGACAAATGAGAGGCCACGAGTGATACCAAGAAGGTGTCATTCTTCCTCGGGGACAGAGGGACAGGAGGAGCGCTTGTCCATTTTTAAGAGGCTGCATCTCTCAGGGATCGTCTCCAAAGTGTTTATGGGTAACAAATGAGCAGCTCCCTGTGCACTGATGTGGAAAATGCCCATAATTTATAACTTTAAGTGAGCTCGGTGTAGCGCAGATCAGCACACATCCAATGGGGTTCAATTTATTTTAGAAAGAAACCGAGCTAGACAGCTCTGTGTGTTGCCACGCATTTGCTCATGCTGAAGATCCGTAGTGACCAGGGCACCGTGCGCCTCCAAAGGGGTCTGGGGGGTGGTGGGTTGGCATGCCGCTCTCAGTTCCCCACAGCAAACACTCTTGGTGGAGAACACAACGCTTGTACCAACAGGCAAGCTCCAATGAGCATGCGCCTATGGCTATCAAGCACCATTGTCTATGACAACCCGTGAGAGAGAGCATGAGACCCAAGGATCGTATGCTGGGAGAACCCCATATCCATCCATGCAGGAGTCCTAAGGCACAGCCTCCAGCTCAGATGGCAATAAAGGATCCCATCAGGACAGACCACGGTAGTGGGCATGCCATAGTCACTCACATTCTACGACATCAGCTAAACAGAGAGGAAAAGCTGGAGGGAACTTGTGGACAGTAGGACTGGATGCCAATATTCGCAGTTTACTTGGGTCTGAGACACTAATTTCCTGAAAAGCTGTGAGCCCTCAGCTCACAGTGGAGACTTTGGATCCCATGCTCTCCCCGGCATGCTTACAAGCCACACTGACGCTTTTTACAATCCATTGTATGGATGCATACAGAGGTGGTCAGACACAAAATGAAGTCTGGGATTTGTTTCTGAATGCTGAGTGGTGGGACAAAATGTAGTGTCTTGGCCCAGGGAATCAACATAGGCCACAGGCAGCTTTGGCCAGCATGGTAACTGGAATAAGGCATACCGCAAATTTTTTCTGCTCTAGCCTATGTGTGGGAAGGTCCCTTGTGGCCATTAAAATCATTATATTGAGCGATACCGATGAGTCGATCATGTTTGAAAGTGGCCCAGTGGGAAGTGTACAAGATGACATGGGACCTACATCAGAGCAGAAAGAGCCCACTTAGGAGGTTAGCAGGAAGTTTGGGCAAGGTACTCAGTCACTCTGAAACCTGTAATCTTACCCTCAAAGCTGAGCAGACAATACCCACCAAGAATGGTATTCATGAGGGTGGGGCCCACAAAGGGACGAGACCAATGTTCAGGACCCAAAAAAGCCACTTCCAGAAATGTCCAGAACACTTGGATCCAGTGACTCTGTGGGAATCAGAGAGCTCTTGTTGGCATCTTCCCCGGGGCAAGGAAGCCAGTTAACACTACCAGTGGGATGAAGAGGGGACCAGGGGACAGGGTCCCCTTGGCCACCAGTCCTCAGCTGATCCCAAGATCAACTTTGTCCTATACTAAGGCATCTGCCACTTGCAGACATTCTAAAGTCATCTCAAATCCATGACTCCCTTTCTCAAACAGGACAGGACATGTGTCTTTCTACCTGATACTAGTCGACATGAACACTGGCTACACAAGCAGAGGAAGATGAGAATTTCTTCACACATAGAAAGTGGAATGGATCACATCACCTGATACTCCACATACAGGAAACCCACCCTGAGCAGCCATGAGACTCTGTACCGTGTCCATATCTCACCCTTAAGATCAGGGGACTGTAGAGTTGTCTTTGTGAGAACACTGACCACAGCGATAGAGACCTCTGCTCTAGCTCTTCAGCTCAGAGAGAACATGGGCATGACTCCTTTACCTGTTAAAGACCTGAGGCTCAGAGAAGCCAGGATTGCCGCAGTCAAAGGCAGCTCACGAGCTCAAAGGCTCCACCTCTAATCTCTCCTAGCCAGGCCACCCAAGCCAGGTCCTGGCTCCCGAAACTGAAACTCTGCTTCACCTTCCCCTCCAGAGTCTCCTTGTAAGTCTGGCTCAAAGATGCCAGCATTAACCATGCCATGACTTGAATGTTACGTTATCCTGAAACTTCCTCTGCCAGACAAATTAGTCCATTTCTTCATTTAATTCAACTTCACTCAAATCCAACAGGTGCAATGTAAGCTAGGATCTTTACCAGAATGCAGCATGATTAGCCTAGAGTCCATCCCAGTATACATCTAAAAGACCAGATCTTGGGCTCAGATTCCATCTTTGAGAACCTGACCTAAGGTTAAACTCAAGTTAACTAACAAGCTGGCACCTAGCACCAGTCTCCAGGTTACTCCCCAACAAGCCAGTGCCTGGAACCAGGTTCCAGGTTACAAGCCTGCCCCTGGCACTCCGCTTCCTAACAACCACCAATCAGGAGCAAAAAGAAAGCCAAGTTTATGGTTTGGCTCCCAGCACCAGATGATTATGTAAGAGGACAAGAAAATTCTTTAATGACCCTGCAATCAGATGTGTGCCAGGCTAGAAACTTGCTTACCATTTCCTATAAAAACTTGTCCCGCTGAGAGCTCAGGGCTTTACCCTCCCATTCTGCTGCATCAGAGACGAAGGTGTGGTTCAAGCTTGAGTGTGTAATAAAGAGACCCCAGTGCCATTACATCAGAGTTGGCTTCTTGGTGGTCTTTTGGGGTAAATGGGTACAACAGTTCTGGCTCCCCTGAAACCCCACAAGCAATCTTTTCCGTCTACATTTCCACCATTATCCTGGTCTTCTGAGCCCTCGCCACGATAGCTCCCAAGCTCTCCCAGATCCCGGAGCCTCTTGAGCACAAGCCTCCAAACACATCAGCATCCCTCTCCCAATTCAGTTGTGAAGGCGTGAGAATCATGTGGTCACATCCATCTGGTATCAACCGTCCATATCAATTGCTTAGCATCGGTAGGAACAAAACAACTGGCAGAAAGGGCTTAAGGAAGGACAGGTTTGCCTTGGTTCGTGGCTTCAGGGGAAATCTCAGTTTGCCCTGATGAGAAAAGCATGGTGAGCAGGAGTGAGTCCAGCTATGACCTTTGGAGCATTCCGCGGCTGCCCATGTAAGCAGTCGACAGGAAGCAGAGAGATCTAGCAAGAACCAGAGACAGAGGCAACCTTCAAACCCCTGTGTGCTTCCATCGGCCAGGCTGTACCTCCTAAAGGCTCATGAACTCCAAAATGCACAGTAATGAGAGCTACACATTCAAAACATAGGCCTAGGGTGCTATTTCAAACCATGACACCACAGAACCCTCAGGAGCAGAGCCATGGTTGGATGCGTGGAGCCTTTATCAGCAGGCTGAAGCTGAGGCTGGTAGATGACGTTGATCTTCTGAACATTGCTGGGCTAGCAGGCACACAAGCTACCCCTATGGGAAAAAGTGGCCATGCCCTTCCCACTGTGACCCCAGGTGCCACCACCCCAGGTCTCCTTTGGCTGCTTCTGTCTTTGCACCAAAACACTACCCTGAACCTCACTCCACATCAGGGAGTTTCCGACTTGGGGTTTATTCTTCCATCCCAGTTGAGTTCTTAAGTCCTGGTCCTCAAGTTCAGATGACACCACCAGGCTTGGAGGGACTGAGTCGTGGCCCTTGTGGCACAGCACTCTGAAAGCAGTGTCCCAAATCAAGCAGAATGGAGCCACGGGTGTTTATTGCTTGGCTGGAGAAGGCCAAGCAAAGGGTTGCTAACTCAGCACAGGCTCCGCTCCTCCCTTAGAGCCTTCCTCGGTATGTCCTCAGTCTGGGTCTCTCCATTCTAATCCTTAAGGCCACCAGTGACCTGGGTGGTGGAACATGTAAGGACAAACCTGAAACCCTAGCCCTTGGGCTCAGCCCTATCCTCCTCCACGGGCATTATGCTCCACTATGGATGCTCCCAAAAGAAATTTCTCTGGGCCTCAGTTTCTCCATCTGTAAAGTGGGCCTGGGAGTCCTTCCTTGCATGCTTTGTCTGTGCCTAAGACAAGGGCTTCTATCCCCTGCTATGTCCAAAGCAGCCAGACTGTGGCAATAGAACCTAAACTTGCCTTGGCTGCCAGCAACCCCTCAGCTCAGCTCCACTCAACCACAGGAGACCTGAGAGGAGGGGAGAGCTGTGCGTCCTACCTCACAGGCTTTGCCGCCTGAAAAGGCTGTCATGTTCTCCGCAAAGGACAAGATCTGCTGGTTATTAAGCACACGCAGCCCTGCTGACTGTGGCCAGGAGATAAGGATGCCTCCCACGCCTGGGAATGGAGTTTTTTGTTATGGTGGTTTTTTATGCCTTTTTTTTTCTTCTTTCCTTTCTTTTTTGGTCTTTTCCTTCTTGCCTCAACTACAGTATATTTGAGTTTAGAAGTGACTGCCGTAATCAGATGAGAGCGGTGGCGGGACGTGGAGCTGCACACAGAAAATGGAAAGTTAAAAAGGGAAAAAAATCACAACGGGGTTGGGGAGGATGCATTCTAGAAACATGGAAAAGCATAGTGGAACTGGATAGTTTTTCCGGAGACCCAGCCTCCACTCGCCAGAATTCTGGAAGACAATACCTGGCTTTTGCAGAATCCATTTCAGAAGAAGGAAAGCCCCTAAGTGACTTCAATAACACCCATACACTCAGCCCAACTCTCAGCACCGGCTGCTGACTACCCTTTAAGCCCCACAAGCGCACCTCCCAGGACAGAGGGTGGAGAAGGACTCACACATTCCCTTCCATCCGTGTGACCTGAGTCCTCCTCCCCACAGCTTCCCCCAGGGCTCCAGGAATGTTGATCTGAGCCTTCGTATTCCATGTCTCCGTCCTTCTGACACATCAGGCGGAGGCCCCAGCAACGCCACGACCCCCAGAGATATTAGCTCACACCCAGCCTGAACTACCACATGGAGGTAGAGCCAAAGGACAAAGACCCCACTGCAAAACAATGTCAGATGTGACCGTGTCCTTGGATCGGGGGCTGCATACTATCTCCAGCCTCTGGCACGTGACACCTCTGAGTCTTCCCTTCCTGCTATCTTCCTCCAGGTGGTCTTCCCAGACCACATGATCCGTGCTCCCTATCTCAAGTCCTCCCCGAACTGGGATCATAATCTAATTTCTTTCCTTGGGTCTATTTGCCTTTCTCCCCCCTTAACCCCACCCCCTTTTCCCCCCTTAACCCCACCCCCACTGAGCCTCATCGTCACCCATAAGGGCATGGGCCAGTCTCTTGTTTCCAGGTCCTAGTCACAGTAGAGTCACAAACACACAGGACAAACAAGGAACTGGGCACTTGTGCCCCTCCAGTCACAGCCTTGTGGGACAGGAGCACATCAGTCACCTGTCTGAACCTCCTTCATAAGCCACATCAAAGTCCATATAGGATGCCCTGAGTGTGGGGAGCTTCTCAGTGCCTGCTCCCCCCCTCCCTGGTCCCTGGTTACAGTGTCCACTGTGAGAGTGAGATCCACAGCTGTTCCTTCTATGATTTTGGTTGTGAGCCTACCCTTGAAGGGCTGAGCCATCTCTCCAGCCCCACAGCTGACACTCGGGCTTACCATAGCTACCATGGGCAGAGGCTGCTCACACCCAGGAACCAGGCTGGCTGTCATTCCTTTAACCCATGGACTCCAGATGGAGAGGCAATAGGGGAGTCCAGAGCCTGATGACCTGGCAATGCCTATGTTCACTGTCTTAGAGGCCAGTGCTGTGCAGAGAAGTCCACGGGCCTTCAATCCTTTTCCTTCACACCCTGTGCCCCATCCAGGCAAGAGCTCTAAAGGGGCTCAGAGGGGGTGACTCTCAATGTCAGATATGCAGAGACCAATGCATCTCAGCCCATAAGATGGCCGCAGCCAGCTACCTCCCTGACTTATTTTTTATCATAGTCTCAGAAGAGGGGTGGGGGGAGATGCTTCCAGCATCTGAGGATTTGATTTCTTGATGGATTCTGGGAGACAGAGGGCAGCAAGTATCTTTTCTGAGTGACTCTCATCATAGCTAATCCTTTAAACAAGTGTGTTGCTCCTTGCGAATGAATCAGGTAGGCACTTCTGGGAACCAAGGGTTTCTGTCCATCTCTCCACTTCTTTCTTAGCATCAGCTGTGGCTGAAACCAGCCAAACACCTATCTTAGCCATGGGGGTCTGAACACAGGCCCAGGTGGCCTGCGTTGCCAAGGAACATAACTTGGGGGATTTTATTTCAGCCCAGTTTCCCACATATAAGAATCAAGAACCCTAGCCCCTAAGACCCACAGCCCAGCAAGCACATCCATGGAACCCTTCAGCCACTCTGACCATGACACCTCATTCTCTTCACCTGCCCACTCTGCTACAGGCTCAGCCTCTGCCTTGTTTTCCTAGTCCCCAACACCACAATGTCCTGTCATCACAGGCCCCTTGTCAGCCTGACCTAACAGAATCACACTTCTCAGAGAAGATCGTGCCCATGACTCACCGTGACTTGAGGTCTTACACCCTTGTTTTTCATCCAGTCATGGCTGCATCTTAGAGAAGGCAGCTCTCCAAGCTAGGGCCACACTTGCAAGGCTCAGCAACATTGCTGGCCTGGACCTACAGGATGCCAGCACCACCTTTCAACCCACTGGTGACAATGAAACATGACCCATGGCATTGATAGCCATCACATGTATGGACAGATAGCCCTGGAAGTGAACACCAGGCCTGGCTCAAGGCTGATCCTACTTCACACCGTCTACTCTGGTACTTTTCTAAGCATCTGGCTTCCTTGATCCAGTGACTAGACACCTACTGTCCCCCAATTATTCACTGTGACTTGAGGTCTTTCACTTGTTTTGCATTCAATCAAGGCTACCTCTCAGGAAAGTCAGCTTTCCACAGCAAAGGCCATCCCATACCCCAGGAAGGCCCATAGCCCCTGACATTGAGCATGAGAATATGTGTACTGGTTCCTACCATTCATCCTAAGTCCCCAGAGGCCCCACCTTGTGGACTCTACCCTGAGGGGCTATAGGCACTCAAGACATGTCCAGTATGGGACCATTCCCAAAGTATCACTCTGATTCTGCAGCCCTCCCCTCTGTATCCGCCATCTCTGCTGTGGATATAGAGAGGCCCTTGGTTCATTTAGGGCCCATGGTCCTAGGCCATTTTCTCAAGCCACAGAGTACAGTGACAACCATAGGGCAGCCCCTGCCGGGCCCTCTCTAACTGCCAGCCAGCATTGCTGTCTTACCGTTAACGTCCCTTGTGACCAAAAGCAGTTCCTTGTCAACCTAACCTACCAGCGTTATGCTTCTCAGCATCCTCCAAGGGTGGTGTGCCACGCTCAGGCAGAAGAGAGATGTGGAGACATGGGTGGGGGTATTCAATCAGCTCTGAACCCAAGACCAGGGCTGGGCACTGACTCCAGAGACAGAGCAGATCATAAGACCAAGGATAGCTGAGGTGTGCGGCTATGGCTTGGTGAGTGCTGGCTGCCCTTGTCCCCACAATCCTGCCACCCTTCAGCCTGCCTAGTGCTCACTTCCTATGGCAGACAGTTGGGCCTTAGAAGCTGGGCCTGGGGCAGAGCCCTGGTTGCAGGGAAGAAGCTGGACCACCACTGCCCCCCAGAGGCTGGCTGCTAGCCAGGTTACCCAGCACAGTGACAGTCTTGGAAAGGAAAAGCCATTCTGTCAGCCAGGCCCAAAACAGGAAGCAGGCTTATCTGGGCCCAGCTATTCTCTCCGCAAGTCTGGGAAGCCCTCAGTGCAAACCTGGAGGCCTGAGAAAACCGGAGTCCCCCAAGGAGCTGGCCACTGGCAGTATGGCCCAGGAGCCTCTACTTACTTCCCCAGCCAGTGGTGTTCCTTGAAGTCACATGGGGAAACTGAAGTTCCTCAAGTCCTTTCCTGCAAGGCTGGCACTGCCAGGCTGCACAGTCTCATTGAATAAGGGACCTGGGGCCTTGAAAGCTCCTTTGCCATGTGGGGTCCCTGACCCTGACTCAGGACAGAAATCCCTGAAACTCCAGGCTGAGCTGACTGACCGAGGGTAGAGGCTGGTATACTAGGGCACACGGGCAGAAGATACCTCAGCTGCCCAGGTTCTCATGTTCTGCCTCCCTCATGGTCAGAGGCCCTCAGCTCCCTGGTATACACTCATCTGCTTCTCCCACTCCCTGCTAACCTCTGAATGGGTCTGCATACCTCATAGCCCAGCTGTGGATGGGGCTGCACATCTCACCTGAGCCCCCAGACAAGAGCCAAGCCCATAGCTCCTAGCAGTGACTATACATACAGTCATCCCTATTTTACCGAACCAGACTCTAAGATCCAGAAGGAGGAATGGGCTCAAAGTGTCCAAAAACAGAGCCAGGACTCTGCAGGTGGCTGAGCACAGACAGAGGTATCCACAGACAGTCCACATCACCACTATCCTCCAGACATCTGTGCCCAGTAAGGTATCACACAAATGGGCCTTCCATGCTCTGGACCTTGGGCACACTTCCTTCCCACAGAGCCTCAGCCTCAGTAGGGGTTACCCTGTGGTTGTACTCTGTGGCTTGAGCCACAATCATGGTCTAGGACAATGATCTCTAAATGAACCAAGGGCCCAGTACATGGTGCTTGACAGAGGAAAGGGGCAGAGCACAGGGCTTCCACCCTGTGGGGATCAATATGAAAGATAGGGCAGAAAGGGCCAGAAAAGCGTGCTGATCTAAGTCCTTTAACATGTGATTACCAACAGAAATCTCATCGGGGGTCCTGAAGTCAGACACACTGGTTTCCTGTCTGTGATGGTTCACTGTGATAGTCCACACTGCACTGGGTCTCTAAGGCCAAGAAGAAACCGGAGCCCCTCAGTCAAGGCTGAGTCATGATACCCCGCCAAGGTCTATACTGACCACAAGAAGAGGCAAAGGTCGCAAGGCAAGTTGGAATGGACAGAGGTTTAAACCAACAATCACTTGCCAGGAACCATGTCGAGCGTGGAAGGTGTCTTTCTTTACATGTTCCAAGCTGCCTTAGAGGCAGGTCATGGCTTCCCTGATCACAGAGGGGGACATTCCTAAGGACATTCACCCTTCAGGAAGGAGAGCCAAGGAGAGCTCAGATCCAAGGATCGTTGTAATGTCCACTTCACACGTGCTCAGAACCACAGGTATCTGTCCACTGGTGCTGTCCTGTGGTCACTGTGGAAAGAGCATCAGCCTCTCCCTCCCTTTCCTTGCTGTTCATGGACATCTGCCATTCGGATCCTCCTCTGCCTATTGACGGGCTGGTTAGGGATACATCCTACAGAGTGGCCTGATGAATATTGACACTTGGTTCTTGAAACAATATCAACAGTGCCAGCGTTAGCACACCCCTGACCACACTGCCAGGTGGCATCTGCCTTGGGGCCAGGGGGGTGACTGTGTCCTCAGCAAGGGAGGTCACACAGGCCGACAACCCCTTGCAGTGCTGAAATGACAGCCTGAGACCTAGCTGGCACCTAGCCGGGAGACTGGCACGGACAGGTCTCTTCCAGAAGGTACCACAGCAGGCCACCTGCCAGTCTGTCAGCCGTGGTCGGCTGAGAAACCATCCCTGAGAAAGTCCTGTGACAGAAGTGTACCAGAGATGAGAAGGTGGCCATTGCCCAAGAGGAGGGGGGATGGCAGATGGGGCAGAAGACGACAGCACTTTACTCAAGCAGACATGAGAGGTCACTGGCCAGCTTACGTTGCATTGTAGGTGAGGAACTGAAGGTCAGGAGTGTAAGCGACATTCCTGAGATCACAGTGGTAGGTGGAAGCTAAGCTCAGGGCTTCTACCATGCTCTTGTTTCGAGGAATGTTCCAGGCGTGGCATAACTAGAAAGGTCACACCCATGTGTCCACTCAGCCCGGGCCCGTTTATTCATCTATCCATGCATCATCCATATGTCCTCTTGCATACCACCTGTCCCATCCCCGGCCCACTCACTCATTCATTCACCTATCCTTGTGCTTCCCTATGCACCAACCACTCCTTCTTTCTCCTGCCATCTACACATCTATGCACTCCTATCTTATTTTTCCATCTGCATCTGTGTGTTCATCTCTTTCCTACTCCTATTCATCCACCCATCTACCTCCCATTCACCCTCTACCTCTCATCCATTCACACACCACCCATCTATCTACTTGTCTATCCATCTTTTACATTTACCCATTCATTCACCTGTCTAACACCCATTGACCCATCCATCCAAATGCCACCTATCTAATCCACATACCATCTACCCATCCACACATCCACACATAAATACATCCACTCATCCACCCATCCACACATCCACATATAAATACATCCACTCATACCCCATTCACCCATCCACACATCCACTCATCCACCTATCCACCCATCCACCCATCCGCATATCCACCCATCCACACATCCACACATCTACCCATCCACATGTCCACATGTCCACCCATCCACCCATCCACACATCCACCCATCCACACATCCACCCATCTACACATCCACCCATCCACACATCCACACAGCCACACATCTACCCATCCACATGTCCACATGTCCACCCATCCACCCATCCGCACATCCACCCATCCGCACATCCACCCATCTGCACATCCACCCATCCACCCATCCACACATCCACACATCTACCCATCCACATGTCCACATGTCCACTCATCCACTCATCCACACATCCACACATCCACCAATACATCAGCCTGTTCACCAACCAGATGTTACCTACTCACTCGACCATCCATCCAACTAACTGTCCACCTACTACCCATTTACCTGTCTACCCATCTCCCCATCCATCCCTCACTTCCTCATCCATTCACCTCCACAACCCCTAAACCCCCAGCCTGCTCATCCATCTAGCTTTACACACAACTGTAACTGGAAAAGGCATCTTGCTGAATTGTGGCCATCATGATAATGGGGAGCCAGCTTAGGGAGGAGGAGGAGGAATGTGAAGAATCATTCTCAGAGACACCTGCCACTCTTCTAGACTTACTAGGGTATAGGTATCATATTCTTGACCTTTCCTTTCTCTCCCTTCCCAAGCTGTAAACAAAATCACCTGAGGTTCTGCTCTCACACTGACATGACCCTGAATAGCAGCTGTGATGGTTCAAATGATAAAAGCCCCCCATTCTCTCTCTCCCCCTAGTTCACTCTCTCTACTTTGTGTTCGCATCTGAGAAGTGCTTTCCCAGCTTTCTCCCTGCTCCGGCCACTAGACCTGCTGCCACTAGACCTGCTGCTTGCTGCTTGCTTCTCTGCCATGATAAACTCTTACGTCTATGAAACCATAAGCATAAATAAACTCCTCCCATATGCTCCTCTTTGTTATGGTACTTTGTCCACTCCTTGCTGGCAGGTCCAGGAGAGAGGAGAGATCCGGTCCAGCCGGATCCAGCCAGGTCTGTCTGGGGCTGAGTGGGATGGCAAGTGCCAATGCCCCCCCCCCAAAAAAAAACCACACCAGGACAGGAGTCTTGTGGAAGCAAGAACTCAACTTTATTGCATCAGCCCCTACCTTATATAAGTTGGGGGTATAGGGTGGGGTATTTTGGGTAGGGAGAGATGATGTAGGAGGCGAGGAAGGGTGACAGAGGGTAAGGGGTGACTGACAGGGCCATTGGCAAAGCTTCACATCAGCAACGGCAGGGCATAGGCAGGGCCAGACAGGTCTTGCTGAGTCACCCCGATACAGAAGTGGATGAAACAGGTCTCAAAACTCAAAACAAAGCCAGGCTTATGCTCTTCCACAAGGCCGCAGGCCCAAGTTCGACACAGCCCAACAATGTTTAATCTCAGCAGCAAGAGAGTCTGCAGCACCAGCATCTACATCATAGAACTGTCATGATCTTCTCTAGACCTAAGTCTACCCATCTCCGTGTCATAAAATACCGTGACCAGAGAGTCCCCAGGGCTCAGAACTCCCCTGGTTCACAGATCTAAACAGCCCAGCGGAGGAGTAGGGTCTGGATAGTCTGGATACAGTCTGGATGCATGGAGTGAGCGCACAGCATGGGTAACTGGCAGGCCTGCCTCCTCTCCGGTGAGCTAGGCTGTCAGTTAACAGGCTGCAAGCCTGGAAGCCCTGCCACCCTCCTTCCCCATGACTCACCTGTCAACAGCTCATGAGTCAGCGCAGTAAATCGGGGCACAGCTCCAACCACCCCCGTAACCACCAAGGACTGGAACTCTGGAGGAGGCTGCCCCAGTGTGGGTGTGAGCACTCAGGGGAGGCCCATTTCAGCCACTCGGGTCATCAAGGTCCAGTAAGGTGGCCTACATCGTGCCAACCGCACAGATGGAGGGGACAGCATAAGGTTGGCAAACTTCCCCCAGGAGAATAGCGTGGTTCAGACTTCAGCAAGGCCCTAGACTTGGCAGGGAAACATCCCCCCAAAACTAGCCTCCTGGATTCTCACCTCTTAATCTTTCTCCCTCATCCCCTTTGTCTGCTTTGGAGAGAAAGAGCTGCCTGGGTTGGTCCATTGGGGGAAGGGGGACTCAACATCCTCCAGGATAAGGGCTAGCCTCAGAGCTTGAAGGAATTCCTAGCTCTGGGTAGGGAAGAGTAGGCTATGTGGGCTGTAGTCCTGTTTTAGCTCTTGAATTGGCAGGTGGCCTGGAGATCCTGGAGCAGGTACCAGCCAGGGTATCTTCAATCCTACAGCTGTAGGACTTAGCTTAAGAGCATCATCGCCCCAGGTCTAAAGATACTGACGCTTCTACACAGGTGATGGAGTCCGGACTGATCGCCATGCTTCAGGCATCCGCTCATTTGCTCCCTCAGTCCTTCCTGGCAGATGGGTCTGGTGAGCATGCACAGAGACTTAACACTTATCAGCCCTCTCCGCCTTGGATTCCAGGATGAGGCCCGCAAGCGTGTGCTGGCTAATTCTAGGTCCACTCGTCACAAGCTAGAATTGTCTGAAAGGAGGGAGCCTCAGCTGAGAAAATACTTCCAGCTGTAGGGATTTTTCTTAATTAATGATTGACGGGAGAGGGCCCAGCCAGTTGTAGGTGATGCCACCTGGGCTGGTTGTACAGGGTTTTATAAGAAAGCAGGCTGAGCAAGCCATGAAAACCAGGCCAGTAAGCAGCACCCCTCCATGGCCTCTGCATCAGTTCCTGCCTCCAGGTTCCTGCCCTGCTTGAGGCCCTCACTGCTTTCGATGATGAACTGTTGTTTAGGACTGTGAATGAAAGGAACCCTTTCCTCTCCAAGTTGCTTTTGCCCATGATGCTTCATCACATCAATAGTAGAACCAAACTAAGACTTTCTGCTCCTCCACTAGGCTCAGCATGGCCTGGGCCCTTTGTTTATCTGAGACTCACGTCCCTGGACCCTTTGCTTTAGGCAGTAAAGTATAGTGTATGCAATGAAAACTGTACAGCAGTTTCCACTGAGGTGCACAAGACAGCATCCTGTCTAATGGTGCGCCGATACTGGTCACAGAGACTCTACAATGGATTGGCGGGCACAGACAAAGCTCCAAGCAGGATCCAGCATCTATCCTGCTCATAGATTCTAGAAACCCAGTAGGAGCCACAGCGGGACAGTAGCAGTAGCAGGGGAACTGACCAGAGGTGGCAGAAGCCAGAGAAGGAAGTCGCCTATAGCTCCTCCTCTTAAACAATGCCTTGTTAATCTCAGATGTCCGGAAGGCAGTGGTGTGACCCACTCAAAGCTCCACTGGGCTCTTCACTCAACTATATCTGCAGAATCCAGGCTGTCTCGGGCCCACCCTTCACCCTCCTGCAGGTGCCCTCAATGATCACGCCCACCCTACCTCCGTTGCCTGGTAGAGGACCAGGCCCACAGCCAAGGACCACTCAGGGTGTGTTGAGCACATAATGAGTGACAGGAAGATGAGAGCTCATCTGCTATGTCACCAAAGTCTTCCTGGACTTGGCATGCAGAGCGATGCTCTGAGCTGGGGACTCTGAGCCATGGCTGCTGGGCCACTATCCTGTGAAGGTTTTCTCAGCAGGGTGCATGGAGGAGAGAGTGCCCCACTTCCTCCGGGACACTATCCATCTCTGGCTGCCCTGTGGTTCATTTTTGTCTCTCCTATTTCCCTTAATAGTTTTTATCATCTGATTCACAGGATCACTATTTTAATACTTAAAGTGGATTTGAATTAGTATAACTGGCCCTAAGTGAAAATAAATTACTGTTAGCGCATAGGAAGTTTCTCCAGACAATTAGAAACCAAACCACATGAAATGAATACCGCTCATCTTTCCTGCTCTCTCTCAGAGGCCTGGTTTCCAGATGGCGTGGGGTGGCAGGTGGGGTTGGAGCCTGATGAGCTGAAACTCCCTACATCTGAGAGCATCACTTCTGTCCACAGATTCATAGAGATGCTGGTCCCAGAGACAGAGGGAGAAATGAGCAGCAATTGGCCACCTGAGGGAGGGAAACAGCTGAGCAGGTAGAGGATGGCATGAAGATGGCTTCCTCCCTCAACACAATGCCCCCTAGTGGCTAGGATGAACTGCTGTTATGGCTTTACCCTGCCTCATACCCTCTTGGAGAAGTCAGTAGCAGTGGGCCAGGCACTTGCCTAAATGTTTCTGGCAATCTCAAGGGTGATGGCCCTAACCCCAGCTCAGACTTAGAAAACAGACCTAGCTAAGCCCAAGTTGATTGGGAGAAGCCAACAGAGACAAGACCTCATGCAGGAAGAAAGTCTCTTCATTGACTGTAGATGAGCCCCAGAAAGGGACTCTAAGACATCTGTAAGGGTGGCAACCATCCTACCTAGTCAGCAGCATGGAATCTTTGCCCTCCTGGTCTTTGCCTAAAGAGCTGCCAACAAAGGCTCTGGGATGGGCCTCGGCTTAAGCCAACCTGGATGGTTAGAGTCCCCTGCAGTAAGGTCAGACTGTGGTTCCTTGAAAAAAATCAGCAGCAGCGATGAAACTGCTCACAGCCACACTTGAGCCAGTCAGAGGAATGGGGGCAAGTGATCCACCAGGGCCTATAAAGACCTCCAGAGACACCTGCTTCTTCCCTGGCTATGAGTCACCTGTAGTCACTACACCCCCACACTTGCTGCCTAGGCTCCCAGGGGGCTGGATGCCAGGTGCCCTCACCCTGCCCTTTTCTCTGTTTCCCATCCCATGCCAGCATCTATGCAGGAGGACAGTTCAGCTCAGAGACGGATCAGCCTGCTCAAGGTCAAATAGGACTAGCTCTCTGTGGTCTCCTGGCCCTTCTTACACAGCCTCCAGCTTCTTGCTACTCCCAGTGGACCGAAGTGGCAGGTATGTCATGGTAGAGAGGTGCTTCTTTGTTCCAAAGACTGCCTGAGGCATGAGCATGACTCCTTAAAATCCTCTTCATTTCCCAGACAAAAAAGCAGCTCCCAGAGGGGCCCCCAATCAGTGTCACCCCAGGAGGACATAAGTCCCCTGCCCTGAAGGCAGCTGTTCCCAGGACTCCCCCTGGAATGAATCAACTCTCCAGGCAACAGTGACGCATGCATGCCACCCACCAGCGGCTGCCAGCCTCTCACACCCTGTGCCCTTGCCCTCAGCAAGTCTCGCAAAGATATTCAGCTTTCTCTTTTTTCCTTTCTCTTTTTCTGTGGGCGTTGATGAGAGAGACAACATCACCTGGGATAACTTCTACCAGAGGCATCATCATCGCCACAGGTCCACTCAGCAACCTCCTCATGTGACCTGTCCTCTGCCACCCCTGACTGCCCCTCGGAGGATGCATCTGGTCCCTCTGTGGTTCCATGGTAACTGCCAAGGTGGCCCTGACCCTCTCCCATGTGACATGATGACAGCAACCGTTTCAGCCTCTCTCAACCCAGGCTGGGCAGCCAGCTACTTGCAGAGAGCATCCTCCACTGCCCACAGGCCACCAGTGTTTACTGGAGAGTGGCGCCTACCACTCACCTGCACTGCCCTGAAACCCAGAGGGCTCAGCCAAACCTATCCCCCACGCCCCACTTCTTACCCTTACCTGGATTTCAGCTGGTGGATTCAAGGCAGCTTCTCAGAAAACCTGTGCCCCACCCCAGATGCCCAAAACCAAATCATACTCACAATGTATATAGGCACTGTTATGGTATGCATATGCTCGGCCCAGGGAAGGGCACTATTAGAAGGTGTGGCCCTATTAGAGTAGATGTGACCTGGTTGGAGTAGGTGTGTCACTGTGGGTGTGGGCTTTAAGACCCTCATCCTAGCTGCCTGGAAGCCAGTATTCTGCTAGCACACTTCAGATGAAAATGTAGACCTCTCAGCTTCTCTTGCACCATGCCTGCCTGGATGCTGTCATGTTCCCACCTTGATAATACTGCACGGAATCTCTGAACCTGTAAGCCTGCCCCATCTAAATGTTGTTTTTTTATAAGAGTTGCCTTGGTCGTGGTGTCTGTTGACAGCAATAAAACCCTAACTAAGACAGCCACTATACCCGTCATACCTGGGGACAGAACCAGCCACTTCTCTGTTAGAGGGAGCCTGACACGTGGCTCTAGGATTCATATTGATGCGGGTGAGATGGCGCCTGGAACCCAAATGGGCTAAGATCTCTCTTAACAATGAGAGAAAAGTCCAGTAGCTACAGTGTAGGTGTTGCAGTCCTGAGAGGCCCATTGTGGATGGGGCTGTACCCGCCCCTTTGTTGGTCACCTGTGACTCAGATGTTCCTTCTGTAGCTTGGCCCTGGACATGAGGGAGTACTTAGTGCAAGGCCAGCAGGAAGAGTCAAGGTCTATGTGAAGAACACAGCACAGGGGACCAGAAAAACAGAGTCACCACATCCCCATGCTGAGCACCACCTTGGAGCACAGAGAAGAGTCTCTTGGATCCTGGCATAGGCCTGCAGGACAAGGCTCTGAGGAGGTCAGGAAACCCCAAGGCAATGAGGGTGAGGAGAAAGGGCTGATGGAGGCACAAAGGTGCACGCCTGAGCACAAGGCAACTGGGGCACACGGGGAGCACTCCCCTGGGGTAAAGGCAGCTGGGGCACACGGGGAGCACTCTCCTGGAGTGAGAGAATGCATAAGTCACTGTCAAGGACACCTGTAAGGACCTAAATGTGGGGCTGGAGAAACGGGTGTCAATAAAGCGCTTGCTGTGTAAGCACAGGGACCTGGATCTTGAACCCTGTGACCCGTATGAAAATGTGGCTATAGCAGCACATGTCTATAATTCCAGTATTGGGGACACAAAGCCAGGCAGGTTTCTCTGGAGCTTAGTGGCCAGCCAATCTAGTTGAATCAATGAGCTTGGCCTCAATAAATAAATAAATAAATAAATAAATAAATAAATAAATAAAGTAGAGAACAATAGAAGGTGACTCCTTGGCTCAACCTCTCGTCTCCACATGAATAAGCACCTGTGTGTGCACACCCACATGCCCGTGTGTGTGTGTGTGTGTGTGTGTGTGTGTGTGTGTGCACGCACACACACACACACATACTCCCCACATACACACACACTCATACACTCTCTCTTTCACACACACACTCTCCCCCCCCTCTCACTCACACACACACACACACACACACACCATGTCAGAAGGAAACAAAAGGCTAGCACTGCCAAGGCATTTTTACTGAATTCATTGCTAAGCCTCATCTCAACCCCGGTCAGTCCCACAGCTGAGTCAGTGCTGCAACTCAGCATTCAGAGGACAGAGGTGAGGGCGGGGCAGGAGGTGTGTGGAAAGGTCATCACTCAGCAGAACGCCAGTGTTAACTTGGTTGCAAGAGACAGAGAGCCTGACCCACTGGGGTCTGCGTGCTGAGCATGGGGACATGTGACTCAGGCACTGTCTGTGTGGACGTGTGACTCAGGCATGGTTAATGTGGACTTGTGACTCAGGCACAGCTGGAGGCACAGGTCCCACGATGCCTCTGCTCACCTCCGCACTGGGCCCTTTCCTAGGCTCTGTATGGCAGCAGCAAAGACTTGCCAACTGTACCCCCACAGCATCCCAGGTCCAAGTGGGGAGACAGCAAGCATTCAACACAGATAGCAGTCATGACAGCGTGAGCTATGCACCATGTGGCCTGGATGCTTGCTGCCATGATGTCATTCAGCACACGTGAAAGAGTGGAACCGTACTAGACTCAACACTGGGAACCACTGGAAAGTTTCCAAGGAAGATGCTACAAGGATGGTTTCCTTGGCAGAAAGAGAAGGAAGCACCAGACCTCTTTGGCCCAGGCCACACCGAGGGATACAAGGACCCGGGCTGCAGATCTGCAAGCAGATCAAGTTCAAAATCCTTGGGTTCTCTAAACATTCTGAGGAAGGAGGGAAAGGTAAGGTCCGAGGGGGAATCTTTGTTTCTTCACCCTCGGGAATGAAGTGTTTTAATCAAAAGGAATACGTGGCCTAGGCTGCCATGGGAAACAGCTGAACTTAGGGGGGAGCATGAGAGACTCTGTTGTTTCAAATTGCCAGAGCCAGAAGGTTGAGGGGCTTTTTGGGTGTGTTCCTGGAGTTCTCTCCAGAGAGCCTCTGTCTGGGCAGCCTGAGAAGTTCCTGAGCTGCTCTTTCATGATGGCGTTGGTAGCAAGACTGCTGTCCAGGAAGCGATTTGTCCTGCTTGTTAAGAAAAACCATGGATCTGTATAGAGAGAGGATTAAATGAGATAAGAGAAACAAAGTCACTGGAGATGGCAGGGACCACAGGCACTGGTGTGGTGGCCACGAGGACAGGTTACAGTAGGGAGGAGTCTGGGAATGGGATGGCACCATCTGAGTGGGTTTTCTCCATCGTATGCACCCAGGAACGCTTCTAAGCCGTGTGCAGGGGTGAGGGTGGACAGTCCCTGTGAGACCACAGGGCCCACAGAAGGACAGTGGCTGGGAGAAGTCATCAAGGTATGGCCCAACTTGGCAGCAGGAGGGAAGAAACTGAGTTCCTGACCAAGGGCCCAGAGTGTGACCTCCTCATGGCAACCTGAGAAGGTGGTACGCTGTCATATGGCCAAGAGAGCAGGATGTGACATCCAGCCATTGCCAGAATGAGAACATCAGCGGCCTCATACAAGTCTCTCTGGGTTCCCAGTCTGCAGGGCGAGGGCAGAGTCTCATTCTTCTCCCGTCACCTGAGCCACCGTGACCTCATGCTCCCAAATATCAGAGTCGCTCCCGTCATGCAAGGTGCGAATCCAGCTTTAAGTTCTAACACCCATCAACCCCAGTCAAAGGTGCATGCACACTAGGGGAAGCTCTGTTTACCTCTTGATGTAGATATCTTCTCATTCTTGGCCATTTATGGTCTTTTTGAGGCAGAGGAAAGAGAGTTTTATGTAGCCCAAGCTGGCCTAGAACTTGCTGTGTATCTAAGGACAACCTCAGACTTCTGGTGCTCCTGCCGCTACCTCCTGAGTGCTGGGATTACCATGTACACCACTGTATCTGTTTTATGTGCTGCTGGGGATAGAACCCAGGCCCTCATACACACCAGGCAAGCATTTGTCCAAAGAGCTATAGTCCCGACCTTTGTTTTCTACATTTTTTTCCCTATGGTTTTGTCCATCTCTTTTCAAGGTCGACAACACCCGTGGCATTTGATTACGCTGTTGTCCACAGAGTTCTCATGTCGGGGTGAAGCAAGGAGCCCCCTTTTAACCTTCCAAGCTTATGTTTGCAAGTTCCACATCATAACCTCCTGTTTCCTGTGGGTCAGCGAGGGCAGAACAGTGGCCTGTAAGCCTGTGTGTCCCTCCTGAGTTCTATATGATGGGGACTCAGGCAGATAAGGAGCCAGCCAGGGCCTCTGACAGCCCAGGCAATCCCAATCTGACTGTCCCAAGGAACATCAAGTGTAAGGACTGGGCTCCAGTCCAGTCAGGCCCTTCTCAGAGTCAGGCGGTCCTGCTGAAAGTGACAGACTTTCAGAAGAGGTCAATAGCAAAAACAAACAAACAAACAAACAAACAAAAAACAGACACAGATCCATGTACACAGTGACACCTCTGGCTAGAAAGAAAGTCTTGGGGCCATGTCCTCACGTGGTTGAAGAGGGCAGTTCTAGAGAACAAGTGACTTTCACACTTGGCCTTCCTGGGAACACCCTCTGGACTGAGACTTGGTACCCTGGCTGAGTGTCCAGCTCTCTTTCGCAATCCACCCAAGTATCTAAGCACCCTGCAGCCAGCTCCTCAGAACCAGAGCACACCATCTTCAAACTACCCAGTGCTGGCGGTAGTATCCTGTGGCCACAGTCAGAATCATCCAGTCCTGGATGACACAAACACCTGTCTCCTGCGTCAGACAGTGTCCGTGGTGGGTAAGAAGCTGGGAGAGACCACTGGACGAAGCTATAGAGACAAAGACTGTTTGCAGTGAAGACCCCAAGACATTGGAGATGCCAAAGCTGAGGGATGCCTGCCCACGAGAGCTATGTACAAGTAGAACCAGCCCGTAGGAGAGTGGTATGTCTCAGGCAGCAAGGCTGGAAGGGCAGAGCCATCTAAGCTGACATCAGACAAGAGCTACAGGATTCAGTGACTGCTCAGTTCTTGTCTTACTTTGGTCCACTATTCCTCCATTATGGCCCATTCCTTCCTTTTGGAATGGTAATGTATCTTCTGTGTCATTAAATGTTGGAAGTATGTACGTTGATATTTTATTTACAGAAGGGTTACAGCTATGAAATTGCCTTAAGTTTTAAAAGGAACCTTGGGATTATGAGCAATGTTGGTGTTGAGAGGGTGGTTGACTATGGGGACTTTTAAATGGGGAACTAAATGCATTCTACATTATGATATGGCCAAGAGACTACGGATATAGTAGCCATGTCATAAAGCCATAGAATGGGATGTGGAGGTTTGGATGGGAATGGGCCGCGTAGGCTCATGTATTGAGCCTATGCACAACACCTGGTTCCTGGCTGACACTGCAGTCTGATGAGGTCCAGGTGATGCAGTCTTGCTGGAGGAAGCCTTTGAGATTACACAGCCTCACACACTCTCAGTCTGCTCTCTCTGCTTCCTGCTTACATATGAAGAGGTGAGCTCCCAGCTCACGGCACCACGCCTACTGCTCATTGCTCTGCCTCCCTGCCATGATGGACCAATGTCCCCCTGAATCTACAGCCAAAATAAACTCTTTATAAGTTGACTTGACCGTGGTTTTATAACAACAGCAGAAAAGGAACCAACATACTGGCTTACAGATACCATTTACTCCATGTCTTCATATAAAAATTCTCGGCCCTTTAGTGCGTTCCCTCTCACCAAGCCTGAGCGTCAGGGCCTTGACTTCCCTGATCTCACCCTTCATCACCAAAGCACCCTTTGGACCCAGGATACTGGGAGGGTCATTCAGCTTCCTGGGTGCCTGCTGGGGCTGTCCTGTGAAAGCAAGTGTCCTTTGTCCTATGAAGGCAGGTGACAGTGTCCTGTAGTTCATGAAGGCAGAACACTGACTAGAGGCATCTCTGAATGGCCAGTTCCCAAGAGCAGGGAGGGGCGAAGTGTCCCAGATTCCAAGGGAGAAAAGAGATGGCGGCCAAGGCTGCCTGAGGATGTCACAACAGAGGCCTTCAGTCCCAAGGAAGATGATGAAACCATGATGTTACCTGGGCTTTCCAGGACTGAGGCAGTGCAGGCCAGCATCCAGGACCCCCGAGAGCCCTGCTCACACCACGTCTTTGGGAACATCATGACCCTTTTCCACATTTAAAATTCACCACTACACAAATTTGCCTTGAGTTGGTGAATGAATTGAAAACAAGGTCCCCTTACACTGGAAGGCTGGCCACACTGCTGCAGTGTCTGTGAGCATAGGGCATGCAACACTGTCACTCATGGAACACGGAAACTTCCTACTTAGTCCCTCACAGGGGGCGTCTAACATGCCTCCGGCCCCTTGTGCTAAAGAAAGGGGTCCCAGGAACTCAGGCCCCCTTGCAGCCCCCACAGAATTGCCCAGAAATATTACAGCCTGGGCCCAACCTTGAAACCTCACCCTCACCAGGTTCTCAGCTAGAGAGAGGAAGCCCTGTGGAGATGAGGCAGCAGGAGCTCGGGATTAAAAACTAGGAGGAACCAACAGGATTCACACTGCAGGACAAAGCTCTCCTTGACATCAGCTCAAATCCATGGTCACAGCTAACAGGATGATTGCCCTTGTCCCGCAGCGCTGAGGGCTGAAGGAACAAGAAGCGGTGATAGTGGGTGGTAAGGGCAGGCCTCACCTCCTGTCCACAAGAAGATCTAAGAAGACCAGCAGAGCCCGAACCACCAGAGTTCTCTCATCCCTCCCCTGGGCCCTGCTAATGCTCAGCATCTTTCTCTACTTCCTCCCAACCTGCTCCCTCTCTGGTCCCTCGATCTTCTTGTACTCTTCCTCAGGGGGGGTCTGGTGCCCTGAGCTATGGGGCTGACAGGGCCATGCAAGGGAAGCACAGAAGCAAGTGAGGACCTGAAAACCAGCTATTCCTGGAAGCAGAGGACTGCAAACAGTTCACGACAAAGCTGAGAAGTAAGGGGTCTGGAGGATGAGGGTCTGGGCTGTGGGGTCTACTGGACCGGGTCTGGTAGACAGAGTGTGGTAGTCAAGGTCTAGTGAATGGGGCCTGGTGGGTGGGGCCTGGTGGATGGGGCCTGGTGGATGAGAGAGCCTGTGGGTGGGCACCCTGCAGTATTGAACGACAGAGAGCAAAGGTAGAAACCCCAATCTGGACAGAAGTAAAGTGGCTCCTAGAACCACTCCTCTGAACCCTACTGCAAGTGCTTCTTGCCTCATTTCTGGCCAGAAAGGAGTTGGGTTGATGGGACAAGTTGATGGGATTTACCAACAACCTAACAGTAGGCAGAGAACCTGGAGGGGTAGAATGTCCCTCCCTCCTGTAGGAATACAGTTGCAAACCACCGGAGGGTCCTGAGGTACCTGTGGAGTAGCCAGTAGCCTGAAAGGCAATGACCTACTAGAAGGAGCACAACGGGACAGTGGCCATGCTTGGGGTACTGAAGGCCTGGGGGCCAGACCATGGGGACCATGGCTTGCAAGACCCCAGTCCCAATCTAGAGGGCCAGCTCTGGGTTCCATGGCACAGGGAAGACACTGAAGGTTTGAAAGCAACCACAACAAAAGCCTAAGGAGAAGTGAAGAGCAGACAGGGGTGGGGTGCTAGAGCCTAGCGGGTGAAGGCACTGTGTCGTACCGAGGAGGACTGAGTGCTTCTCTCCTTCAGTTTTTTATCCATATATTGACTCCAACAGGAACTCTGTGCACACGGGATCAGACGTTATAGAGGCCAACGGAACTCAGGCCCAGGCCAGCAGGCCCAGGCTCATCTTGAGGCCACCAGCTTTTTTCCTGTAACTTCACCAGTACCCCCAGTAACCTGGACCCCAGCATCAGCATCCAAAGAGGGCAGTCCTGAACACCTTCTAGAAAGGCACGCTCCTTAAGTAAAAGACACTCAGCTTCCCACCTGCTAGAGGTCCACCCATCCACAGAGCCACCCCTGAATTTGAGGTAACACAGCCACACACCGCCACATGGCTGGCATGCCTGAGTTTTACCATCTCAGCCTCTGGCCTGGTAGCCATCTGCTACTTGGCCAGGTGCTGTCAGTGGTGATAAGGACCACCATGCTGACATCTGGTGGCTTTCCATCTCAACACAGATGGCACAGAAGAGACAGCTGGCATCACAGAGAGCAAAAGTGAGCAGGAGTTAGAACAAGATCCAGCCCTGAACTGTTCATATCCAGTGGGCCCTACCAGGCCAAGTACCTGTGGGTGTGTGGTATTATTCCACACTGCACAGACACTTCTGCACACGGTCAAATACTCCTCAATACCAGACACCCCTCCTGTTGGTACACCTCACCTTCGGGGCCTTTTCCCATCTGTGATGGCCAGTTTATGTCAACTTGACATAAGCTGGAGTCATTTTAAAGATTTATTTTTTTATTTTAGAATTATTTATTTATTATATAAGTACACTGTAGCTGTCTTCAGACACCACAGAGAGGGCATCAGATCTCATTATGGATGGTTGTGAGCCACCATGTGGTTGCTGGGATTTGAACTCAGGGCCTTCGGAAGAGCAGTCAATGCTCTTAACCATTGAGCCATCTCTCCAGCCCCATGGAGTCATTTTAAAAGAGGAAACCTCAGATGAGAAAAATGCCCCCACCAGATTGACCTGCAGGCAAGTCTGTGGTACATTCTCTTGATGGGTGGTTGACGTGAGAGAGCCCAGATCGCTATGGGTAGTGCCACCTTTGTGCTGATGGTCCAGGTGCTGTAAGAAAGCAGGCTGAAGCAGCACTCCTCTGTGGCCTCTGCATCAGCTTCTATCTCCAGGTTCCACTCCTGACTTCCCTCAGCGATGAATCATGATACAGAACTGTCAGTTGAAATAAACCCTTTCCCAAGTTGCCTTTGGTCGTGGTGTTTTATCACAGTAATAGAAACTAACTAAGACATCCCTGAGTGCCTGCCTCAAGGCTCCAAGAACAAGGGTGTTTGTGTGCATGGTGAAGACTGGTCCCTTGGGGTGGAGAGGTGGCACCTACCTGCCACCTCGGGTTCCTAAAGGGTTAAACAAAGAAACATAAGTATAATACAATCATCGCCATCTGCTCAGAGAACACTCATGATCAATGGTGGTTACAGTACTCACTAGCTTCTCCTCCCACAAACAGCCCAACAACAGGTACCCTGAAAACCAGAAAATATAAGGACACAGTTTTAGCCCAGGCCACCTGACCATTCCTGGCCCCTTTGGACATTGGATATGGAGACTAGCCCTGAAGTCTCTGGAGGTACAAGGACAGAGGAGAGAGGACAAATTGACTGAAGATTGCCAATGCTATCCCCTAAAATCCAGGCTTGAGACTCAAACCCACAGCCCTGGTTTGAGAGAGCTGTCCCCAGGCCTTGGCTATGAGGTACTTTGAAGCTGGGGACCAGAGCCACAGGCATCTCCAGGAAGAGAAAGTAGCATCCAAATAGCCAACACAGCATGGAAGCTCAGCCTCACCACACATTCAGGAGCCCTTGCCTGCAGGCCAATCCCTCTAAATCCCGCTGCCTCTAGTCTGACCAGGTTACTGTCACTAAGAGGCAGCCGAGGGGTGACAAGCAGCAGAAATGCATTGCTCACAGCCCTGGAGGCTGAGAGTCCGAGACAAGGTGTATATCAACTCTGTGTCTCCTAGTGGCTACCTCTGGGCTCATAGCCAGCCCTCTGGTTATGTCCTCAGGAAGTAATAGGGTGAGGGTAAGAACCATCATGAAATCTCCCTTAGAGGGTTCTCATCTTGCCTCCACCATCACCTGCCCCAATGTGTCTCCTCACATTATCATCTAAAGGTTGATATTTCAGCCTATGGGCTGGGGCACACCTTCAGGTAGTACCTTACCACCACCTGAGCCTGCAAGGGACCCAGCCACCTTTCTAGGTCTGCTTTCCCATTGATGGGTTGAATGTTCAGAGTTTATGTGCTTTGGTTAATACTTAGCGACCAACAGGTGGTGCTGTTTGAAGACATTGTGGACCCTTTGGTTCTTAATCTTCCTGATGCTGTAACTTTATAATACAGTTCCTCATGTTATGGAGACCCACAACCATAATATTAGTTTCATTGCTACATCATCACTGTAGTTTTTCTACTGTTAGGAATCATAATGTAAATATCTATGTTTTCTGATGCCCTTAGGTGACTCCTTTGAAAAGGTAGTTCAAACCCCAAAAGGGTTTCAACCCACAGATTAAGAATTGCTGCTTTTATGTATTAGAAGATGGCCTAGTTGGCCATTATTGGGAAGAGAGGCCCTTGGTCTAGCAATCTTTATATGCCCCAGTACAGGGCCAAGAAGTGAGAGTGGGTGGGTAGGGGAGCAGGGCGGGGGGGAGGATATAGGGGACTTGTTCATTGAACTGTAGAACCACGAAGTGTAGCCTTCAGGGTCAGAAGCCAGTCCCACTTTGGACCCGGGTTTTCTGCTTCCTAGTCTGCTGAGATGGGAGCAAGAAGCCACACAGCCCTGCCACCATGACTGTGAATGTCTCTCACTGCCGGATCCTCACCATGGTAGACTGTGTTCTCTCAAACTGTAAGCCAAAACCCAATCTTCCTCCCTTCCACTGTCTCTAGCCAGTATTCTGTTGCTGTAGAGAGTATCTAATATATTCCCTCAAGGCCCGAGGACGTCACCAAGGTTGCTAGAGATCGGAGCCGCCACACTGCAGAGCAAATTCTACCAGTGGAAGGAGGCAAAGGAGGAAGGGCCTCAGTGAAGGAAAGCAGGGTGGCCACACAGTTGGATGACAGGGTAGGGGGTGCGGGGTGGGGGGAGAGTGGGGGTGGCACCTCATCCACCACATTCAGCACCAGAGAAAATGACCATAAATCACAGCAGGCTTTCGAGACAGCCTCAGCCATTTTCCCAGCATTCCATTTAAACAGGAAGCCTCGGTGGGGGTTGCAGACAGAGTCGTGAGGAGGAGGTACCTGACCAGCCTGGGGAATAGCTCCTGAGTGTCTTGTTTTTAAGGAGAATATATGAAGAGCCATGTCAATTTCCACTTAAATCCCAAGCCTGGGACGCCTTCGCCTAGAATTCTATTTTAAAACGTTGAAAGCACTTTTTCAGAGCAGAAATCAATAAAATACACCAAAAAAGAAAAAGAAAAAAAGGAAAGGGGGGGTACCAAGCAAAGCATCTCCTGGCTCCTACTAAATGCTATTTTTTGAAAACATCAATAGCTTCAGCTTTTAACTTAATTCTCAAGTATACAGTCGGTTCACTTAGAGATTTTTATGGGGAGACAATCCTGCTCTCTGGTCCCAACTAAAATGAGCAAATGAAAGGCCACCAGGACCACACAGCTGCCTCCTGCTCCTCTCCAGGATTGGGACCTTAGCCACATGAAGACCACCATTCACAGACCCTACCCCTCTCAAATGGGTGCACACTGGCTTAAACTCCCTAGGAAGACAGGCATAGCTTAAGGAGATGGGTGACCAAGTCCTTCTCTGCAATCTGGAGCATTCTGTGGCCACATGGGGAAAGGAACAGACTGGGAAGGACAGAGTAGAGCCAAGGGGCTCTGGCTAGCTCTCATCCTGCTCATCTCTGGCCCACTGGACTACAGAAAGCCATAGCACACACCCTTCCAAGCACATCCCTTGGGCCAGTGACTCCCACATTCTATGGAATTTCCCCTTTGTCTTTCCCAAGAACTGGAAGCTTGACAATTGTCCCTGCACCCCAGGGTTGGGCTGGCAGCTATGCAGAGAAGGGCCACTGGCACAGATAGACATGTGACATTGTGACAGCCTTGGAAAGGGGCTATAACTTTGCCAGGTAGATGCATGGGTAAGAAGTGACTAGAAGGGCTGGTTCATGGCTTCATGCCAACCCTGGCTAAGCAACAACCTGCCTAGGAGACAAAGCTGCCTCCCTCTCCTCTCTAAGCCCCAGTCTCACTGTGCCAAAGTGTCTGCTTGGCAGAAAGGCAGTTGGACCAGATAATCTCCCAGGCCCCTCTTCTTTTCTGGGATTCAGTCAGGTGCTGGGAGACTGGAGATCTGTGTGAGTGGTGTACCAGTATCAGTATCAGTCAGCCTCGCCTCTCTGTGCCTCAGCTTTCCTCTGAGCTGCTTAGCCTGGACAGGGAGGAAGGAAGAGTCAGAGTTGGGACCAGGAGCTCTCCTAGCTGAAGCATACCTGTCACACTCAACATGAGAGAGGCCCAAGACCAAGCACTTTAGGTCAGTTGTGATCACATCTCTTGGGAACAAACATCAGCAAACACAGTCCTGGAAAATTCTGGAGTCTCCAGTGAGGTCATCTCTGCCCCATTCTTCCCATGATGCCAATGACCTCCCAGCAGGAAGTCAGTGAACATTAAAGTTAAGAAACATCTAGAAAACCAACAAGCATATCTTTGCTCAGCCCCCATCATCTTGCAGTGGAGGGACAGCAGACTAGTTGCAGCTACCAGGGATAAGAGGATCATGGGAGAATCTTGGGCATTCTAGCCATGCTCACCTGGTGCCAGAAAAGAGCACCAAGGTAACACAGAAAGGCAGGTCTAGAAGCCAATCCGCCATCTATCTCAGATCAGAGCCCTATTACAGTTACCATGACAAAGGGACAGAGAGACAGTGTCTCCCAAGGCTGGCAGGGTATCTCTAGGCTTATGATCAGCTGAAATCACTACAATAAAGCCAGATAAACAGACACATGTTCCAGGTTGGTTCCAGCTCAGCAGCTGCAAAGCAAGGGAAGGAACAGGGGTGGGACAGGGCACCCCACCCTCCACCCCACAGAAACAGGCCTGAGACAGCTCCTTGCTTGTCTCCAAACGCTCCTCCTCCACATCAACACTTGCCTCAAAGACCCCAGAGCTATGGTGCCTTCCCTGACCCCCAAAGCTATCTTAACGCTGCCTGGCCACAGAGTCCTGGTTTTCCACCACTGTGTTCTGGATGCTGAGTGGACATGAAACCTCTACCAACTCCTTTGACACCTAATCTCCCACTATACAGAGGCAATATGTCTTGTCACAAGAAGGCCTGTCTGTGACTCCAGCTGCCTGGGGCTTGGTTGGAGCAACCAGGCTTCCAGGGTACAGATGTTCACCACCAGAGGAGGTTCCTGGTCGCTCCCTAGGTCCTTGGGTCCTGGCTGCCATGAGTTTCTTCTCCATTCTTTGGGTCCTCCAGAGGCAGAGGCTCTGCCCATAGAGCATCCGTATCCTCCACTGAGCCTTCTTCATTGTAAGACCCCTTGCTCTTCACTGTCTGCACACTGCAATGGCAGTCTGCCCTGTCATCAGAGCACCCCCAAGCTCACAAAGAGCCATCAAGGCCCAGCACCCCTGTGTCTTCTGGGCCTACTTCTTGCTTCCTGAGATGGGCCAAGCAATAGCTCAAGAGACCCTTCTTTCCCCAACAGCCATACACTCTCCCAAAGGTCCCCATCCCAAGGGTTCCCATAGGCCTGCCCCTCTCAAACAAGTATCTACAGGCTGATCCCCACACAGGGGGCAGCATGCACGGTAGCAAGGTCATAGCCTGTCTTTCTCTGGGGGTCAGGGCAGGATCGGGACTTTCCGGACAGTCAGTCCCACAGAAGACATGACATTGGCGATGGCCACAGCTCTCATTCTCTGTGCTTGGCCACTCACCTTCAGCTTCCGGGAATAAAACAGGAACAGGAATAATAGAAATAATAATAAATTAAAAGTGGACAGGATATGGCCAGCCATGGTAGACATCACTGTCCTCGACAGCTCTTACACAAGGCGTTGTTGTGCAGTGTGTGTCTGAGGTAGCTGCTCAAAGACCCAATCACTCTGGCCTTCCCTTCCCCAGCCGCTCTTCCCATTGTCCCTCTTAGGCCCAGCCCACACAGCCTCAGAGCACGGATTACCTACAACCCAGGTGCTGGCCTCTAGGCTCCTCGAGACTCATTACTACATGAAGGAATGAAAATGTACCCAAAGCTTGTGTCCCAGTGGCCTGAGGTCTGGACAGCACCTCTGACAGGCCATGGCACATTCTGAGTCCCTAAACTTGTACAAAGCCTAATTAAAGATGTTGTTAGCCAGAGGCCTTGCTGAGTTCCAATGACACATGTCCCAATCTATGGGAAAGAAACAGGGAGAGACTTGAGAGAAAGGAGAGGCCACGTGAAAAACAGAAACAGAGACTGAAGGGTCACAACCACAATCACAGAATGCCTGGGGCCTCCAGAAGTAGGAGGAAATGGTCTGTCCTTCCTCTAGAGAAAGCTCTTTGGGATGCAGTGGCCAGTGGCTTCAGGTAAAACCTGAGGGGCTCACTTCTGCTCTGCTCACTGTGGCCACCTGCAACAACCAACACCCCTCCCTTCCAGGAAGTGAACTTCATTATGAGGAACTGACATCCAAGGCCTGTCAATCAGCCTGTGCCTGCCAACACAAGACCAGTGCACAATAGGCCATTCTATGAACACCCAACAGCCCCTGGCCCAGTCCCCCGGGCAGCCAATCCTGTGCACCAGACAGATCAAAGTCTCAGGAGTTAGCCAACAGTTTTGATTCAGCTCCCAACTCCCAGGAGTCTCCACTTCCTCTGTGGCCAATATATGCCAACCAGCAGTGACCCTACTCCATGGTGTATGTGCCACAGGCTGGGGCAGGGCCCCTTCACTTGGCATTCTTGCTCATGGGCATAGCTCCCTAGCCTGCCCCCTCATCCATCATCCACACCATCCAACATCCCCTGTGGCTGCCCCTGCTCTGGCCCCCCTCTGAGATCCCATGAATCATCTCAAGTTCCTTTCACTTCAAACCAAACCCACCACAGGCACCAGGATGATCTGGAGGCACCCGCAGGAAGAGGCATACATTCATAATACATCCTCCTTTGGAGCAGCCACCACTGAACGCTTCTACCCAAGACTCTGAGAATCGGACCACACTCAGCTTCCCGTGGGCAAATGGCCAGGACAAGCCCTCAGTGGGTATCAGAGCTAGTGGTGAGTATGGACTGGTTGGCGGGGAGGAAAGAGAAGGTAACAGGAACCAAGTCAGAACCAAGGAAGATCAGGGGGGCAGAGGTGCCCTCTGTACTGTGTTCTAAGGGAACTGGAGCTGGACAGGCATAGCCACACCCACTCAATGCAAGACCCTGAGAGCTGTGTGCAGTTTGTCCTCAGTGTGGGAGAGGAAGGGATAGAGGGACACAAGCCAGGGCTTGAGCTCCAGACTTTGCAGGTAGAGACTAAAGGGATCCTCTCAGGTGTGTGGGTGTGTGGATTTAGGGGTCTCCGGGGTGAGAGGCAACCCATAGCCAGGGTTTAAACTGTCTCTTCTTCAGTGAGGAGAAGGAAGGGAAACCCCTCTTTAGAGTCTCTTTCCCAGCAACCCATTTGGCTCCTCACAGTGCCAGCCTGGGTCTTAGAGATCAACCTCAAAGGTTCTTGGCTTATAGTTGCCTCCCTCCAACCTCAGTTGTGTCTACACACATCCTCTCCTCTGTGTGTCTGTGCTTCTTTCTTAGTAGGCTATTAGCTGTTGGACTTGGTGTCACCATAATCCAGGTCTATCTAGTCTCAGAACCCACACTGTAATTGCACCTACATGCAGCCATAACTCTAGGAAAAGCTCACACTATAAAGTCCAGCTGGGCATGCTTTCTGGGTGTGGGGGAGGCACTGCCAGGAACCACGACAGACATGTCAGGGCTCTCTGTTGCCTTGGGGGACCTGGCTAAAAGTGGCAGGGACCCCAAGGCAGAAGTTAGCCCAGGGGTCCTGCAAGCCCAAAGCCTCACTCTTTCCGTTGCTACTTGGACAAGCATGGCTGTCCAGTAAGCACTTCCCGGATAAATCAGTGGTCATTCTGGATGCTCTGACAAGTACCCTGGGCTCCCTGCAAGGGGATCTTAAGCCTCCCACCCACCCCCGGGGCACTTTCAGGAGGCTGGTGTGAATGACAAGTCTGTTTCCCCCTCCTTTCTCTCTTAGACTTTTAACAGGACCTGTTCATGACATAGAGTCCTCCACCTGCACACCTGCTTGGCACTCTGAGCCTGCATCTGGATGTAGTCTGTGTTCTGGGGAGAAGATGTAGGGCACGTAACTGCCTCCTTCAGTTTCCCTGGGTGTGCATGCACGTGCAGAAGGCACTTGGATGACCAAGGACCACTATTGTGGCTAAGGCATTCGAAGCCCAGAGACTGAGAACAAACTACTCAAGAGACACACAGCCCTAGGTTGCAGAGACAGGCTTGACCACTGCTGCCATGTGTATCTGAGGCCACCACCCAGCATCTATACACAGAGGGAAGCAGACCACCCACCATCCTCCCCTCCTGCCTCATTTTTGCCCTCCCAAGCTCCTTCCACCAGGGGAGCCCACCTTTTCCCATCACCATTCTGGGCTACCCTCCATTCACAAACGCTCAGAACAATAGCATGCCCTCCCTGCCAGGTATGTATCTCCCTTACACCAGCATCTGTTTATTTGATATTAATGTTCAATCCAACGCTGAGCCCCTCCATGGGCTACACCGTGGTCAGAGGGAATTGCCAGCTGGCGCAGAACAAGATAAGATATGTCAGGCCTAACTTGCTGTGACCTTTCCTTTCTCTCTGAAAACCACTTGCTTAAGGAAAATCTCAACCATCATAAATCACCATCACTCGGAAGCATGCGGGCCAGAGCCAAGAGCATGGGGGGCATTCATCACAGTTTGGGGACTTTGACAGCCATTCGCAATGAAGTTTACAAACGGTAGCCCTTCCCCTCTGCCTTTAGTATAGAAATCTCCACTGGTCCCTCCTCCACCTGCCTGCCTCTGGATAGATAGCACCCACATTTCGAGGCTTTGTAAACATGCCTCCTCCTCCAGGCAGTCCTGACCTTCTTGGCCCAGAGCTGAGTTCGCACATGAAAAGAAACTAGCCGTAGCTGGGCAAGGTGACCTGGTGGGCAAGAGACTCATCTCTGCAGAGCTGGAGCACACAGAGGGGTCTCTCGTGAGCATGGGAGCTGACCCTGGACCACAGCTTGTTTTATAAATCAATTTTTATTGAAATAGCCACCCTGCCCATATGTGCCCATATGGGCCCTGTTGTCAACTGACTGACCTTGAACCCATAGTATGAGGGCAAAGCTGAGGGGTGACCATAAGGATCCCACAGTCTGCCACCCTGCCTGTGTCCTAGATTCCAGCCTATGTTGGATGGTTTTTCTACTGGCCAGTATGGCTCAGAGGTGGAGAGAGGCTATCTTAAGTTCACACAGCCTCGAGTCCTGCATCTTGATGTCTCATTTTCTGCTCCCTGCTACCCTTCTGGAGTGTCTGCACATTTGACCTTGGAGGCTAAATCGAAGGAGATAGTGGCAGCAGTGACAAGGACATTGTCCAGAAGAAGCAGCAGTATAAACATTCCCACGAATCATACGGTAGTGGCTGAGCCCACCCAAACTGAAGCTGTCTCTCCTAGGCCCCAACCTGAAGACCCTGCAGTCAGGTCTCCCCAGCCACCTTGCCAGGGACGTGCTTCCCTGGCTCCGGGAAGGTGTGGGCTCCCCTTCAGATTCAACTTAGCGGCATCAGCACTAAGGAAGGAGCCTGTAATGATGACAGGGTGCCGTGTATCTCGGCGGTTGTCTGCAAGGGGACAGCACTGTGCTGTCCCTACTCAGGATGTCTCAGGATGGATGCAGGGACCCTTTGGTGCCTTTTCCTTTGCTTCCTCCCAGCCTGTGAAAGCCAAAGGCCCCATGCTGAGTAGGCGCAGTACCCCTGCTATAGTCACTTCTTGTCTCTGTGTGGAATTTTCCGTTGGCTTCTCTATATCCTCTGTTTACAGGGACCACATTGAAATGGAGCCAACCTGACCCCTACGGGCTAAGGGCCCAAAGGTCAGAAAAGTACATTACCATTCGTTCACTCAGGGAGCATGCGCCATATGCCCTGAGAAGTGCCCACTCCTCGGGGAGAAGAGGATCGAGTGAAACTGAGTTCTGGCCAGCATGACCACACAGCACAGGAAGAGTGTGAGGAAACCCATTGCTGACAATATCTCTAATATGTCTGACCCACTGGTAGGGACAACATGGCAGCCAGCGAGAACAGAGCATGTAAAGGGAGGAGCCGGGCTGCAGATAGAACAGGGATACAAGACAGCCATGTTTCAAGGGCCCTAGGGCTGCCAAGAAAAAGGTTTGTCTTCTCTACGGTCAGGAGAAGCCACTCGGGGCCTGCAGCTGGCTTAACGATGTGAAACGTGAGAGCTGTTTGGAGGTCCAAAGGAGAAATGGTAGAGGCAGTACACGCATCTAGTCCAGGGATCCAGGCTTAACTGGCACCTCAAGAGGATGCAGAGCCAGTGGGTAGTTTTACCCTGAATGAAAGGCCCATCTTTCATTCACCTAGGGACCCAAAAACCTTGATCTGAGGTCCAGGAGCTCCCTCCCTGGAACACTGGACACCCCTTGGGAAACAAGGCTACTGTGCCCAGCCAGGGCCCATGACCACGGTCTTAACCTTCCTGACACTGCAAGGGGACACAGGTGGGAAAATGCAGAGGACATAGCTGGCAGGACAGTGCTTGGCAGAACCCCCTCAGGTCCAGGACAATCATGGGCGAAATGCCCAGATCTGTCTGTCGGAATTTTCTTAAATGCCTGGAGCTAGAGTCTTGTGAAATCTGCATACATATTCATGCAAATCATATGCAAATAACACCTCCCCCAGATCAGCTGCAGGAAGCCAAGGCTGTCTGCCTGTCCTTCCTCTCCAGGGTCAGCTCCACCCACACATCCATGAAGACATTGGGCCAAAGGATCCCATGTCATCTGACCTTATACAATGTCTAAGTGATGAAACTGAGGCCGGAGGAGAGAATGGACTAATGGGCTTGTCCATCAGCCTCCCATGTCCAGAGACAGACAGAAAACTCTATGGCCAACATAGTTTCAACTCTATGGCCGGCCCAGCAAGCCGCCTCCTTACAGAGGAAGAAAGGCTGTATCCTGGCAGAGAGCCAGGCACGCAGGCGCAGTACTCTTCTGGTCAGGGTGAGCATATATGCATGGCCACCCCAGGTCTTCTCAAAAAAACAATGACATTTACTCTTAAATCCTCTCCCGGGAGACCCCGTGAGCAATGTCCCCCCCCCCCAATCAAAGACAGCTCCAAAAATAAAGCCTCTGCTAGCCCTGCATGGATTAAATGTCACCAGAGAGTGGAGGAATGATGGATCTAGATCATTGGGAGCCAGGGGAGAGAGCTGGTGTCCCTGAGGGATTGGCCACAGGCTCAGACAACCACAGGAGCCCCACAGTGATTGTAGTGCTAAACACCTGGCCCCTGAGCTTAAGTGGAGAAACTGAGGCATGAGTCTGTATAAGGGCTGATATTAGAATCAGGCATAGGGTCCCCTGGTCTCTAGAGAACTGTGTAGACCTGCCTGTTGAAGGAAGCAGAGAGACTGTAGTAACTCTACTCTGCAGCCTGAGGCCCTGAGAACCAGGCCTACTCTACATGCCCAGGCCACTGGAGATACCCCAAGTCCCCATATGGTCCCCTCTTGCATCTCGTTCTTATTTCTGCCCAAATATCCCTTTGGACCCCTCCTGAATTTTGCACTGATCCCCAGTTCTGCATTCTCCATGTCATCTACTTTCTGTCTCTCCCACCTCTGGCTTTTCTAGAAGGCCATACTTAAGAAATGTGTTGTATACGGTCATGCACTGTGGTGGGTTCGAATAAGATATCCCCATAATCTTGAACATTTGAACACTTGGTCTCTAGTTGATGGTGCTATTTGGATGATTTGACGCTTAGAAGGTGATGTCTTGCTGGGGGAAGTATGTCACTGAGGGTGAGCTTTGAGAGTCTAAGGCCTTTCCCTTCTTCCAGTTCATTCTCTGTTTTCACACCTGTGGCTCAAGGTGTGAGATCTCAGCTTGGTACTCCAGCCACCGTGTGCCTTCCTGCATGCCTGCTGATTCTCTGCCAGGTTGGAGCTAAAAGCTTAAATGAGCTCTTTCTTCTATAAACTACCTTCGTTGTGATGTTTCGTCCCAATAGTAGAAAGGTAACTCAGGATGTGAGTTCCACAGGGCAGGGCACCTCACTGATTGGTCCTTAATGCCTCCAGGGTCTTGTCCTGCAATAGATAGGCTCCGAGTCTACTGTTGGCAGTACTTTGTGGCTGAAGCCCTTGACTTTACAGTGGCCCATCAGCCACACCACCCTTTTCCACTGTACTGAATTCCCACAAATTTCTGCTAGGCACCTGAGACAAGAGAGTTGTTTCAATATGCAGACCATCACTGGACTGCCCTTTCTCACCAGGACCTCAGCATTTAATGTCTTTCTAGCATCAATTTTGGCCACCCTGCTACCTGTGGGTTCCTTGAGGTCTGGGCTGGATGAAAAAGGACCCAGGTCCAATGCCCAGGCCCGAGTCCCAGAGTCTCAGCTGGCTCAATGAAAGCTACTCAGCTCAAATGACAGCCCCAGAGAACCATGGGACAAGGGAGGCCTGAGGTGCCCGCACATATCCCCACACTTCATCTTGCACTAAGACTCCAAACAAGGATTAGACCAGTGAAAATCCTGAGAGGTGAGTGATAATGACAGACTTGGTTTGCCCAGGCTCTGAGTCAGTACAACCAGGTGGCGGAAAGATGAGAACAGTAACTGGCTGTTGTGCTCTCGTGCTCATACTGAACCTAAGGCTGTCTTGCCTGGAACAGAGAGGAGAGACCTACTGCGAGAGTGCAGGGCTGGGGTGGGGTCGTCAGCATGAACTTGGGAGTTCTCTTAGTCCCTGTCCTAGTGCTATGAAGAGACACCATGACTAAGGCAACTCTTATCCCTGCCCCCCCCCGAAAAAGCATTTAATTGGGGCTTGCCTCCAGTGTCAGAGGTTTAGTCCATTATTATGGTGGGGAGCACAGGCACACAGACAGATATGGTTCTGGGGAAGCATCTGAGAGTTCTATATCTGGATCCACCAACAGCTGGAACAGACAGACACTGGGACAGACTTGGGCTATTGGAACACCAAAGTCCACCACCAGTGACACAGGTCCTCCAACAAGGCTACATCTATTCCAACAAAGCCACACCTCTCAATCCTTCTCAAGTGGTGCCACTCCAGCATGACCAGGAATTCCAATATATGAGCCTATAGAAGCTCTAATTCTTATTCAAACGATCACAGGTTTGAAAGAGAGAAGAGGCTCTACTTCTACTGCACATATACGACCCTCGGTACTATGCAGAACACCACACTGTAGCTAGCAGGCTTCTGAGGTCCTACTCTAAAGACTCACTGAGACCAGAAAGAGCGAGATGAATAAGGACACACCACACAGAGAAGTGGATAGCATCTTGACAAGGTTGGTACCAGGAATATCAAGGCAAACAGCAGCATCTCCAAGGCTGGAAAGTCCAAGAATCGACCCCCAGCTCTTCCATAAGAAGCCCGTTGCTATGTGTAGTCAGAACACAGAGAAAGACCACCTACAGGCATATGGGCATCTAGTGGGCCCATTGCCAAGTGGACATAGGCTGGAGCCCACTTAGAACCTGATGCCTTACTGCCTACACTACAATTAGCCAGGATGGGGCCTTATAACCCCAAGTGTCTGTACTGTCTGACTCTATACTCAGTACATGTTAGATCTGTGGGCTCTAGTTAAATAGCTCCTGTCCCCTGGAGAAAGGGTAGGACCTTGCATCAGGGTCCTTTGCCCTGGGGACCCTACAACATTTCACCTAGATGGGCTCTGGGTCTAAGAATTTGATGGGGTACTGACTCCATTAGGTGATATGAAACAGGGAATGTCTAACTGGATGCCCAGTTATCCTGCCCTGGGGACAAAGTGCTCAAAGTATGGCCACCACCCTGCCTAGCCATCTGTAGCAAGAACTTCCACTTCAGTCTGACAGACGTGTGAATCCCAAACCCTATAACCTGGAATATATCACTCTGTTTTTCCCCGTGCCAGAGAACTACCATGCTCTTCCATGCCACGGAGCTCCTCCGGGTAGCCCTTAACCCCTAATGAGTAGCTGGTGGGTATCAGGTCCGAGACAAGGGCACCATCACAGCCAGCTCATTCCTCAGCCTCTTGATCTCATCTTCTGTGGTTTTCTGTGTTACATCATCTTCCCTACATTGTCCCAGAAGTTTCTGAAGCCAACCCAGGAACCAGGAGCTCAACCTGCCAGTTCCTCCTGGACGAGAGTTCCTCCATCACCAGGAGGCAGCACCTCCAAGTGGACAACACCTCATTATCCCACACTGGGCCTTCTGCCACCGGGCTGTGCATGGCACCTTCCACCCACAGATGTCAATCAGCGTGGCTGCCAGGCAGGTCGCTGCTCCCCCCCATCCTCCACAGAAGGCAGAGCCGAGCCCCGCTGTTCTGAGCTCTGCCTGCCCTGGGTCTGCTTAGCAGCTGGAAGATGCCTTAGGTAGTGGCAGAGTCCCATCCTAGGAAATGGAGCTTAGGGCTACTCTGTGCCTTTTTTCCTGCAGGCCCCACCTGATGCAGACAGGCTGCTCCCTGAGAACCCGCCTGCCAGCAATACTGACTCTGGCTCTGTTCTGCTCATCTGCAGAAAATAGGTTTCTCTCCCAGAGCCCCTAGGGGTCCAGTCCCTGGAGATGTGCTTGAAATGATGACTCACAGGCCTGAGCCTGTCATTTTCTCTCTCCACGTACCAATGGCTCTTAGCGGCAGCCGCCTGATTACCCTGCTTCAGGCTACGAAGCCTCCCGGACTCAAAAAAGCAGAGACTCACACCAACTCCAGTGTCTCCTACCACCAGTCACCTGTTTCCCATCTCACCTGAACCCCCAGGTTATTCACCTGTTTCCCTCTCTCATGCCATACTCCCATGTCACTCATCTGCTCCCTTCCCTCTATCCCTCCCCCCAGCTTTCTCACTGCCACCTCAGGCTTACCAAGTAGGAGAGCTGTTACATTAGCACCCCACGTGACCCGGGGAGTGGCCTAGAAAGGCGACAGAACCACCACTCCCGAATGGCTTTCCTTAGTTCCAGTTCCTGGGGATGTTTGTGGTATAAGGCATCATAGATCCATTCTCTAAATCTGATTGTTTCTACCCAGGATTTGGAAGGGCTCGGGAAGAAGACATGGAAGGACAAAAGGAAGGACAGGACTATGGCTGCAGCTCCACTGCCACCAGATGCACAGAAGCCAGGATCAGGCCAGTGTGGGTCTCGTCTCAGAGGTCCACTGAGGCCAGCAGTTGAGGTCACAGGTGTCCCGGTGAGCTGGGGATGTCCTCCTATGGGGTGGGCCATTAGGCTGCAGCAGATCTCCACTGGAGAAAGGGAAGGCAGCCAGGGTCACTTGCCCTCGCATCCTGAGGGAATTGGGCTGGGTGAGCTACATCTCTGAAGGACAAAAATATGTCATTTACAAGGTCTGGGACTGAACCACTTTGGAAACTCCAGCCAGTGCGCCACTGGGCAGGGCTCTCAGTAACCAGAGAGGAGATGACTGGAGATAATTCTGCAGAGGGAGCTAGTGACCCCTGGAGAAAAGCCTTAGGTTCCTCATAATTATCTTGAGCTGGTTCAGCAAAACTAGCTCAGGATAATTGTCTCAGGACACTTAGCCTGTCTCCCCTCCCTCTGTCCCACCAGGCCTGAGCACCTCCCCTCCCCCCTAATTTTCCTAGGGCAGAAGCTTTCAGGGTTCCCAGCACAAAGGAGAAAGACTATGGGGAAAGAGAAAAGGAGATGAGGCAGAGAGAGAAAGAGAGAGAGAGAGAGAGAGAGAGAGAGAGAGACAGCTACCCGCAACTCTGCCTTCTCCTGGAACCTTCAGGGCAGGGCTGCCTCAGCCCTCAGGAACTGTCCCAACTGTATCCTTTACTCTCCCTGCCCTCTCCAAAAAACCCGAGAATCATCATCGACTCATGAAAGATAATAAAGGGATAAGGTGCCAGGATCATAGAGTAAAATAACGGGATCACAGAGCGCATCACTGTCAAACCCATCCAAGCCACCCAGAATAGCTCCGTGGCACCGAAGTCTAACCATAGAGGTGAGTCACAAGCCATCATTGCAACAGATGCAAAAGGCCTGAGGGTAGGGAGGTGCGGGGATGGGGGGGCGGGGGCATCCAGGAACCACCAGGCCAGCCTCCATCTGTGATTCTGTGTTTAAGAAAAAAAGTAAAAAACAGAGTCCCAATCTCACAGTGCGGACAGTTCTAGGGCCTCCCTGGGAGTGGATCCAGCCTGCTGGAGCTCTGCTCAGTTCAGCTCAACAACCAAGCTCTGCGAAGCCTGCCCGGGAAGGAGGGTTAGCCTGTGGACACACAGGGTACTCACAGGGTAGTGAGAAACGACACAGCTGGAGTCTGCCCTCGGTAGACATACATCACGGGGCCTCAAACAGGAACAAGAGTTTGCTGAAAGAAGAAGAAGAAGAAGAAGAAGAAGAAGAAGAAGAAGAAGAAGAAGAAGAAGAAGAAGAAGAAGAAGAAGAAGAAGAAGAAGAAGAAGAAGAAGAAGAAGAGAAACAACAACAACTACACACACACAAAAAAAAAAACCTGTGAAGACATCACATCTTCCTTGTATACATCCATGTCCCCAGAACTATGTCTAGTGAAAATTACAATTTTCTTTTAATGAGGCAAAAAACCTGGGCCTGGTCTGTAACCTCAGCAGCAGAGGACAGAGACAGGGAGATCTGAAGAGCAAACTGGCTGCCCAGCCATCCTGAACTGCGAACTCCTCATCCAGTGAAAGAACCTTACTACAAAGGTGGAAAGCAACAGAGGAAGGCATCCTGCTCCATGCTCGCTCTGTGTGTGTGTGTGTGTGTGTGTGTGTGTGTGTGTGTGTAGGCACCAACATACAAACCTGCAAACTCACACATTCGTGCACCACACACACCCACACACACCCATACACTGTGATAGATTACTTTTGTAGGCTGAATACAAGCCTAAACATACCTGGAAATGGGGGATCGCATTGATGGTGAAGGAGTGGGCATATGGACCCTGCCCCTCACCGGCTGCAGCACTTGGGAAAGCAGGCTCACCTGAGCAGTGCTAGAGAGGCGGCCCCATGGTATAAGCGCGGGAGAGCCATTTCTGCCCCTAGCCAGCTACCACAGGCAGGAGAGCTGGCCCTGCCCCTTGCCTATGCAAAGCTGGAAAGCATCCCTGGTAGCCTGGGCATAAAAAAGCTGGAAGGGTGACCAGCTCAGCTAGCATCCAGGCCAGAGTCAGGGCTTTGAGTTGGCCTACCCCAACATCTACCCCATCTGTGAATTACTGAGTCACATGCAAATCCAAAGCTAAAGGATCTCTATGACACAGGGCAACCACGGGAGTCCCGATACAAAGGATCCAGTATTGATAGTGTAGCAGAAGCCAGAGGCCTCAAACCAGACCAATGACGCACTGCAATGAACATTTGCAAGTAAAGTTTGGGCAAAAGGTTTTTTTTTTCTTATTTTTAAAATTATCTTTATTTTTTGTTTTCTTTTGTCAGGGGCAGAGGACAGATATGAAGGAATGGGGAGATGAGTGGGATTGGATACTTGAAATGTGCAAAGGATTGAGTAAAAGTCTTTGGTTTTTTAAAGAATGGCCTGTAGGCAAGTCCTTAGGGCACTTCCTTCATCAATGACTGAAATTTGACGCCTCAGTATAAACATGCCCGGCAGAGGAGGTTAACCCACAGAGTCTTCTCACACTGATGTCCTCTGAGATTCAGGCCCATGGTACCCACAGTCACACAGCTACCCACGACTAAGCTATGTGTTCCTGCTGACCCTCACGGAGGGTCTCAGCACTGTGAGGCCATCATAGCTTGTCCTGAATACATGGCCCTCACTGACTTTCTACTTAGTCCCTGAGTACTTGTGGCCCAGTCCTGGGTCAAAGAATTATCTGGAATGCAGTTTCATGTCTGTGAGCTCTTCAGGGTCATGGGGTGATAAATAAGATCAAAACTCTTATCAATAACTAGTGTCAGAGTTCAATCAGTAGCCAGGATCAGGGCTCAGCATATGGCCATGATAAGGACTTTATATATGACCAGGATCAGGGCTCAGCATAGTTTCAGGAGCTGCAATTAGTCAGTGACCACTGCCATGCCTCAGCCTATAGCAAGGCTCAAGGCTCAGCCTGTGACCAGCATAGGTGCTCAGTGTATAAGGGGATCTCAGCTCAGTCTATGACCAGTTTTTAGTGTGTGCCTAGAATGAGCCTCAAAGTTGATGACTACCAGAACTTGGTGCCTCTTCCTAGAGGTCGGCAAAGCTAGAAGACTCAAAAGACCTCTCAACACCCTCTGTGTACTGTGCCTCAGAGGGGCCAAACTCACCCTGCATCAGGACCCCATGAACTTCCTTCCCACCTGACCTATGCGGATCTGTGGAGGTGCCTGGGAAGGTGGAGGTGCTCCCAGCACTGCTGACCCACATCCTCCCTTCCTGATGAGTTCAAATAACTGTGACTCTCCAGCAACCCATTATGGTTCTCACAAGCCTTCACCAGCGCATGCTGCCCCACCAAGGGAGGAGAGGCAAGCCATGTGGTCACACCATGCACGTCATGCTGAGGCCTGGCCTGAGGACCCAGCTGGATCCCAGAATTGTTCGTTTCTTGTTCTCTGGTCCTTGTCCTTGAGACAGTATAGGGTTCTGCAGATAACCCAGCGTCAGGGGCATGTCCTCCCCTCTACCACTGTCACTGAGGATTTGAGGGCTGATCTGTTGGTTCTACCTCTGGGAGTCTCAGCTTCAGCCCAGACCTTTCTGCCAGGGTCCAGACACCGAAACCCACCTACCTAGCTTAGCCAGACTTTCTGTCAGCCTCCATCACAGGAGATGAAGAGAGGAGAGGGGTAGGCCCAGAGCAGGTGCCTGGGTTCAAAACCTGCATTTTTCTCTACTTTCTCGCTGTGTGACCTTAGAAAGCCTCATAGACTTTCTGAGCTAACTTCCTTGGAGACAGAGGAGGACAATGGGAGCTGCTTTGTGAGGCATGTAAGAAGTGTCCAGAGAAACACTGAGTGCATGATGGGCTCTTAACAAATGGTGGGTGCATTGTCCAAGGGTCATGTTGGATCCTGTATTGGGCCAGTCTACTCAAGGGTATTTTGTCCCTTGGAACTTCAAAGAGGTCAATCCCCACTCCCACCACCTCAGTGACAGTATAGTTGGTTTTTTGTTTTTGTTTTGTTTTGTTTTTAAATGTCTATGAGTACATTGTAGCTGTCTTTAGACATACCAGAAGAGGGTATCAGATCCCATTACAAATGATAGTGAGCCACCCTGTGGTTGCTGGGAATTGAACTCAGGACCTCTGGAAGAGCAGCCACTGCTCTTACCATGGAGCCATCTCTCCAGCCCCCAACAGTGTAGCTTTGAAAAGACACTTCCAGTGAAAGAAAGCTTTCCAGGAAAGACACGCCAACCACACCCTGGAACCACACCTTAAGTTTCTGGAGGAGGTGACTGTGGGTCCGGTGAGCAGGGAACCAGGACAGGAAGAGATGTGATTTCCACAGAGGCACAGGGAAGTTGTGGGAATAGGGGCAGTCAGACCTGGTGGAGGTCAGGGTAGTGAGATATCTGGAAATTCTGAAGCTCGCTGGTATTATGTCCACCAAGAATCCAGGCAATGCTGCCGTGGCTGATTGGGGTTTAGGACCCCCTTTGCCCTTCTTCCTGGACATGTTCTTGATCCTCCACACCCCCTCCTTATACTGCCTGCCCCTTACTCCTCTGCTGCAGCTCACCTCATGCTTCCTCAACTCAGAGGCCACCACCTCCAAAATGACCACCCTGGCAGCCACAAGCCAGCGCAAACCAGGCCAGCTGCAGCCTGCAGTGACAGGGCTCTGCCTATCCCGTGTTCATTGCTCTAAGGGCCAAAGGCTTGTTCTGTCTTACCGGCTTCCCACACCTAGGCTGGGGATCAGGGAGATGGAACCGAATGAATCACCGCTATGCAAATGCCTACCCTGAGTACCGTTAGGTGAGCCACGTGCCCGCCCCATGTCCAGCTTCTGGGTCTACAAACCAGTGCCCTCAAACTCACCCAGAGAGCAGTCACCAGGATGCTCATGTTTGCAGTGTCTTCTTCAAGAGAGCACCTGGGAAGCACACGACTGAACCCTGTCACCTGAGGCATGAATCACACTTAGCTTGGATGTGGTGGAAGGTACAGATTTCTGGCTCTAGTGCACTTGCTAAATCCAGACCCACCATTGCCTCTGGCTCACTGAGCTCTCATAAATAACTCCTGAATGAACAGACAAGCTCTGGCTCTCAGAATTCTGGAGTATCCAAACCATCATCACAGGAGGCTGAGCCTGCCAGACAACTGCTGTGAGCAAAGGGACACTCCCTGCCCAAGGCTCCCGCAGAAAACAGAGTGTGGACAGTAAGCTTCAGGCTCCATGCCACGGTCCCCAGGAATGGGAGGGCCTAGGCCTGCAGGCTGAACCCTGCAGCGCCATCGAGAACCTTCTGCGGATGAAGAGAACTGGCGAGGCTCCCTTCTGCACATGCAGCCTGGCGTGCTTAACTAACGGGCCTCAAGCTGTTTCAGATGACGTCTGCTAAAAAGTAATCGCACCCTAATTTATTCAGCTTGTCAGCTTCCATCTGCCACCCACAACTCCGGGCAAGTGTGTCGGGTTTGGAAGCCAGCACGAGCCAGTCTCCTCTCGCTGCCTCCTGGAGGGAGCCCAGAACCACTGCTCTCCTCCAAGGGGAGCTCAGCTCCTGCAGGCACTCGGGGTCAACATTGGCAGGAGCAGAGATGAAGCCCAAGGGAACGGCTGCCTGTGGCTGGAAAAACAGACTTGTGTGACTTGACATAGGCCCCATAGAACTTAGCTGACAGGCCTCGAGCTGTTTCAGACTGGCCAGTAACTTGATATAGGAAAACTTAGGCCAGGGTCTGTGAAGTTCTAGATCCCATGTAAGAGTCTACAGTATGCCAGCATGAAAACTTTAGCACTTTCCCAAAACAATGTGGCATCTGCTGTCAGTGACCCAGGTTCAAGTCCCCCATGACACTATTCAGCTAGGCCAGCATCTTCATTTAGCCCTATGATCCTGTTGAGTCACTATTTTTGACCATGAAGTCCATGGGGATAGCCCCCACAGACAGGACAGCTGGGCCTAGGTACCAGTGCCATGAACACATGGAGCCTCGCTGACACCACCTGCTATATACCATCAGATACACACTGTATAGCTAGACAGGGGTGCTACCCGGGTGCACCTCCAGCAGTCAGACCCGGATCTGAGTCCATGAGCTGAACTGAGGCTTTGGAAGGAGACTTCAGGATCTAGGAAACAAGGACAGATCCAGGAGGCTTCTGGTACTACTGTACCAGTGTCACCTTATGCCTAGATACAAGGGCATGACCTAGAAAACAGCATGGTTGTCACCTGAGGAAGAGAGAGGCTGGTGGAGCTGGGGTCACAAGGTCATGGTCACACAGCAGCAGAGCCAAAACCTCTAGGCTTCCTATCCTTCAAGGTCACTAGCTGCCTTCCAATGAATGATACCTCCTTCCTCTGGCATGTCCCCTGGGTTAGTTCAGCCTGTAGCACTGGTTGGTACCTCACTATCGTTGCACAGGCTGTTCACTATGACCTACATAGCCTTCCGTTCCCAACAAAGTTCTCAATACTCCACTATCAGGATGTCTCCACATACAGCCTGCCCCGTAGGCTCCTATGAATGAAACACATCCTCCATCACAGACATCCCCCTCTGGGCTACAACCCTCTTTATACAGGATAGGATGTGTCCCCTATTTTCTGCTCTCTGTGAGTCCTGGCATGCAGAGATAGAGGCTATGTGTACAGATGAAAGGATGGAATCTGTGATGTTCTAATCCCTTGAGCCTGGCCAGCTCCAACGTGTAGAACCTACTGCTCCAGCCTTGTAATGGCTGCAAGAGACATGAATTTCTCAACCCAGAGCTTCAAGTTCCCTGGTCAGGGTTGAGCTCTGACCCTAGCAATTGTGTTCACAGTAGAAGTGCCCTGGTTCACAGAGGAGCAAGGTCACCAGAAACAGCTAAGGCAGGGGACTGGGACCTAGTAGCTAAGAGAGAAGGGGAGCCTAGGATAGATAACACAATAACCACTTACTATGTGTATGTGTCCTACAGAGTACCTAGTCTCTGATGCTTACAATTCTGTGACTGGCAGTCACTATGTAAGTTCATGGGACCTCAGTTTCCCCATCTGTAAGTGAGAGAAGGCACGGCTCCTCTGCGGCTGAGAGGAGTCACTGGTGGGGGTGCAGCATGCCCAGTATGCTCTGTGGTCTTCTGCCCTGAAGCTGCTGGTTTTGATCACAGCTGGTAGGGACTCTCTGGAGCCTCATCTCTCTTTCCTTGCTCAGGTCAGTGGGGGTTCAGAATGATTTAACCCATTCAGATTTAGGTCAGAGCTCAGCCCACTTCTGCCATCCCACCCTGAGCCCAGAATGGCCCTGAGGGGTCTTGACCAGCCTCAGGCCAGCCATGGCTGAGGGGATGGATGGCTAATGGACAACTGTTCCCATGCTGACAGTATGTCCTGGGGTATTAAACGGTTAGTAAAGCTTAATACTAAAAACACGTTCTCAGCTGATTAAAATTTATGAGCAGTGCAGGCTCCATAGCCACAAGGCTTCTGCGCCCCAGCCTTCTCCCATTCCCACCTCCTGCCCCACCCCTACAAGACGCCAAAGCATCTCTGGAAATTTCCAGAAGCCCAGCCCAGAAATTGGTGCAGATCTCAATCACTGTTCCCAAGAGACACTACATCCCCACTGACCACTTGCTAAGCACATGAGGAGGAAGTCTGGACCCTGTCAGGAAGGCTAAGCTCTCCAAGCAGGGCAGTCCTATGCAATCCATTCCCTCTGGAAGTGAAGCCACTCCCTCTGTGGAGAGGGGCCTGGGCCCCCAGCCATGGGCTAACGAAACCAGACCTGAGGCAGGTACCTAAGGGTCCAGCCGGCCTATCAGACCCCTTGAGTGACTCCCAGGCCAGTTGGCATGGCAGATTTAGACATCAAGACAGAAGAGAGAAAATCACCTGGTGTTCCCTGCTTCCCCAGATTCAAGAACTGCACACAGGTCCTTGGCTTGTGGCTCCATCTCTCCCAACTCTTCTCAGTGTTGTATAGCTATGTCAGGCACTTCTGTCCTGACCCTGGGACAGGGTCCCCAACACTGAGCCACAGACAGGAGGCAGCACCCAGCCAATCCTCAGGCTTCTAAGCGTGATGTCTGTGGAGTCTGTGGGACTCCTGGACAGCGCAGCACACAGTAGGCCTTCAACCAGACACTCTTGTCCCTGGCCCCCACCTCTCCCAGGGTGTAAGTTCTGGAATACAAGTGAAGCCTGCCTTCTGTGGAGCAGCTATCAGCACTCATAAGAGCAGGATTTAATTGATATTTATAATCAGGCCTGTGCTGTGATTTCTAATTTAGACCATAGTATATTGAGGAGCAAGTTCCTGCCCCAATCCCAGCTCCCTAACTCCTATGGGGCCTGGGGTGCAGTATTATCTTGCTTCTGGGTCTCCACCCTCTTCATACTTGGCCTGAATCCTGGGTGTGGGGTTGATACCCAGCTACATCCTGGATGGGCTCTAGATTCCCTCAGCTACCTCCTATCCTCTCTCCCTCTGCAACTCTGCAGATTTTCTAAGGTTTGTGGTCTTGTCAGCCACTGAGTCTTTCTACAGGTATAAAGAGGCGTGTTTGGCTGAGGGTCACTGCTGGGCCATGACCTGGATGCCTTGGCAGTATCTTGGCCTGCTGCCAGTTTCTGCGCCAACATGAAGCCAGTAGCCCTCTGTTGCTGAGCAATAAAACCTCAAGGCCAGCCCACTCCACCCCAGCCCACTCCACCCCAGCCCACTCCACCCCTACTTTGAACACTCTCAGGAGCGGACTAAGCCAGAAAAGCCAGGCTAGGCTTGAGAAAGAATTGCAAGTAGGCTGTAAACCTAGCGCATGAGAGATGAAAGCCAGACACTTCTACCCAGTTGCATCTTTTCTGGAGGCTGAGCTCAACGGAGCATCCCATCCAGCAGGACTGGAGTCCTGAAGATGTCCCCAGAGGCAAAAACCTATGAGTAGCCAGACTATCTGTCTCTTCTCACTGCACAGTGGACTGAGGCCTCCATGGACTATGATGGGCCAATATACTATGGTCTAAATATAGACTATTATGGTCTAAATATATATTGGTCCCCCGTGGACTATAGACTGACTTACGATGGGGTCTGAGCAGACCACTTTCTCCTGGTTATCCTGATCTATGCAGGTCAGAATCTAAACATCGGACTCATTTCTCCCTCCACTTGACCAGCAGTTTAGAGTGTTCTACTTTTGAGACCCCCTTTTGTCCCTCAGGAGATCCAGAGCCCTCTGCCTCCCTGATTTGCCATGCCTGGCTATTCCAGAGGCTTAGCGTAGGTCCAAGGCTCTGCACCCACCTGTACTGGCTTTCCCTGAGGTCCTCCTGGGCCCACAAGGTAACAAAGGGACCATCTCACAGACAGAGGGCATGAGCCTTGGAGAAGCCAAGGCTCCTAGAAAGTGGAATCCCCCTAGACATTGCTGAGATAAGACTGGTTCATAACGATCATGAGCCACAGCTCCTCTTGGAGCGAACACAGTATATTCTCATGTCAAAGCCATGTGATCACAGTTGCTACTCCACCAAAGCTTCAGATTTCCAGGCTCCCCACACTGCAGGTGACACCAGCTCCCAGGACACCCATGCAGTAGGACCCCTACAACTCCCTCCAGGAAGGTTCCAGGGGAGAATAGAAAGGTCTACATGCAGGCTCAAGGCAGAGAGAGGCAGAGAGAGGCTCAGAGCGGGACACAGCTGCAGGGTAGGATACTTTACACCTAGGGCTTCCAGAATGCTGTGCCTTCTCTCCTAGGAACCTGCTAGCTAGAGGAAGAGTTACTGTCCTAGCTCAAGGTTTGCCCCATACATATCAGGCAGGCTGCTTGTTCTCTTAGAGGCTCCCTACATCATCACCCAGCCAACTGCCCTGCCCTTCTAGCCAGACTCTGCCTGGCCTTGCTACTCTTGAGGTCACTGACCACCACGGTCACCACCGCTGTGCCCATGGGCCACAGAAACACAGAACCATTCATTCCAGAGGTGACTCGGAGGGCACGCTGGTCCCCAGGTTCTGCAGGGAATAGGGAAGAGAATTACAACCTTTGCTTTATTAGTGGGTATAAATGTCTTGTGTGTTTGATGCCCCCAGCTCCCGCCACATGGTTGTTAAGAGGGAGGACCATATTTCTATGTCTTCCCATGGGTCTCATTCTTGCTCAAACCTGCCAAGTCATCCAACCAACCTGCCCTCCAAGATACCTCCTCTGTACAGGCCTGCAGGGACCCATGCTCTACACAGACAGCCTCTAGAATGGAGCAAGTACAGGACCACTGTAGGCAAGGTCCCCGTGCCCCTCCTGTCCCAGCTCCAACCACTGATAGCCACTCTCAATGCTTGCAAAAGCAGTCTGCTACCAGGCGGTTTTTTGGTAGTGATATGAACAGCATTCGGGAGATGTATCCAAGCAGCTAACTAGAGGGGAAAGCCATGGGTCAGGATGTCCCTAGCCCAAGCCACCCAGCAGAGGGCAGCAGAAGGGCCTCCTGGTATTTTTGTGGGAAGCCAGGCTGGGTGCACAGCACCAAGCTGGGTACACAGCATACACTGAGCAAAACAATGTCTTGGCCTCAACCTTGTCCATACCGAGTCTGATTTTCACTCTTACTGAATTTGCTTGGTACTCAGCAGAGATCAAGACTCAGGGCTTCCAGACCACACAGGGGCAAACCTGGGACTCAGAGAGGCAATGGGTAAGCAAGGCTTCTGGAGCAGCTGCCTAGACTGAGTCCAGTTGGTTTGCCTGGAGGAGGAAAGGAACTAAACAAGCTCAGATAGGGCACATTGAGACACAGAGCCTGGGTCTCTGTTGTGGGTGTAACTAGGACCAAACCAGGTGCATCTCCACAGAAACGGAGGGAAGCCTCCATCTGCCCTCTACTAGGCACACCTCTATGGATATCCCTTCGCTTATTCAATGCTAGGCAGAGACCATGGAAGTGTGACGGCCAGACCCACATGATGGCCAAAGAGTTGGGTGGATAAGTCAGGGAATACCTTTGAAAAGCCTTGGGGTGTTGTGTCTCTTTCCACCCTCACTGTGGCATCTTCAAGCCACCCCTGCCTTTCACCTCTGCTACCCTCTCCTCTCCCAATTCTTCAGGGAGTATGGCTGGGAAGAGAGGCTCATCTGGTAGTGGTACTGAATAATAAAGGCCCCTTCCTACCAAGCAGCCACCTTGAGGAAGAGGTCTGTCCCATTTCACTCCTGGAGCTCCAGGCTTGGTCCAGCTGTTCTCATGATTAACTGGACCTCTCACCAGAGTCTGGTCCCTTCACAGGATGAAAGGGACAAGCCGGAACATAACAGTGATGACCGGGCCAGCTTTTATCTCCCAGGGGTATGGGTTGAGGAGAGCCTCCCCATGCCTGTCTGCATCTCTGAAATCAATATCCTTTTGAGATGGTGTCAGAGTTTCACTGTTTGATCTTGCAAAGCCTTGTTCTTCTGCACAGAGACAGGCAGGTTGAGCTTACTTTCAGATCCCCAAAGAGGAGTCTAGGACCCCAGCTATTAGGAAAAGAGCAAGGCAGACCCCAGGCCTGGCCTCAGGGCTCAGCCATAGCAAGTTCAGAAAGATGGTGCCAGGTCCCTCCACTGGTTCAGCCAGGTAGATGCCAGAGCTTAGCAGGTGCTGTATTTGTAACGTCTGAGTGATGGGTAAACTCCCATCAGACATAGAGATTCCCCAGTGCATAGAGAGGACATTGAGGCTTGGGGAGAGCTCTCCAGAGGTCACTCAGCCATGAATGAAGGAGTCAGTACTTCAACTCAGGCTCCAGACTCTACATTCTTAATAAATGCCAGCAATGAATCCAAGCTCTGCAGCAGTACCCAGCATGTCAGCAACACGAAAGCCAAAGATAGCATCCAGGCTGAGATACCAGGAGTTCTTGGTGTAGCAGGTATCTCAAGCCAAGAGACACCTCACTAGCCTTCAATGTCCCAAAGCACTCCATAATTGAGATCAGTGAGGTCCCAAGACTCCGATGGTGGTATAAGAAATCCTGGTTCAGAAACTGGTTTTCCTTCAGACAGAGAGCTCTAAACTGAAGTTTGCCAGTGCCAGGCATGGCTTCCTAGGCTTTGGAGCACACATTTGCACACCGTGTCTTAGAGAAAGCAGACACACACGCCATCACCAGTGCCTTTCTCCTCCCCATACTTCTCTCCACCTCAGATCCAAATCCAGCCATTATAATTTGAACCTGAAGTGACTTCCACCATCTGATGGGTACCAGATGGGGGATTTGGTACCCATCTAGTGATGCTATTTTGAAAGGTTCTGGATGTTTTAGGAGGTGGAGCCTAGCTGAGAGAAGTAGGTCACCAGTGGCAAGTATTAGAAAGATCTATCCAGGCCCTGGTCTGGCTTTCTCATTCCTGGTCTTCACGATACAAATAGCTTCTGCCACATACTTGCACTTCCATGATGGCTCTGAGATCCTGAGCCAAATGACTCTTTCCTCCTTTGAATTGCTTCCATCAGGCATTCTGTCTCAGCAGTGTTGTAGCTAAAATGCTTCCCTTTTTCCTCCCTGAGGATGAGCCCAAGGTAACTTCCAGTCTCTCATAACCTTGACCTCCTGTTCATGCCGTCTCCTCTTCATGTGTGGCCTCCTTGCTCCTCAGTTGGCCTCTCTGAACAGTTTCTACTCTGGCTCCCCAGGAGCTGTCTCCTGCACCCCATCACTACTCCATCAGCATTAGGTTACAGAGGTTTATATTTAGCCCAGTTGGCCCATGAGAAAGAGAAGGATGTATTCCAAATGCGGTGTTCAAAAGAACCATCTAGAAACTACAGCAGGCTACATGTTTTTCCATCAGTGATTAGGACAGTTTGGCCCATTGTCTGTCCCCAGAAGATCTCTGAGTGAATCCTTTATGGGGAATGTCCCCCAACCTTGTTTCCTTAACTAGATTCTTGGCTGGGGTGAGGCAGACCCTCCAATCAAACTGAAATATTTTTAAATGTAAAAGATAAATTTAGGAGTTACATGTGTGTCTCATGCTAACATAGCATGCTCTCACAATATGCCCAGCACCATTTTAAATACTTGATTTGAGTTAACTCTTTTGATGCCCCTGCTGCAATCCTGGGAGAGAAGATATCATCTTATAATTGAGGAAGCCAAGTTGTACAGAAAGTGGTGGTTTGCCCAAACAGTCAATAGATTCTTCCCTTTTCATCTCACTGACCTAGTCCCCTCTCTTTCAGCCCCCCACCCACATGCCTCACCTGGCTGCAGCACACAGCCATGGAATGGAAGAGAGCATGGTTTACCTAGCTGCATTGGCCATGGGAACTGTTTATTCCTGACCTCAACATTGGCACAAAGGGCTACCATGGTGAATACTTACTGAAGGGATGAGAATTTGATGACCAGGTAAGCTTGCTAAAGGATGGACAGATTGAAGAGTGGATGGATAGATGGATGAAGTAAGTGGATGAATAGGTATGTATAAGGGCAAATGAATGGATAGACATTCAATAGATAAATGGAAAGATTGATGAATAAACATGGATAGATAGATGGATGCATGCATGGATAGATGAATGGATGATGGACAGGTAAATGGATGGATGATGGTTATATGGGTGGATAATGAGTGGATAGGTGAGTGAATAGACAGATGATAGATGGATGAGTGCATGCATTTGAAGATGAATGGAAGAATAGAAGGAAGGGTAGATGGATAGATAGATAGATAGATAGATAGATAGATAGATAGATAGATAGATTTGTAGGTGCATGAATGATGAATCGATGGGTGGATGATAGATGGATGGACAAACAAGTAGATGGATGGTTGAGGGATGATGAGAGGATGGGTGGATTAATCAATGGAAGAGCAAGTGAGTAGATAATGGATAGGTATATTGAATGGTGAGTGGATGCATAAGGAGTGGAGGGTGGATGGATGGATGGATGGATGGATGGATGGATGGATGGATGGATGGATGGATGCTTAGAATAAAGCATGTGATTGGACCGATGGGTAGATCAATCATCAGATGAGCAGGTTGGTAGAGTTGGTACCTGACACACTATGGTGTATATAATCTGCTATATATGTATGTATCTTTTGTTTTTTGCAGTAGGGTGATTCAGAAATTAGTCACAGTTTGGGCCCCATGTGCATCATCTGCAGATTAATTTGCTCCTGTGTTTCCCATACATAGCCATCATTTCCATCCTTAACAACAGCATCAGTAACAGTGATAGACTTGTCTCCCTGTCAGCAGCAGCTAGATCTCCCACTGGGCCTCATTGCAGCCCTGGTGTTGAACCATATCCTGGATCCCCTCACAGAAAAAGGACAGTGAGGGCAGAGAGAGGTGTTGCTATGGTTTCTGAGTAAAAAGTATCTGAGTCTGAGTCACTGTCTGATGCTACATGTGTCTGTATGTACACACGTGTCAGAACACCCAGGCAGACAGCTTCATATGTGTGTGGTCTATCTTGTTGTGAGGTAAAATCCTCATGGCCAGGGGTTGGTTTAATGCCCTCTTGAAATCACTCATGTTTTACTGTGGGCTTCCAGATTCCACAGCTGGTCCTGACCATGAGTGCTATATTCAGGGGATCCAGAAAGAGCCCACCAGCTCTGCACTATAACCTCGCGGGCCATCAGCATTTTCTGCCCTTTCTTCATAGGAGGAATATGCACAGCACATTGTGGAGGGTTAGCCACAGACCCTTGGCACCCTGCCAGGCCTGGCATGACACAGGATCTGGACGGACACCAACTCTGCTTGCCACCCTCTCCACAAGCCTGGCTCCTGTATGGTACAGCAGGAAGGACTGTCCGGGGATAACAGATAGTGCTATTAGGAAGTAGAGCAGCCCTTCCTTCCAGGAGAGAGAAATGAGGCTGTCAGTTGGTGGGGGCCCCAGGCCTCCAGGCGTGATTAACGGGATCAGGCGACCCACACGCTGCGGCAGAAGGTGCCAGGAGATGATTGCTTACAAAATGTACCAATTACCTTCGCGCCTTCCCGCCCACCATGCCGCCAGGCAAATAAACACATCAGCTGCCAGCCTGCACTAGCCTGGGCTTGGAGAGGGCCCAGCGTCCAGGGCCATGGGAAGGGCACCCAGGCAGAGGCAGGAGGAACCATCCCACAAGTTCTTCACAGCCAATGAGACGGGAAACTTGTCTTTGCCAAGGGAGATGTTTAATGTTTAAGCAAGAGTGTGGGAAAATGCCAAATGTGCCCCAAAAATCTTGTAAAGGCCTCCCTGGCCCACTGAGAGGACAACACTGGCTGCACATGAATGAACAGTAACCTCTAGCAATTCCAGGCCCATCAGCCATGGCCCACACAGAGATGTGCATGTTTTTGTTTGCATGTGTGTCTGCATGCACCTGCATGTGTGTACCAGAGTTTCAGTGCCACACACACACACACACACACATATATATATATGCATATATACACATGTGTGTCGTGTGTGTGCATATGTGTCCCTATGTATCAGAGTCTATATGTATGTATGTGTACCTACATGTGGGTTTATCTCCTCTGTGTGTTGCATATACATGCATTGTGCACCTATGTCCATGTATGTCCTGGGGGGGTCTGTGTGTGTGATTAGCATGTTGTATGGACACACATCCTTGTGTCTATTTGGGTACCCTCCATGTGCATCACATACATGCATGGGTGTAATGTGCATATCTGTGCACATGCATCCAGACCTTCATAAGTGGGGCAGAGGGAGGTGCTGGTGACAACAGGAGCCGAGCCAGTCATGTCTGGGTGAAAGCGACCAGACTGAGACCAGTGAGTTAAATTCTTCATGAGAGGGCGGGAACAGGGCAGCTAGGCAGCTACTAACAAGAAGCTTCTGCCAGGCACAGGGTGGCATGGCTTAATCCAAAAGAGGCTGCCTCACATTCTCCTATGTATAGGAGTCAGTGGGGCATCTGTAGGTTTATGGGTATCCTCACTAGTTGGGGATGGTCCACAGAGGAAGCTAGGAGCAGAGTTATAATTACATGCCCACACATGTGTACATGATCAAGCATGAGCCTAATCTATCCCATCCAGAGCCAACTCCACGTCATTTCTTTACAGTTAGATATGGGTACAATCTCTGAGCCACCCTGCTTTCCATGGGGTCAGGGACCTCACTCTCCTTGATGGGAATGGAACGAAAGAAGAACCTTTTTGAGGCTGTACCAGTTTCAGGCCCTCCATCTAGTCACTCACCTCTCTGAACTCAATTTCCTCACTTGAAAATGAGCTGCGGAGTAGGTGAGCCTCGTGCAAAGACAATGCATGGACGTCTATCAGGCTCTAGTCAGAGCTGGACAGGGACATAGTCTTCGAGGACACAAACTGCCATCATCATTGGTTGCTCAAAAGGGACATCCTCCAGATCCCCCTTCCCCTTCCCCTTCCCCTTCCCTCCTCCTGACGTAGGAGCATGCTGTTCTGATCAACCAGACCTGGGAGAGATGTATGCCCAGAGCATGGAATGGACGCAAGCTATGACAGCAAAGGACTTCTGGGTCCACCCCAGGCAGCCCTGTTCTGGTTCAAGATTCTCAACTGGAAGACCCCTGACCTTCCTACAGACAAGAGCATCATAACACCCTCGCCTCCCATCAAACTCTTCTGCTAACATTTCCAAATAGAGCACAATGGAAGGTCATGAGGGCCAGGTGGCAGTGGCCAGTCACCAAGCAGTCTGGCATTTGCAGCCTGTTTCCACAATGGTCAACGGTGCCACAAGAGAACAACAGGATGGCTGGGGATTGGCTTGTGCTACCCATGTGTTGAAGGCTTGGTCCCCAGCTGGTGAGACCATAGAAAGTGGTAGAAACATTCAAAGGAGAGCCCGATAGGAGAAAGTAGTTGCTGGGGGCATGCACTTAAATGAGTTATTGTGTAGGACCTGTTCCTCTCTGTCCCCTGGGTGCCATGAAGTGAGCAGTTCCTCCATCACCACACCCCACCATGATGCTTTGCCTCCCCCGTCTCCTGGTCCAAAGCAACAGAGCCATGTACACATGCACAGAGACAGGCCTCCTGAGCCCAACCAAACATCCTCCTCTAAGTTGTTTATCTCAGTGACAGAAAGTGACTAACAGGAACCCAGCAGGAGTTGAGCTGATCTGGCATCCCCAGTAGAGCTGGCCTCCCACAGGCAGACCAAGAGAAACATCTCCACAGACAGAAGTCCCAGGTCCCTGAGACTAGAGACATGTGTCCTAAGATCTCCTGCCCCTGGGAGCCCCAGGTCTCCAAGTAGCCACTGGATTTATCATGAGCTGATGGATTCGTCATGGGCAGTTCCAGGCAAGAGAGTGGTCCTGGCAGAGAGCCAGGGCTGAAATGGCAGAGGAGCGGCACTTTGGGAGTGGAGTCTTGAGGATGAGTCCTAGACACCTCCCCTCACGCTGAATAACCCTGATGAAGATCAGAACTCTCTGAGCCTGGGATTCCTCTGTGTGGTAACGGATGCAGGAGGATAGCTGAGGGAACCTGCCAGCTGTGGCTACAAGCATGTGAGAGTGTCCCCGTGTCCTCTCTGCCTCTCTCAGCCCAGCCAACCCTTTACTTTATTGAGATTCAGCTCAGAGGCAGCCACGCCCACAAAACCCTCCCTGACTACCTCCCTGTGTCATCTTTCCTGCTGACTACATATAAGAGATGCAGGCAGAACAGAAGCCAGTGCCTTTGTTTTATCCCTGTCCACCTGCTGTCATCCCTCTGTCTGCCTACCATCCATCCCTCTGTCTGTCCACCTGCCATCTATCCCTCTGTCTACTCACTTGTTATCTAGCCCTCTATCTATCCATCTATCTGTCTCTTTCTCTCATGTCTCTCCATCCATTTGCCCACTGTCGTTTATCTCTTTATCCATCTATCATCTCACTAAGAATATATCCAACATCAATCTCTCTATCCAACCATCTGTCATCTTCCTCCTTATCATCCTTAGCCACCTATCTGCCCATCTATCACCTCCCATTTCTACCCATCCATCTATCTGTCATCTGTCTCTCTGTCTATCTTCACATCCATTTGCCTATTCATTTGGTTGGTCTCTGGAAAGCCTGAAATATTCACAACCCACTGGCAAGGAGAGGTTCCAAGATCAACAGTGACCACATAAAAACAGAACTAACAGGGACATGGAGAACACATTGAACCAGTAGCTATGTGTACATGGCATGAGCTATCCTCAAGTCTGAGGCTAAGCGCACCATCCGTCCAGAGTGTCACAACCATGTGTGGCAGTCAGTCAGAACCACGGACATACAGTGCCAAAGCCCAGCCTCCTAGGGCTCAGGACTCATTGTCAAGGCACAGCCACATCTGGTTTCAGGGTTTTATCTGCCTCCTGCAGCTCATGGCTCTTGTTCCTGTATGGGTTGAATTTTACACCTCCCCCCAGACCCACTAGAGATGCTGGCTGGGAGTTTGGACTGAAGTTGCAGCAAAGAGAAGCTAGCAGCCCATGGGTCATGCATGGGGATGGGACATTTATCTTGTTTGACTGTTTTTGGAATGCCAACAATAAACGCCAACGTGAACGATGTATAAAAATATTTCCTAAAACAGCAAGAGAGCTGATCTCCTTAGGCAGTCCTGTGGAGGAGCAGGGACTGAATAGGCCAGTTCTCAGCCAGGAACCCTCCCTTCTCGGATGACAGGATCCCAAGGAATGAGACAAGGAGACCCTCAAAGGCAAGAAGGTGATAATAGCAAAGTGGGGAGGGGGGCTGGGGACCCTCCTTCTGCTCTCCCATAACTCGCCTGCCATGCCCCTCCAGTCTATATTCAGGAGGAAGTGCCAGGAGTGGTTGCCCCCAGCAGCAGAGCAGCCCGTGGACACTGTTGTTGCTTGCACTGGCCCCAGAGAACCAGGAGGCTTAAGCCCTGCTTCCCTGCAATGGCATCTACTAACTTGACCTTTGTTGACTACCCTGAACCAGGCTGAAAGATGTGTGGGCCAGAGCCAGAGCTTATGAATGGGGCCTGACTTTACATAGAGGCTCCAGATACCTCCAAGGTCGTGAGCTCTGACCGGCTCTCCTGCGGAACAAGAGTAGAGGATGTGACAAGTGTCCACCAAGAAAATGAAATCTGGACACGGATGTAAAGGGAAGCGGACCAGGAGAGGAGAGTCAAAAGTAGGAAGAAGTATCACATTCAGGCGCAAGGGACTTGCAGGGCTGGAGGAGGCAAAGAGGACCAACCATGGACCAGTGGCACCCCGATCCCTTTCTAGAGGGCTCCGTGGGCAGGAAGATAGGTAGCCATTGCTTTTAGGGTTGGTTTAATGCACGGCCCACTCACCTGCTCTCTCTTACCTAGCTGTGGCTCCCACGGGGCTTCACACCCCTCTGACCTTGACCGTGTGCTTACCTGGCACCCTTCCGTGCTCGAGGCGCTGGATGATGTGTGCCGGCTTTCACATTCACGTTCACACACCTGCTGTTCACTGCTTGGAGGTGCTGGGTTTAATGTGTGAACCCCAGAAGCTCAGGCATCGGGAACCTCAGTTTCTCTGTATGCAGGACTGGGAGGCAAGCCTGGAGACAGACTGCTCTGGGGACAGTGGGAGCAGGAACAAGCCAGTCTTCTCCCTTGGTTCATCCACTTCTCTGCTCTGAGGTGCAGCTGCACCAGATCCTGACGTTCCCTTCCCACACCACCGTGATGTAGCTGACTGACTTTGACCTTCCCAGCTCTTTGAATGAACTTCCTTCTTAGCTACCCACGTGAGCCAGGACAGGGTGAAGAGGTCACAGGATGGCAGCCTCATTGGTGTGGTTGCTGCTGGGAACAGTAAATAATAATTCCCCCCTCCTCCTCCCTCTTCCTCTTCCTCTTCCTCTTCCTCTTCCTCTTCCTCTTCCTCTTTTTCTTCTTCTTCTTCTTCTTCTTCTTCTTCTTCTTCTTCTTCTTCTTCTTCTTCTTCTTCTTCTTCTTCTTCTTCTTCTTCTTCTTCTTCCAACAATACTAAGAGCCTGGACCCGTGAACCAGTGCCAGGCCAGGCCAGACTGAGCAAGTTCAATCACAGGAAGCTGAGGTCACAGAAAGGACACAGTACCTCAGAAGACAGGAAGTGTTTATTGAATGGCTGAAGTGACTAAGTCTCCTCCAGAGCTGCCATTCCACCCACTGCCTAAACCTCCATGTCCCAAGGACCTTCTGAAGGAGCTGTCCCTGTGGGTAGTTCTGGGGCATTGTGGTCTGAGCCCATGTCCCTCTGTCCCCGAGCACACTTGTGACAGGAGCAGTGGTCAAGGAGGAGAGCTGTCGACTCGGGGAATGCAGCGGGGAGGAGGACGTGGGAGTAGAGGATGCCTTGTTAGCCATGCTCTTTGCCACCTCCGCCATCCATTTGTTCTGAGTAATTGTGTGCGGGGTTGGAGCAGAGCAAACACAGGAAGCAATTCTGTGTCCTGATCAAAATGAGATGAGGTTAAGTAGGGGACCAGGTCCATGGGAAATACAACTCGGCAACCCACTTAGTCCACTTTGGCGCGGAGAAGGAATGGGTACGGAAACAGAGCCTGGGAGGGTGCAGCCAGGGTGGGGACAGCTGATTCCAGAGGACTCCAATCCTGAGGAGGCTGTCATGGGGGAGGGGCTGAGACCTGGCAGGAAGGGTATGGAACGGGAGTGCCGTGCAGTATTCCCATTGGACAGGGTGTGCCCAGCACACAAAGAGGGCATATGCTATCCATGTGCATGTGCTGCAAACCTACTGCATGTGGGCTTACTCAGACCTACTGCGTGTGGGCAGAGGCCAGAAGTCCCCAGAGTCCCCAGCACCTGCTACTCAGTGTCCCAGCTCAGAATGCTTGTCCTCACCCTTGCTCTCCTCACTCCTGGCATCCGTGGAGATACTCCTGGCCAGGTGTGTCCTGCTCCAGGCCATGTCTACCATTTGCCTCCCACTGGCTCACCCAGCTCATCCTACCGACTAGGGTGTTCCCTACAGAACCCAGAGATAAGCCATGCGGACTTCCATAAGAAGGCTGATTCGCATAGAGTAGCAGGAAGGACAGAATGCCCAGCTTCATGACACTATTCTGTGCTTGAACAAAGGACAGATTCCATAAAGCCTATCTCCATTCCCCTGCAACACACACACACACACACACACACACACACACACACACACACACACACACACACTGCTTGAGTACCCTAAATAGCAGAATCTAGGTTTTGTCTATCTAAATGAGCCATTATAAGAAGCCATAATGAAGGGACCACAGACCGTCTAGACCTCTGATCCTACAGAAGAAGGTACCTTCATGGAGTCCCTGGTTCTGTGACCTGCACTCTGTGGATGAGGATGCAGTAACCAGCGCAGACCAGAAGTCAGCCGAAGACCCAGACAGGAAGATTCCCAGAGAGCCATATCCCAGCCCCACCTCAGAAAAACATGTAGGACATGTGGCACAACAAGGGGATGCCAGGAAAGGTGGGATCTGTCCCCAGCAGATATGTCTATGTTGGGTATTTGGTCCTCATGATGGAAATCTGAACAATACAGAGGTCCAGTGTCGGGAGGGATGGATATGGTGTAAGTTATTTCTATAATAGTTGAAGCTATTGCTGCATGAAACTAACTCTCAGCATACCACCCCCCGATTTACTTTGTGTTGTAAGGATACAGAGTCTGCCTAACGCAGTGGCCCTGGAGGGTATCTCACTCTGCCTGGTGTTGATTGCAAGACCAGGTCTGAAGGCCGTATGGGGAGGTGCCACTCACCACACTGTAACCAGCAACAGAAGGAGCCAAGCTTCCTGGACTTCCCATCAGAGAGGCACCGGTCTCTTAGGAATAATTTCCAATATCTGTGGGTATCATCTCCCACAAAAGACAGCACTAGCCCCCACAGAGCTGTGGAAATGCAGGGAGGTAAAGGAAAGTGTGGGCTTTCTGCATGTCTAGATCTCAACTCCTCTGGAGATGCAGTGTGGACCACTCCTATGGACTCCAAAGAGACATCCTGGGTATGGAGCAGGATATGGAGTACTGCTGATCAACATGAGGAAGAGTCAGTTTGAGTGTTACATTGGAAGACTGGGGGACACTGTCGGGGTAAGGAGTTGAGGGTATCAACCCTGAGTTAGAATCTGTAGACTGCTTCCGTGAAGGAGGAAGAGCCAAACTCCCTACTTCAACCCTGCCCTGTGTACTCTGCCTGGTCTCTCATCCCCTTGCGTCCCCAGTGGGGCCTCTGCTTAGGAAGAGAGGACAGACAGAGAGCCTTATCATTGTTAACTCAGCAGCTGCGTTCAGCTCTGAGATCCTGCCTGCACGTCCCACACCAACCTGTGCCAGGTGGCATGTCACTGCAATACAGCTACTACTGCCCCTGGGGACATTCCGTGTGACAGTCAAATGCTAAGTGAGCTCCAGGCTGCCACCTTCAGATGTCACTTTCTAAAGATGACGGTGGCTCTGCTGTGTGGGGCCCCACCAACCCCCATCCTTAAATCCCCTACCCTGGGACACAGGCAGGCAACAGATCATGCCCCACCCGGTTCTCCTGACACATTCAGTGGAGGCCACGGAAACCCCCAAAGATCAGGTAGCTGAGTTTGCCATCCCTCTTTATTTTCAAAGACACAGCAGCATCCAGAATTAGGATCTCTATTGTTTATTGTTTCCCCAGCCAAGTGATTCTGCAAAGCAGGGCTCCTACGTCCCCACGCCCCCACCCTGGAGCATCCGCCATGAACAAGAAGCAAATGCTAAACTGAAGTGAGGGCTGGCATCGCATTGCGCTACGCTCTACAGACCGATTCGGTGCAGCTGGGTCAGAACAGGCTCTGAAGCTGCAGCTGATCTATACAGTCCAGTGGGAAGGAGCAGGTCTGTCGGATCCATCTCGTGGCCCTCTCCTGCTCATCTCTCCTCAGCAACACATGGTCCCATGGTAGACCTCTGACACTGCCCAACACAAGATGGAGCAGAAGGGCGGTTCCAAAGCTGAAAACCCCTGTCGGGTATTTTTGTCACCTTGAATGCCACGTCTGGAATGAAGAAACTACATACCCTTTCACAAGTCATGGCAACACCTGATGGTCAGAAAACAGCCATCAGTGGATCCAGGACTTCCAGCCTCCAGAACTGGGGATCAAACTGTAAACAGTCTGTTGTTTACGGAGCTCTTGGTCTGTGGTATTTTGTCAAAATGGCCAAATGGACCAAGACACCAGCTTGTATCTTAGCAAGAGACCTGTGTTATCCCTAGGCTGGGCATGTTTGTTCCTGGCCTCATGTTGCTGACTGCTACACCAGTAACTCAGGCTGGGCATAGAGCAGCACCTTGTCTAGGAGCCTAGGGGAGAGATAGGACACTCGAGACTTCTACTGGAGTCTCACTTTTCCCATTTTTGTAGTGGATCCTCACCGGTGGCACAGAGCCACGCTTGAAGGATCAGACACTGTGGCTCAAATTCATCCATGACCCAAGGCTACTCAGTACTTATTCCCACAGTCCCAACACCTTCGCACAAAAGAAGAGGTTTTCTTTTAGGTTTAGAGGCAGGCATCTGGCATACTAGTCACTGTCAAAAAATGTTGGCTGGTCCAGGCCCTGTCCTCAATGAACACAGGCATGGACCAAAGGGAGGAAGACCTCAACATAAAACCATGGTGAATCACACACAACCTTAAAGATTTCTCCTTGGCAGGCCTCCACCCATAAACCCCATAAACCCAGCGTTTTCCACTTCGTGCCTGTTACATAGATAGCTGGGTTTGTGAAGAGGGAGCTCCGTGCCCATTAAACCCTCTCTTGCCTTTCTGGATTTGAGTGACAGATCAAAGTGGAGGTCTTCTTCAGGAAGATACAGAGGAGGGCACAGCTGGAGCCAGAGGTGGGACACAGAACACGTTGGAAGCCTCGTCCCCTTCCCCTGCTTAACCTAGCCGTCCCTGCTTAGTGTGTGCGTGAAGAGACAGTCTATGAACACAACCTTTTCTTTGCTCCCCCACAAAAAGCAGCCAGGGTGGGGATGGGAAGGGGGCAGGGCTCTGGAGCCTGTGTTAGCTGTCTTCCCTATGTAACACACAGGTAAACGCAGACCTCTTGCCTTCAACCAGCTACACTTACACCAGCCCTGAATATTCCCTGAAATCACTGCAGCTGTGAGGTAGAGGTGGAAGGGCTTCAAATTCAAGGCCAGCCTGGGCTGCACAGTGAGATCCTGTCTAAATAAATAGTAAATAAATATCTGTTTGTGAACCTTAGGTTCCTTCAGAGGTTCAGTTGCAGTCAGAAGCCCTGGTTTTCCTATGAGCTCCCAGCTCCCTTGTACGGCACAGTTGTACTGCAGGACCAACACTAGTTTGCTGCTGTGTGACCGGGAGCTGGTGTGAGCAGCCCTGCTCCACACAGTAGAACTGTGAGCAGTTTTAACATCGTGAAGACCTTGCTCTGGGATCCCCTCAGCTCCCACCGGGTCCTTGTGATCTCTATCATGAGACACGCCGAGTGCGGTACAGAAGACAGACTTTATTCCAAAGTAAATGAAATATTCTCAAGGGAGAAAGTGGGCCATGCCCAAAGGGGCCACTACAGGGAGAAACACACTCAAAGACCACTGGTGGCAGCTTATGTATTTACAAAGACTTTATAGTATTTTCTTGAAGTCTCTAGACCTTGAGGCAGCAGCCGGAGGGGCATTTTCCCACCCAGGTGATTGACAAGCCCATTTGGATTAACTCCGAAGGGAGGGGGACATTGGTCTTTATCTGCAAACCTCTGCTGGTTGTCAATCTTACCATCTTTCGGACAATTTAAAATACCCTATCTCCACTCAAGGCCAGAGATTCAACTCAGATCCTTGTAATCGAAGACCCGCAGCTCCAGGTTTTAGATGCTTTGGATTACAAAGAGAGGGCGTTTGTCCTCAATGACCTTCAGGCCTGCTGATGTCTGAGTGACCGCCTAACTTTAGGGGAAAAGCCCAGCTCTGGCTGCCCCAAAGGCTAAGCCTGACCCCCGGTCCAATGATACCAATGGAAGATTTAAGGCAAGAAGTTGAATGTTAGGAAGCGGAACAGAGGGGCCCAGGAAATGCAAGCCTGCCGTCTAGAGAGAAGAAGAACTGAGGGGTGGGTAAGTAAAGAGGTCAGAGGAAGTAGGCAGTCCAACTCAAAGCATGGTCCGTGGTCACTGGGTTGCGTTTATAAAAGATGATAGGAAGCCGTTCTTGTTACTTGAGGGAACCAGGTGGTTCCTACTAGATGATCTGCCCCAGGGGGGATCCTTTCCACCATCAATAAATACCCCATCCTACAACTCTGGTGCTCTAGAATCTAGAACACAGAAGCCAGGTCACCCAACACAAGGACAACATCAACGCCATCACTCCGTCTAGTCCACAAGTGGGGAGACAGGACTTTTAGGAACATGTGCCTCACCTTCACAAGGCACAGGCAAACCCTGCACAGGCAGGGTGCCCAGGTCACAGAAACCCTGAGGCCACCTTGACCCCCCAGAGGCTAGAAGTTAGAGGTTGGGCCTCTGGTCTACCCCCAGGTTACCATAGCAGAGTGAGCTGTATGGAAAGGCAACTCCAGCAGGCTATGGCCATGGGCTGCGGGGGCGGGGGGTGGGGGTGGGGGGGTGTCTTAGCTTGTTTTCTCTGTTTCTGTGATAAACACGATGACCACAAGCAACTTAGTGAGGGCAGGCTTTACTTACGTCATCTTACATGTTACAGTCCATCTTGGAGGGAAGCCATGGCAGGAACTCAAGTCAGAAAGAAATCTGGAGGCGGGAACTGAAGCAGAGACGTCAGGAGTGCCAGCTTGTACCCAAGACTTGTTCAGCTTGTACAACCCAGACCCACCTGCCCAGGGATGGTACCACTTACAATGTGGTTGGTCCTATCACATCGATCAGTAGTCAGGAAAACGTCCCACAGACGTGTGCAGAAGCCAATCTGATGGGGTGAGCTCCCCAATAGAGATCCCCTCTTCCCAGATGTGTCTGGATTTCGGTCACGCTGACAAGAACGTAGACAGGTTGATTCTGTATAACATGCCGTTGACCTTTGTCCTCCCATCTCTTGGGAGGGAAATCTGCCAAAATGCTCCTGGAGCACTGAGGTAGGGTAGGTTTGCTATAGTGTGAGGATGGCAGCATCCTACTCTCCAACTCCAGCAGCAGCTCTCGGTAAGGGCAGAACCAAAGGACAGAGCGCTGCCCTCTCATCCTGGAAACACAAAAAACACAGCAGTGCTTTCACCGGGGAGGAGGGAAGCCCGTGCCCAATGCCTCGCCCTCTTCCTTCCACCCACAGAGGAATCAAGCTGTCCACTCCCCATCCCACAGCACAAGGCTCAGAGGGATTTCCACAGAGTGCGCTGTGCTACAAGGCTAGGGTTTCCACGGGAAACCTGGGGCAGAGGGGCCAAGGGATGTGGGTACACTTGAGCGGGCCTGATTGCTACACTCCTCATCCGGGACTAACACTGGGTGCCGAAGATGGTGCCCTGGGCTGGGCAGGAAAAGCTCCAGCACAGGCTGGGGCCAGGAGACGGGCGCTTCCTCCCTGATCCTCATTTTGCTCCCTTTCATGGCAGATTTCCGTCTCCATTTCGTTAATTACTCTCCACTCAGCCTCATTCTTTCCTTCATTCAAGAAGGGGAACAGCACACTGGAGTCTCTTTGGAGGAGGAAACTCTTTGAGACGGCGCATCTGTTCCCTGCACGGGGGCGGCAGGGTAGGGGCAGCGCCTCAGAACTCCACTCTCTGTCCTTGTCCCTTCTCCACATGGCTTCTAGTCTACTACCCAGGCCTCCTTACGGCCCCCCAGAACTGTGTAATCCAAAGGTGGTATGGTGTGGCCCTTTCAGGCTGGCAGGTGGGATGGGGTGTGCCCTCTGGAGGAAGATGAAGGGAATCGGGTTAAAGAGCTAGCCAGCAGACGAACCAAGCTCTGAGGCACCAGAACTTACCTCAGAGGTTGGGAACTGAAGCTGGAGCACTGTCCAGCCAACCTGGGGGCGTTCTTCTGTTTACCACAGGACAAAGGAGATCAGGTTTGTATACTCACATGCCTGGCCAACAGCCTCCAGGCACTTAGGTATGTTATGTGGGGAGCAGCCTGGGCACACTGTCACTGAGACTCTCAAAGGAATATACAGTCCAGCAGGGGAAGAAAATAAAAATCACAGTCACACCCCAGGAAGAGGTGGCATCACAGAACAGGGACTCCAGGACCCAGACACAAAGCTAGGGAAAGATCTCCAGAGTGGACAGCATTTAGTCTGTCCAGGAACCCCTTGGCAAAGACCACTCAAGGCAGCCCCTGAAGGCACACAACAGCTCACCTCCCACAGAGCCTCAGACCTCCCGACACACTGCTGAATGCCAGGGCACTTAGGAGGATTTATTAATCTGACAGGAGCTTTTTGAGATCTTCATGTGGTGTTTAGAATCTATTTAACTGGGCAACAACAACAACAACAACAACAAAAACCAAACACCAGGCAAAAGTAGATCACGTGTGTTTGGCCTTCCAGGCACTGGCTGCCACTCCCCCTCGGTGTGCTCTGTGGCCCTCATTTAAAACAAGTGTCCAGTGTACTGAAGAAGGCGTCACTATGGGCAGGGGCAAGGAGGTGGATAAATGGTCTGTACATCTGTGATTAGACTGAAAGACGAATGGTCAAGGTAATTAATTGTTGTTGTTGGGTTTTGTGTTTTTTTTTAACTTCAAAAAAAAAAAATTAAGTTTCCCATCAGCTCCCACACGCCTGCGTAAATCCTATCTGCTTATGTAAATAATGCTACCAGTGATAACATTAATTGGAAGAATAAGACTTGTGCTCACCCAACTGCAGATAGCAGGTAGTTGGGGAGAGGATTAATTCCTATTTTAATTAGAAATGTATGTTTTCGGCAGCTTGGCCTCCAGCACAGAAATGTGTCCATGTCCGGGGACAAACTCTGGTTCCTTCCAAATGTGGTGACTTCCTAAAGGACACTGGGGGACATCTGCTTCCAAATGGCATCCCTTGCCAGCACGGCACTGACTAATAACAAAGGAAGGATAAAGGCAGTCTAGTGTGAGGGGCCACGGGGCCTTTGCACGGGCAGCTCCTCAACCAGTCTGCCTACACTTATTCCATCTGCAGCAGTTACCCCAGGTTGCTCAGAAGGCTGAGGTGCAGGCAGCCCTGTGATGGAGGAGCCACAAGGGAGAACCAACCATGAGGGGTGACATTTGCTTCTTAATGCACCCAACACAGTAAGGCGCCACAGGGGCAAGACTGGATATAATGGAACAGATAACAGCATAGAACCCCTGCCCAAGAGAGCTTGGGGTCAAGGATGCTTCTCTGTGCTCCTTATGCCATGCTCACATGAAGAAGAGACCAAGTGATCTCTGCATGCTTTGTGTCTGCAGCACCATGCTGGTGTGAGCGCTGGACTGGGGCTTTGGTGCTGATTTTGCTGGAATGGGTGATGAGCCTGGAGTGTGTCAGGTGCATAGGAGGGCTGGGGCTTGTTTTTATTTGAGTCTGCAGTCACACATAAGGTTAAAAGACACTACCCAGTGGACAGTCATGGTCAGGCAGAGAATGCCTCCCCCCTGCCCACCTCCTAGGGAGAGGTTAAGTAAGGAGATTCCCATACCTAGAGAGGAAAAGTACAAACTAAAGTGTGTGCCCCAAATTCCTATGCTGGACCCTGAATGGCTGGTCCCTTAGGCTGGAACTGGATTTTGAAGCTAAGCTTTAAGGTGGTGACAGAGGCAGTAGGAGGCCTACTGGACTTCCATCTGTGACATTTGTCACACAGCTCATCAACCATGGTGGGATGGGAATCTGCCATTCACAGACCAAAGAAAACTAAAGTGCCATGTGGCAGGAAGTGGGTCCCAGTGTGGGTTTGCCACTCCACCCCAACGTAGAACAGAAGCTATTGGCAGAAGGGGGCAGGCCTTGGAACAGGACCGGATGCCAAGATCTAGGCATCCACAGGAAGACTCCTACTCCATATGCCCTGGCACTTGCTACTTGATTCTGTAGCAATGAATCTGTGCAGGGAGCCAATGAGAAGTACTCCAGTGAGCTCCTGAGCTTGGGTAGATGTTCTGACCATTGTCACAAGGTAGGCAGCCAGGGAGAAGACCTCCTGGGCCTACTGCCAGGCACACTTGGGCTCTCAAGGACTCATACAAGTGTATGTGCACCCATGTGTATATTTGTGAGGTATATGCACACGTGTCTGGGTGAGTGTGAGTGTGAGAGGTGAGTGTGTCTGTATGTGTTGGTGTGTGTTCATTTTGTACACATATTACTCCGTTGTGTGTGTGTGTGTGTGTGCATGTGCATGCGTGTGCGTGTGCACGCTTGCATCTCCATGAGTCGCTGTCCATGTAGCATGTTTAAGCTTGGGGTCCTGACTGCCTAACCACACCATTCTCTTCACCCCACCCTGACTGTGGTACAGTCAGGCCTCTGAGCTCTTGACCCTCTCTTTCCTTGTCAGAACATGTGGGAGGAGACCAACCGATAGGACATCCACAGCCCATTTGTCCACGGCTCTCACATCCACAGTCCCTTCAGACAAAGGGACAGCCTCCACCACTTCTGCAGGGCACCACCTCCAACAAGCCACCTTGGTGAGCTGCCCTCTGCTCTCTCTCCCTGATGACCCCTCTCAACTCTCACAACCTTCATATGAACCTCATAATCTGGCTGGGTCCAGAACATACCCAGTGTTCCCAGAGGTCTATATCACACCCTTATCTAGCACCTTCCATGGCTCCTCAGCACCCCAGCACCCCAGCACCCCAGCAAGGAGGCAACAGATGTGTGAAATAGCTTCCTTCAGAGATGATGCCTGATAAAGGGTAGGAGTAAAAAACTCCCCGAATCTGGCTAGGAGAGGCAGTGTTGTGTTCAATTAGCAGCATTTGCAGAGTAAGACACCATTTACTAACCAGCCCAATGAAACCCCAAATTCTGAGCTGACAGCTTAGCCCCTCATACATCCCTATGGGAAGCCACTCACTTGGTGGCCATCCGTGAACCATTTATCCTGCACTGGGTATCAGGATATGATGCAAACAAAAAGACTTTCCTAAGAATCTGGCATGGGGTGGGAGAGGGTTATGGACCCGGGAACTGGGACTATGATGGGGTCCCAAGTCCTGGGCAAAGGAACGTCCATCTGACCAAGGAACTGAGTCCCGCAAGGCACCTCTCTGAGGTTCCCGGGCACACCCCACCCACAGCAACCCAGTGTTTAGGCTATAACCTAGATACACTGCCTCACTACTCCTGACCTCAGTTTCCCCATTTGTGAAATGCATTTTGCAGCCTCTGTGTCTTAAAACATCCTACTGCCCAGCAGTGTGTCATGTGCTGGTCTCCTTCAGGACCATAGTTGTTGCTCTGACTTCAGGCTCCCAACCGACCCTACCTCCAATGACTCTTAAGCTCCAAAAGTTTCCAGAATCCAACCTACTGCTCTCAAGTGGCCTTTAGAGCCCCGGGAAAGCCCTCAAGAGCGGTCTAAGAGGAAACCACCCAAGCTTCTGGGGCCAGCTTAGACTTAGGACTACAGACCAGCACCCTGGCTGGGGACAAGGAAGAGCCTGAGGTTGTCTAGGGGTGCCTAAGTGCCACCAATTTCCTCTCATGCATGGATATAGCAAGACATCAATGAAGGAAGGGTGTGATGTCCACTGTCCCTATCTCACTGGAGAGGAGGAAACAGAACTGGGCAAGGGCAGCTTTGTTCCCAGCAGCTGCTAGCTCTTCCTCCCCAGCTCAGCACTGCCCCTGCTAAGGTAAGAACACTGTCCCGCCAAGTGGGTCACTGAATGGAAGCCCCGCCCACAGACCGCTCAACCAATCAGATTCTAGATAGGAGGCTGGTGGATACCACAGCAGGTAGTTACTAGGGTGAGCCAGAAGAAGGACTTCCCAGCCCCCCCCCCCCGGAGCACCAAGGAGTCACCCAGAAGCGTGGTGGTGACTAATTAGAGCCTAAAGTGTGCCTCAAACCCAGTTCCGGTCACACAGACATAGACCATCCAACCCTGAATTCCTAGACTAACCAGGACACTGGCCTCACACCACTAGACCAGAGGTTCAGAGGAAGATTCACCACTGACTCCCTGGGGCCAGCCTGACACAGTATCTAGAAGATTCTGACCATGATTCTATAGCCCATCCCTGGATACTTGCATGTGCCAGGCCCTCCTGTGCCCAGAGCTTTGTCTCCATAGTCTCCTTTCATATCACCCTTTGGAGACATGGGATCTATCAGCCTCCCACTTTACAGATGGGGAAACTGAGTCACCAAGAGGTTTGCTTGATGGAGTCAAGAAGCTGTCTGAGCCTTCTGGCACCACGTTGGGCCACCTATGTTGGGAACAGGAAAGGATGGAGGGGACAAAGAGAGAGACTGGGTAGACTTATTGGTCTCTGTTCCAAGTTGCCCCAATGTAACAAACGTCTAGGCTGAGGAGCTGGGCAGCCATGTTTGTGAGCCAGCTAAGCTCACAAAGGAAGAGGCTCACTAACCACAATCTCCCTATTTCACAGATGGGCAAACTGAGTCCCTGAGATGGACTCGGCATACCCCTCAGTACCCAGTGAGCCAGGCCAAGTCCAGGTGAGAATTCAGCCCCAGCAAGGTAACCAATCAACAAGTGAATAAATAAACGCAGTGTGCCCTCCCCCTGACTGTGACTTCAGGCAGCCCAGTTCCATTCTGTCCCACCATCCATGGAACCTGGTGGACTCTTGATCTCACTCCCCAGGTTTCCTTACCTAAGGAAGGGAACATACACCTGCCAGGCAGTCCTTTGGGATGCACTAGGGACAGAGTTGCAGCACCTGGAACAGGTTAGTGTCTCCCAGCTTCAGCCCCTGTCCTTCCTTCTACTCTCCGAGACAATGACAAGGCCATCAGTATCCAGGCCCATACCGCTTAGACCTGCAGCTAGAGAACTCCCGGCAACCAGACCAGCCCCTCCCGCTGCTGGCTGCCTGCCGCCCCCTTGAGGCAGCATCTGTTCCCAGCAGGGATGGAGCTAGCACCCAGCTGCTATTTTTATGCATATTGGGAGTCTGAGAGCTTTGTCTAGACAGCTCCAGACACACAGAGCGAATGAACCCTGTCCTGCCCTGTCCCATCCTGGCAGGAGGAGAGAGGCAGGTTCAAAGCCAGATTTCAGCTCCAGAGCCATCTGGAATAGCCAGGCAGTCAGAAGGAAAGCAAGGTTACAAGCTTCTCTCCGCAGGTCACAGGAAGAGTTGGGACAAGAATCAGCTCTTCCTATCCATGCAGCCGGTCCTCCCTCCGGCATTGTGCAGTGAGTAAGCAGGTCATGTGATAATGGACAGGTTGCCAGCCCCAGGTGAGTGTCACTCCACATGTATCTCTGTAGAGGCCTGAGCTGCAAGAAAGGGCGTCACTTGCTTACTATGTGACCCTAGAGGAGTCTCCACAGCCTCAGATTCCCCTGCAAAACAAAAAAGGACGCCTCTTCTTGAGGTTCACAGAAAAACTGTTCCTTCCAGCAGGCACTGGTGCCCAGCACTCTGCACATACCTAGGCCCAGAGAAAACGTTCCAGCAGTATGGTATTAGAGCCCCAGCACCTCGGACAGAGTAGCTGTGGGCATGGTGTCTCTTGGACACAGTGTTACCAGGCTCTGATCCATGTCTTTGGACCCAGGAGAGCCCACAGCAGTGGCAGAGCCGTGGGAGGAGCAGTGTGCAAGACAGTGCCCACTCCTGCCAGGGAAGACCACTTCTGATGCTTGTCAATCAAGGATACGAGAGATCTCTGACGACCTCCTCCCTTGTGGGGCACAGTAGTGTCCCTGTGCTTCAGGAACCTGGGAAAGGGGATGAATTGTGTCTACCTTCTTAGCTTGAGTCGATAGAGGAGGTCCTCGGGGAGTGGAATGGCTGGGACCCGCTTTGAGATCGGAAACTGCCCCACAGATCCAGGTTCAAGGTCAAGATTTTATAAAATATATTTTTTCCATGCATCTTCAAAAGCAGCTGTAAATGAGGCGGACTGCTTTGCGTGTGTGTGGCTGTCGATGAGCTGCCTGCCTGAGGCACCATTTTGATCTCCCTCCTGCCTTGGCAATTTCACCTGCCCTTACTCCAAGCGTAGACCACAGGGCAGGTGGCACCCAGCATGGACACAGAGAAAGGCAGGTCCTGAGGAGCCCAAGGCAGTATACAGAAGCTGCCAGGACCACAGGACTGACACTCATACCATGTTGTGTGTGCACTAGCCAGAGAGAAACCGGCCTCACACGAGTCCTGGGCTGCATAGTGTGAGCATTACATGCCAGAGTTAACCAGAACTTGGGGCAAGGAGGCTTGGATGGTGCTGTTCCCATGGATACTATGTAGAAGAAGAGGCAGCTGTTCCCAAAACATAAAGATAGAATGGCGCTGGTACTGTGTCAACCTGAGACCCAAAGGTCACCAGGAACCTTCAGGTAAAGGCAGAAGAGAGGTGTCCCTGGCAAGGGTTGGGGGAGAGTAAAATGAAACACCTCAAAGTAGGAAAGGGTGAGGTAAGCTGAAACCTCCCAAGCCCTCCACAGAAAAAGGGGAGGGTCATGGAAGATGCAGTGAGCCTTCTCCAACATTGCGATTTCATGAACCCTGCACGATCTTTGGGGATCTTCAGGCTGCCAGAATCTAATCTCGGCCTTCCAGGGGAGTGGCCAAGGAAACCACCATTCACTTATGCACTCATCCAACAATTACCAAGCACGGCATCAGAATCAGACTCCACGGAGGAAGAAAGGAGACCCTGAGGAGAACTCAGAAGCCCAAATAAGCTTCCTTCTCGGAACCTTGGGAACCACTGGGAGGTTCATCACCAAGGGAGAACTGCAGCAGCTCCATCATTGTGCAACAGCATCTTTTGGCTATGAGATCAGGAGGTTGCTAGAAGGCCAGCACCCTGAGGGGCGTGGCCAGCATCCCGAGGGGCGTGGTCAGCATCCTGAGGGGCGTGGCTAGGCAGGCCACCTAGGAGCCGGCTCTGCCACGCCCTGCTGATTCAGGTGCCTCTGGGTGTGAGCTCAGGGAAACCCTTGGGATTCCAGCTGAGTCCCAACTCAGAAAGGTGTCAGTTTTCTTAAAAATGTGAAAAGGGAACTTGTTAAAAAGAGCCAATTGCACCGATTAAAGCAGCTTTTCTTTGGGCAAAAAGCTCATAAATATGACACTAAAATATGTCATCTGCATAACGTTTTCATGAATTCAGTGTGCTCATTATTGCCACAAAATAAAAGTGACAGACCCCAACAGTGGAGGCCCTCTGCCAGCCCCCAGCTGTGACCTGCAGCGGCCATCCAGCAGCACCAAGCCAAACACAGTCATCATCTCTCAAGGCCTGGCCAGACAGGATCCCTGCGGTGACGCCCTTCCTCCAGGTGACCAGACAACAGCTGGTCCCATGCTTCTCCCTGGCAGGTAGCCCACTAGGTAAGGCCACAATCCATGGGGGCTGTGAGGAGCTGTGGACTGAACAGAAGAAGGGTTACTGACACATCTCTCATAATGGCTTGAATGACCTGCCAGGGTCCCAGCCCAGCCCTGCCTAGCCTACCTTCTCCACATCATTTTGGAGGACACAGGACTTCCCTGAATGTCTCACCTACCATGTTTACCATCATGAGAGGTACTACCAGAGAACACTGAGGCCTTGGTGCATAGCTGATATGACCAACATTCCATTCCAACAAGGTCAGAGCTCAGACCAGGACCAGCGACTGGACCAAGTGTAAGGTTCAGACAGTGCCCGATATCAGCTCTCAGCCTATGGTTGACGTCATGGCTCAGCCTAAGGCCAGGGTCAGTACTCAGCAGGTTATGGGATCAAGGCTCAGCTGTAAGCAGGGATCGGGGCTCAGTACATGTCCAAGATTGGGTTTAACATGCAGCCAGGATTAGGTCTCAGGTGATAGCTAGGAAAGGTGTCTTAACAAGAGGAGCCGACTCACCCCACCCCAGCACTCCGCTTCAGGGTCTGCACCAAGAGGCAACGTCTGAGGAGACCCAAAAAAACAGACTATCGCTTCTAATGGCCAACCACACTGTTGTCTGGTTGTCTCTCTCCCTTTCCCCAGCCCAGCCCAGCCAGGCAGCCGGAGAAGGTGTAATTAAAAATCAGGTTTGTTAACACGACACAACGTACATAATATTTAAAACATCCGAGTGCCTTTAACTCGCTACCAACGTGCGTTCGCTCATTAAGCAGGCTCTTCTTTTTTTTTTTTTTAACAGCAGCAACACTGCAAATAGCTCTTATTAAAATGCTCAAAACACCATCTGGTCCTTCACTAAGACTCTGAAGCCGGTGGAGGTGGCCCAGCATGCTTGGAGACACGGAGATTCCTGGCTTTATCTGTTCCCGACCCCAGCCAGCTGTTCTGGGGCTCTCATCTGAGACCTCACCCTTCCTGCCCACCTCATCCTTACAGCATCCTGGTTTACAGGTAAGGATGCAAGGTTAACTGGGTTTGCCCCAGTTACCAACTGGAAGAGGACTCACAGATCTGAGCATGGATTCTTCTGACTTTGGTCCAGGCTCTCTCAAGTATTTGAGGAAGCCAAAAGGAAGGGGAATGGGAGCCTCACCAGTCTATGCAGCCAGAAATAAAGACAGCACTGTTTCCTCAGAATGTCAACCACCATCATTAAGGCTTGGAGGTGTGAGGTGGAAGACCACACCTCAGTCGAAAGGTCTGACAGACACATGTGGAACTATTTTTGCAAAGTGTACGATGAACACAAGAATTCCAGATAGAGCCATGGGGACACTGGAGCTGTCCCTGGAAATAAAGCCATAACTTATTTGGGTGTCAGGAGGTGTTGGATTTGGCCACAGCTGATGACCTTCCAGTTCTGGACCTCAGCAGAGGGAGGAATGAGTAAGATCACTCGGGGTGGATCTACAAGAGAGGAAGAGAAACCTGATTGGACCTGCTCATGAGACTAGGGGCGCCTCAGAGTGCTGTGTCCTGACTGTTGACTGCTCTGTGGCCGGCCAACTCTGTGAAATGCAGGTCAGGGCTGAAACCCAGGAATCCCAGGTCTCATCCTTCTGGGTTGGTTCTCAGTATAGAGATGGGGCCAGTCCTCTGCACGCTGCCTCAGTCTGTCCTCAACATACAGTTCATAGAGCTACTGTGACAGTATGAGACAGCATGGGCAATCCATAACCACAAAGGCCTTCCTGTTACTCACAAAGAAAATAGCACGCATGGGAGCCCAGAGACAAGCACACACGCATATATCACACACATGGACATGATCTGACTCTTGTGCCCTCATGTGTACACAAGCAACAATATGTGTGCACACATAGGTACACACATGTGCGCATACACACACACAGGTTAATGATACAGCCCAGTGTATGCACATCAGCAAAGACACTTGCACACACGTGCACATGTACACATGTTCACTGCACAAGCAGACAGACAGCAGTGCACACTCATGCCACCAAGAACACATGTATACATGGATGCATAAACAAGTGCACACACGTTTCCACGTGTATGGCACAAGCAAACACAGACACACATAGAGGAACATCATGCACACACATGGATGCAGAGTGTTTGAGCTCTGTGTGTGCGTCATGCTCATGTCACGTGTTCCTCGTGTGTATGGCTTCAATAATCAATTGAAATCAATTGAATGATTTCAGGCATGATACTCTGTAAGAAAATACCAGCCAAACTTCCAATTAAAAACTAATTTAAGAGATACTCCAATGAAACATAAGTATAGGAAAGGTCTTTAAAAGGACAACATGAAGAATTCCTGTCCCCTATCTGTTTTCTGAGTCCTTTGAGGGGAGCAAACCTACAGGATAATACATGTAAAACCAGCCCTGTGCCATTCCACTGTCCGAGCTGACCACCTAGACTATGACCCTGGCACCAACTCCAGAGATCCTAAAGACAGAGTGGATGTTACCAAGAGGAGGGGGATCTGGAACCACGGGCTGGCAAGCAGAGGCCCCCTTTCATCGCACCAGTCCCCAGCAATAAGCAGAAAGTGTCAACTTATTCCCAGCTGTTGTTGCCAAAAAAAGGAAAGAAGGAAAAAAAGCCCTCAGGGTTTCAAGGAAACTCACAACAACTTTAGAAAATGTGAGAGCAAGATGAATGTTCTGTTTCTCTGCGCATTCAGCCAAAGCCAGGAGCCTGAGTTTGTCACAGGCATTTTGGAAACCCCTGGAAGTAGGCTGGGCCAGGGGACCTCCTTCAGGCCTGGCATTGTTCCTCCTTGGGCCAAGCTGCCTTCCGGAAAGGAGGCGTCTTTTATTTCTCTTTATTCCCAGGAATAATGGTTCTTGTCAAGAACGACTCCCACTAGCAATTAGCTGTGATTAATGTAGAGGTCCACTGTAGCTTGGAGGAAGCTCTACAGGAGGGGTGGGCAGTGCCAGCATAGTCATGGCCTTGGATCAGGTGCTGAACCCCAGCAGGGGCACTGTGGGGACTCCCTGGCCCTTGTAGGTGCTCTGGGCCTAGAACTGGGCAGAAGGCATGGTGAAATGGCAGGGCTGGGGTTAGAGGCCACCATGGCTCCTCCTGTCACTCACACACACACACACACACACACACACACACACACACACACACACACACCAAACACGCAGACAGATCTAAGCCCTGCTTGGCTGGAGAGTCTTTCAGTCCTTTGGATAAGTCCAGCAGAATCCTTCGATCTACACAATGGTCATTTCACTCCCTGTGGAGATTAAGATGCAGAGACTCATTTGCCCAGGGCTTTGGGACCCCAAAGGTGGTGCCAGACACTCTCCTTGTCTTTGCTCTATGCCTCAGTTTCCACAACCGGAACTGTGGAGCCACCAGGAGGGCTAGGGCTAGGTATCTCCTCAGGCCCTACTGTCATTCCAGGGTAATCATTCATCCCTGTCTCTTGGGGCCCACAGCTGTGCACACCTGAACTCCAAATGCCTAGTAGCCCATCTCATCCCTCCCATCCTCCCTGAGGTTCTTGCTCCTCTACCAAAGCTCAGAGAGAAAGGACACAGGGTTGTCAGCTCCTTCTCTTAATTGAATGTTAGGGCTCATTAGTACTGGGTAATTAGGGGGCCAGGGAGCACCCATCACCCCCAGCAACCACCCAACTATTTGGGTTTGAATTTGAGCAAACAGCAAGGAACAGCCCTGAAGAGAAGAGACTAGTGTTTGCCAGTCCATGTCTCTGGGGAGAAGTCTGCAGAGAACAAGGATTTGAGGACTGGTACAGTACTCAGCAACCTGTGCACTCCCCCCTCACTGGGTTCACATCCCCCAGCATACCCTAGAAGGCCCCCAAAGCTGAGCCTCAGGTGCTTCTCCGGCCTCAGTCTCCCCTCCCCCATCCCAAGTGTGGTAATGACCACAGAGCCACCAGTGGGCATCAAGGCATCACCTGTGAGCCAACTGGTCTTGCCTTTAGGTAACCCCTGCTGACCCCAAATCCCTTCTCCAACCCAATGTGACAATCCAGACCAGACCCTGCCCCACCAGCACACTAATGTGACTCACCCAATTCCCCTCACTCTCCCACCTATTCTCCTAGCCTGGTCTTGCCCTCCCTCAGCAGTGAGGCATCCTTCCAGTTTCTCTCTCTCTCTCTCTCTCTCTCTCTCTCTCTCTCTCTCTCTCTCTCTCTCTCTCATGTGTGTGTGTGTGTGTGTGTGTGTGCACTGTACACAGAGTTGGATGTCTATAGCTCCCAAGACCTCAGTGTTCCCTTTGGGGTGGTGTCCCCTCAGGCTTAGGGACACACATACTTCAGTTCATCTCATTGGTATGTTCCATCCCCATTCCCCAGGCCTGAGTGCCTCACACCTCATTTTTGCTCACCATCTCTAGATCCCCCGGCCAGCTTCCATCACCTTTCCATCCCTCCCTGAGTTTCCTATAGCAGGCCCGTCTGTACCGTCCTCCTGACTCTGCTCAGACCCCGACCCACTGGGGCCTGTAGCTGGCTGCAGTGGGGTCCAGCCTCATCTAGGAAGATCCTGGGTTCTTCCTGAGGAGGAATAAGTGTTGAAACTTGCCCGCTCGAATCTTCCCATCCCCAGATTTACAGATAAGGAAACTAAGGCACAGAGAAAGGAAGTTAAAAAAAAAAAAAAAACACAGAGTTTTAACACTAGTCAGCCCCAGGACCCAGACAATGGGCAACCCGGGTGCAAGTACTTTAAAACACCAAGACGGACAAGAAAGGAGATTCCATGTGCTCCTCTGACCAAGATGCTTTGGCCCCCTAGTGGAAAGGTCATGGTGCCCAAATTTCAGTGGTTGTCAATGGTCACCTACTAACACCACCTGCCTTACAGCCCGGGAGGAGCAGCCACAACCAGAATTGACAGTAGATTTTAATAGGACATTCATCAACCTGAAGAGGTGACCACATAGGGCCCAACTGACCATTCACAATAGATCCCCACAGCCATCAGTCCCGACCTTGGCCTTGAGGTCCTTACCCAGGCATTAGTGTCCTACCCCATCCCAGTCTCGTTGCCAACCAAACTCCCTGCTTTCCTGAATGCAGGCTTTATCTACAGGGGAGGGACATAAAGTAGGTCCTTCACAGCAACTCAATTATGCCACCATCGGAAAGTCTAACACAATCAATTCAGGGAGCTGGCCGACATCATAACACAGTAATTAGGAACAACTTCCAACTCAGGGCTTCCTTTGAAGATCGTAATTGCAATTAATTAAACATCCTCACTCCTCCTCAGAATCCGTTCTTGAGAAAACCTGGGGAGATGGGTCCTACCTCTATTCTAAGCAGCCTGGGACTCAAAGCATCCCCCAGTATCCTTTGAATATAGCAGGGCATAGAGTTACCCAGAACAGCTGTGAGGTAGAAGGAACTTAGTATCTGTATCCTGGACTCACCCGACCCTTATCTTCCATTCCCAGGATGGTAAGGCCCCAGGATACCCTGCCTTGGCTCAGAAAGATGATGTCCCAGAACATATGGCTATTCTGGATACTAACTTGAGCACCTGCTGTATGCAGCTCTACCGAGTATGCACCAGAGCAGAAACCCTACCATGGCAAGATGGGGGTGCTTCATCCAGGTGTCAGATTCCCACCCCCATTAGGTGGTGCATCCTGAAGCTGAGCCAAGTCAACAGCAGGAAGCTCGGGCTCCCAAGAGAATGAGAGACCCTGGGAGGCACTGCTATACTTGGGGCAAACGACTGGCTAGCCCTTAAGATATGGTAGCATACAGGAGTAGCTTACAAACCCCAGTGTAGGTCTTGGCTCAGCACCCCAGCTCCTTGAAAGATGAGGGTGAAGTCCCACCATCCCAGGCAACCCTAGAAGAAATGCTTTCCCTCCAACTTCTGAAGATAATTTGAAGACTCGTTTGGGTTTTGAGGTGTTTGCTTGTTTGCTTGAGACAGGGTATCACTGCACAACCCTAGCTAGCCTGGAACTCACTATGTAAACCAGGCTAACCTTGTGCTCACAGAACTCAGGAACCTCTGTCTTTTAAGTGATGGAATTAAAGGCATATGCCACTATATCTGGCTTTGTTGGAGACCTTATGATGGTTAGCTTTGCCAATTTGACACAGCCTGAAATCACCTGGAAAGAAGATCACAATGACAGGTTGTCTACATTGTATTGGTCTTTGACTTGTCTGGCATGTGGGAGGGTTGTCTGAGTTAAGTTCATTGATGTGGAAAACCCAGCCCACTGTAGGCGGCACCATTCCCTAGGAAATCCTAGCCCACTGTAGGCAGCTCCATTCCCTAGGCAGGGCACCTGACTGTATGAGAGTGGAGGACTGAACTGAGCACAAGAAAACAAGCAGTCTTTCTGCCCTTAACCATGGCTATAATGTGACTAGTTGTTTTAAGTTCCTGCCTTGACTCCATACAGTGATGGACTGTAACCTAGAATTGTTCACCAAATAAACCCTTTCTCCTCTAAGTTGCTTTTGGGTTGGGGGGGATCAGAGTATTTTATCACAGCAGTAGAAATGAAACTAGGCCATGCCTCATATATTTATGATCCAGACATCATGAGACTTGGAAGGCAGACAGCTGGAGGCAGCATCAGTGGTACAGAGGAGGAGCCAAGAGTCCCAGATGATGAAACACAAGGAGAGTTATGCCAAGGGCCATAGCAAAAAAAAAAAAAAAAACAGCTCTGTGAATGCTGCCCTCCAGTGTTTAATGAGGCGTTCAAGGGAAGCTGAAATCAGGAAGGGCTGCACAGGCCTTCCTACTACCATGCCCTCCTCTCAGAGCTCCTAGAGGCACAGCCTCAACACCACTTGGCATACGCAGATGTCTGGCTGGGCTATACCCAGATGGTAGAGGCCCTGGTCTGTAGCTCTTTGGGACAGAATGTTCCCTGGGAGTGGAAGGGAAGGTGGAGATTCAGCAGAAGCTGGCGATGGGGCCACACCCTTGAACTTCTTGGCTGTGGCTCGGTTCCCATCACCCTTTCTGACCTTTCCCACTGTAGACAGGCCTCTAGAGAGGCAGCCATTAAGTGCCTGGCTTTCTGGCCCTGGGAGCTTGGCTCTGAGGCCCAATATTTCCCTACCTTCCTGACCAAGGAACTCACTTGGGTGGCCGCAGACCACAGTCCACTGGTGTGAGACACTGCCTGGAACATGGGGATACATTCACCATGGGGCCATGTTTGAGGTCCTGCAGCTTCTAAACATGTGGCTGTCCTTTCTGAAACAGCTCTCGGAAGCCAGCCGCCTGCAGCCAGGGAGATAGTGAAGGTAGACAGTGTGTCGGTTGGGCTAGCCTGGTGGGGAGACCAATTCGAGGGCACAACCAGCAGACTGCAGGGGCAGGGCTTCCCTGAGAACCCTGAGCCCTGGGAACAGGGGACAGCCCTTCCCTGAAGCTCCTGTTACTGGCCATTCCAATTACCTGATCACTCTCTGAGCTCAGTCTCTTTAGCCCAGCAGAACTCCTGCTGGGACCTTTGACCCTTGCTGCCAGTCCCTGGGATTGCTTAGCCTTTGCCTACATGGTCTCCTCTGTCTTCAGCTTGCTTCCCTTCCCTATAAGGCAGGCCCTTCCTTACCCTTTCTTAGCTAAAGTGCCACCCTCTTGAAGAGACTATCACACACTGCTTGAAATAGAGTCTGTACCATTATTCTCATGCCGCCATCTTGCGATGTTCAATTTCCTGTTTGATAACTCCTTCGGGAATCTCGGTGCCCTATAGTCCCAGATTGGACCAAGGGTCTGCCTCTGAGCTCTCAACCACATGCTTTTGAAAACTACTTTGAAAATAAATATCTAGAAAGGCGAGGTTATAAACACAAAAGGTCCAACCCCAAAATTTTCATTATTATATCGTAGTCATAAAATGACTTCATCGCTGCTGTGAGAGAGAAGGTGTGTGCTCCATCCCCACTGGGCAAGCCTGGGTAAGACCTGGGGGACTTAATGGCATGGAGGACTCCTCATAATAAAGAGGCAGTGAGCCTCCTGTCCCTGGGACCATGGCTTTGAGGAATGCCTCCAGTTGCCCACAGTGTAGTCTGCCTTACCACCATCCCCGTTCCTTGCTCAGCTGGCTTCCTTGATACCCTGCTTGTGTTTGAAGGATAACTTCCACATCTAAGGGCCACTTGGATTTCTGAGTTCAAGGCCAGCCTGGTCTACAAAGTGAGTTCCAGGACAGCCAGGACTATACAGAGAAACCCTGTCTCGGAAAAAAAAAAAAAAGTCTAAACAGCTAATATACCATGTGGACAGACAAGCACCAGCACACAGTCGAGATGGATGCTTCCTCACTAGGAATCAAATGCTGAATAGTGTTAAGACGGCACCGTTGGACACCTCCGGTACAGTTGAAGTGATACCCAAGGTGAGAAGGAGCCTAAAGCGGAAGTTGGAGTTCAGGCCAGTGCAGTGGAGGAGAGGGAGGAAGAGATCCCCTCTTCTGTAGCACTAAGCTGCCTTTGGTGTTGTACAGTGTCTACCTCCTCCTCCTCCTCCTCCTCCTCCTCATCATCATCATCATCATCATCATCATCATCCTCATCCTCATCCTCATCCTCTTCCTCCTTCTCCTCTTCCCCCTCTTTCTTCCCTCTCCTGTTCCTGCTTCTCCACCACATCCCCTAAAGTGAACATTCCATCTAAGTAGTTCTGCCAAGACTTGGAATTTTTTTTCTCCCAGCACTGGGAAATTATAAATAACTCCTGTATTAGAAGAAACAAACAAAAACAGAAGCAAAATCTCTGAGTCCAGATGCTCTTGTGTGGAAACGGGCCTCCAGCCCACGGGCTCCTCTACACCAGGAACCCAAAGCGCCCCCCCTCCGCCCCCAATCAGGATGGAGCCTGGTCTTTTCACTAAAGGTCACTCGGCCTTACTGCTTGATATCACACGATGTAGAGATGTCACCAGGGCTAGGCAGTCCTTCCTTGCTGGCCACACAGACTTCTGCCTAAAATTTTAGACCTAGATAGGGACAAGCTGGAAGCCCAGGTCACATGTGCCACATTCCAGGAAATCCTCTCTGATTTTCAAGGGAGAAGTAGACAGCATCCTTCTGGGAGGGGACAGAGAGGAAGGCAGGCTGGAGACTGTCAGAACTCCTTCCTGACACTGCCTCTCTCATATTTTCCACGCTTACACTCTACCCTTCTGCATTCCTAGCGGCTGTCATAGAAACCAGAGACGCTGTGGCCCTTAGAGTGAGACCCAAGGACAGCCAGCATCCAGCTTCTCCTTGGAGGCCAAGCAGGTGAGATCCTGTAACTTCCCATCCTGGTGCTGAGCAAGAATGACTACTGGGGGGTGGAGTACTGACCTCCCACCTCCCCCGGGATCATCTCATCCTCACAGCCTGCCGGGGTCATCTTTTCCACCTGACTCTCAGACTCACTAGGCGGTTGAGATGGTGCAGGCATCGTGTCCCGCGTCCCCTCTCCAGCTTCCCTGGGCACGGTACAGGGTGAGGCCGGACGCAGGGACCGGAGAGGCAGAGGCTTTATTCGCTGTCGCGGGGAAGGGCGCGCCAAGCAGGACGGCCGGCTTCGGGAGGGAAGGCGGCGGCGGCAGGAGCCAGCAGCACCAAGCCGGGTGGCCTGCCAGCGCCGGCGTAGCTCAGCGCCAGGCGCTCCAGGCGCCGCTTGCGTTCGGCCGCCTGCGCCGTGGCGTGCAGGGGTCGCAGCAGCGCTGGTGGCGGCGCACCGGGGCCGCGCAGCAGGAAGTCGAAGCCCGCGCGGTCCCGCGGGTCGTAGAAGAGAGGCCCGGTGGCCGGGTCCGGGCCTGGCGGCCAGGCGAACGGGAAAGGCAGCGTGAAGTCCTCCGTGAGCACGCGGATAGCGAAGTCGTCCTCTTTGCCCAAAGCGCGGTAGGCGCGCCCGATGCCGCGGAAATGAGCCTCCCAGAGCTGCGCGTCGCCGCCGTAGATGTCGGGGAAGCGCGGTGCGGGGGGCACAGCCGGACCTGCGGCCGGGCGCGACAGTCAGTGGAGGGTGGTGGGGACAAGCTTGTCCCCAGCGCAGGGAGGCTGGGGCACATGGAAGGAGAGGCCACTGGGCTAGAAGAAACAGGTGGGGGGCACTGGGGAGTGAGACCCAACACTTAAGGGGGACCTGCCTCCATCCCTGACCTCTCTCCTGATTCCTGTCACCTCTCTCTGCAAAGGGGAAGTTGTCCACTGTCCTGAGGGACAGCATCAGCAGACTGTGGAGGCCTGCAAGGTCCTGAGAGTATGAAAAAGTCAGGCTGCTGGGTAGAAAGTTCAAGATGGGGAGGAAGCTAGTTAGCCAGGAAGCTCAGGATAGTAGGATTCTCCCAGCAGATGGCGGCAAGCAGCCATTAGGGCAGGAGGGGTCTGAGTCAATCAACAAAATCCATGCTGACTGTGAATACAGCCGACTGTGGGTCTGGCCTGGGGCCTTCAGCTTGGTTCCCATGAGGAGAAAGAAAGGGTAAGGAGAGTGGAGCTCTCAGGGGGAGATACGGGATGCAGGAACCTGGCATGGCAGCAGATACTGGTCCCCAGGATGAGGACCAGTCCCAGTTTTAGGCTGGAAAAATATGTGGGCTCCCACAATGATATGGGGGTCAACATTCCATATTTGCTACAGGCAAAGGTCTAAGGACAGGAAAACCATGCCGTAGGGCTGCAATAAACCCCCTCAGTGCTGCAACCATGCCTGTTACTATTCTTATGTAGTGCACTTACTGAGTGCCTGCTGTGTGCAGTCAGGCTCTGGGCTAGGTACTGCCTGCAGCCATGAGCCAGACAGCAAAGCCCGTTCTTCCACCCCGTTCTTCCAACTCCCCGTAGGTAAACAAATGCCTTCTTAAGTCAGAACCTTGAGCAGGATGAGGGGGAGTTATGCCAGCAGGAGAGGTGAACTGGAGGTGACCCACCTAGCCCAGTGGGGAGAGCTAGACCTGCAGATGGTTTGAGATGCACAGACAGGACTTGCAGGGCCACACCCTCAGCCTACAGCTCAGAGGACCAGTGAAGTCCCTGCCCCAATCCCTGCAGCCTATCCTGTCTCCCTGGCTGCCTTCGAAGTCCCCCTGTCTTACTCCTCAGTACCAGGGTGGGGTGCAGCCACAGAAGGGGCCTCAGGAATTCCTCTGAGGCGAGTATAGTTACAGAGGTAAGGAATGGAGGGCAGTGGTAGCTGCCTCTGGTTCAGGTGAAGCCACTGGCGCCAGGACAGCAGTGAGCAGAGCAGAGCCCTGCTTCTGAAGATGTCTTAAAGCTAGTTAGTGTGGAGACGTAGAGTGGGAGGTAAACCTCAGGCCACCACTTGCTAGAGAAGGGCAAAGGTGAAAGAGAAGCAACTGAGGCCAGAGGGTGGAGAGTTTGATTTGGGACGGCATGGAGAACGTAGCTAGCTGGAGGCAGACCTGGGGAAATGGCATTTAGAGCCAAAGAGTGGATGGAATCACCTGTGGGTGAGGGGGAGGGAAGGAGGAAGGGAGGAAGGAGAGAGGGGGAAGGAAGGAGGAGAGGGAGGGAAGGAGGAGAGGAGGGAGGGAAGGAGGAAGGGAGAGAGGAGGGAGAGAGGGGGAGGGAAGGAGGAGAGGGAGGAAGGGAAAGAGGAGAGGGAAGGAGGGAAAAGAGAAGAGGGAGGGAAGGAGGAAAGGAGAAGCGAGAGAGGGGAAGGAGAAGTCAGGGAGAGGAGAGGAGAGGAGAGGAGAGGAGAGGAGAGGAGAGGAGAGGAGATACAGAGCCAAGCCTGGGGCCATCTGTCCTTGCCAGGTCAGAGAGAGGAGAAGCCAGTGAGGAGACCAAAGAGAAGACAGTGATGTAGGAGCAGTGTGGGAGATTCTGGAAGCAGATCGGGCTGAGTCACGTGCTGCCCGTGGGTCACATCAAATGAGGCCTGAGAGCTGGCCTCAGACTTAGCGTGGTGGAGGACATCAGTGACCTTGACCTGAGTTGCTTCAGGGAAGTACAGAAATTAAGCCTGATTAGAGCAGGTTCAAGAGCAAATGGGGGAGAGAGAGATTTAGAGGCGGCAAAGATTTGTTGTAAATGAGGAGCAGAGAAATCAGGCAGTCACTACAAGGGAAGTGAGGTTGACAGTGAGGACAGAGAGCCTCCTGCCTATGTGGTAATGGCTGAAGAAAGGGAATGCTTCTGCCTGAGGCAGAGGGTGGCTTGGGTGTGGCTGCGACAGAGAGAAGGGTGGGCAGCTGGCCTTGGCTGGGAGTGAATAAGGTGGGACAGTCAGGCATCAGTGTGTGGAGGCAAGTACCTGAGTCCTACGATGGCTTCAGTGTCACAGGGAGAGAGGTTCATAGCCAGCAGCTGGGGCACAGAGAGAAGGCACCTAGCTGTTGCTAGGAGAGAGACCAGGCAACCAAGAAGTCAGGGGCCTGGCCTGATGGAGGCACCCTTCAGGCAGCTGTTAAAAAAAGGGGGGTGAAGGCCTGGTTCTTCCAGAGGACAGGACACAGACAGTGGAGGGGGTACCATGAGGGTGCCAATCAAGGGCAGCAGGAAGAGAAGGCTGGCTGGCGAGACAAAGTAGGGAGTGCAGGGAGGTGGCTAAAAACAGGGGGTGTGTTTCCCCCAAGTAGGGCAGGAGCTTCCTCAAAGGAGCAGACCAGAGAAGAACCCAAAGATGGATGTAGGGGAGCTGTCGTCACCATGCTGACCAAGCCTTGACCAAGCTTGAACTAGATGAATCCAGAGGCCTGAGCCGTGGGAAGAGAAGTCAGCAGGATGATAGAAAAACAGTCAGTGAACAGAAAGGGTGGTATCCCCCACTAGGGTGGAGGACTGGGGTCCTAGAGGGTCTTAAGGAGGTGTGGCCAGAACAAAGAAGGCCCTGTCTGTTCTCCCCCAGGAGGGATCTCAGGGCAAAGGCTAGGGAAGGGCAGAAAGGAACTCAGAAGAAAGACTGGTGTCCTCCACTACCTGGGCCCCACCCCCACTTTCTGGAAGATAGCTGGAATGCTGCTTTCTGTTCCCACATTCTCAGAACCGCCCCCCCCAACATCCCCCTTACACACACACACACACACACACACACACACACACACACACACACACTTCTCATCAGACATCTTCCCCATATGTCTCACCTGGAGTGGTGACAGGGGGTGGGGCCAGACCAGTGGGGCTGAGATCCCCAGAACAAGGGGAAGCCATGTCAGAAGCTAGGGTCCCACTTCTGTTTACTTGGCTGCCCAGGAGACTGGGAGGGTCCTTCTGGAAGACAGAACCTTGCGTTTAAAGGGGCCCCATCTGGAAGGGGGATGGGGCAGGGCTCATGAGAGTCCAAAGGTACCTTCATATCATGTCTTGACTCAGATCAATCCGGTATTCACATGCCAGTCTATGCCCATGGGGCTGCTGAGAACTTGATCCCCTCCGTGACATTTCCCTGCCATGGGCACTGCAGGAGTGTTTCCAGAGCCTGGGAGCCCATCATCAGCTCCTATCTTCAGCAACTCAAGTAGAGCCCAGACTTGAGCCGGACTAAGTCTCCTGCTTCAGGAAGCCTCTGTGGACTTGTGCCCTCTAAGTCTCCTGCTTCAGGAAGCCTCTGTGGACTTGTGCCCCCCTCCCCTGGCCCCATGGACACAGCACCAAGGATCAAGGATGTGGGGCTGGCAAGGTAAGAATCCCCAGCAGGAACTGCTGTGGATACCGGGGCTCCCTGAGGTCAAGAGCACTGTGGCATAGCCTCCCTGCAGTGCCACCCTAGCACTCATGGTCCAGGAACTAGCCATAATCCCTGAGAGGGGCTGGGAGGTATCACTCCCCTCCATACATGCCTGCAGGCCGTAAGGAGGCCCAGGAACCAAGACAACCTCAGAAGAAGTGGATGTCCTTGCTTGTAGTTGGATCTGGGGCCTGGAAGAGAGAAGACCCATCCTCCAGCAATCATGTGAGCAAGTTCACTGTCAGGGGCTATTTGTTACACAGCCGCACTGACTGATATAGCAGTGCTACAGTGGGAGAACAGGGGCAGCTTCATGGAAGAGTAGACTATCCATCATTTCCCTACCACCACCACCACCACCCGCATCTGCATTTTCACATCTGTTATCTCCTGCCTTACTATCCTCTGCAGGGCAAGCACCATCTTGTCCTTTTGGTCTGCTCTGTACCTCTGAGCCCACAGAGTCTTCAAGGGAAGTCACCTGTCTGAATCAGTCCCTCCCATGACTTCTGTGGCCTCATGCATCCTGGGATGGAGTGTGTCTTGCTCTAGGCAGCCCATACTAAGACCACTCCCTTTCAATTCCATTCAGTTATAGTAAAAGGGCTAAAGTCCCTCGCAGTCCCCAAACAGCCACAGCCAAGCTGTTGGTCCCCTGACCTCCCTAAGTCTCAGGGAATGCTGGTTCCTGGCTACCCACGACACCCACCCCAACAGAGCTTTAGTTCTTTGTCCCATGCACATCAGCTTATACACTCAGTGTCACATCAATGTGCCACCCTGCCCATCTCCCCAAGTCTTGGACCAGTACCCTTCATCCTTCACCAACCCTGCCAGTCACCATTCGTCATGACTGGGAGTCAACTGTGTGGTAGGAATGAGATCAGCCATATTGCCTGCCGTGGTAGCTCTTTTCACTTAATACAGTGTCTTCAGAGGCAGACACACATGCAAGACATCAGCTTTCCTTCTTGTTAAAGGCTGGATGGTATCCCCTGGGTGCCTCTTCACATACCTCCATCCATTCGGTTATAGATGGGCACAGGCCGCTCCCACCCCCTGGCCTTGTGGAGGTGGCTGCGGATGAGGAGTGAGAGACATATCCTGAGATCCTAATCTTGATGGTTTTGGATGTGCGCCCAGAAGGGCGATTACGAGATCATATGGCAGCGCTATTTTTAATTTTCTGAGGAACCTCCGTACTGTTTTCTTTACTGGCTGCAACTCTGTCACACTTCACCCACCAGGCAGGAGCATTCCCCTCCACCGACACCCCTGAGTCTTGCTTTTCAGTAGTCTGTCCTGACAGGTAAGAATGGACAGCTTGCCGTGGGTGGCTCTGACCGCACAGACTGGGTTTCTAGTGACGGAGTCACCTGTGCGTGAACCTGCCGGTCAGGTGTCCGTCCACTCTAGATGATGTCACCCCACTCCTGCCCTGCTTTCATCGGGGTTTCTCTGATGACGTGAGCATTTTCTTTTACTGTTTGGCTGTAACTCCTTATCATACATTAGAGAAGTGATTGTCAGTATCTTCCTCTGGCTGGGGTGTGTGTGGGGCGAAGAGGAGGGCTGCCTTCCATTTTACTACTTCTTTGCTTTGCTGAAGTTTTTTGCTTGAACACTGTCTTCTCCGTCTGTCTCCACCTTCTTCCCCTTGGCTTTTGGTTTCATGGCCAGGGAGACCAATGTCAAGCCTCCTGTCCCCTAGGTTTCCTTATAAAGGTCTTGCAGTTAATTCCCAGCCTGATGTTAATGTCTCCAGAAGGTGTGAGTTGGTCCAAGGGACCACACTGTGTTGCTGAGAAGAGGGGCACAGACCCATGCCTGGCCGCAACGCAGCTCCTCCATCCTTCACCCACTGGGCCCAGAGCAGTTCATGGGTCTGCCATCCTAGGACTCACAAACCAAGCCTGGCTTCCCAGAGACCAGGAAGAACTAGGAAGGCTCACTGGGGCAAATTCCAGGGTTCCTGAGTTGCAAGAAAAAGAAAGAAAAACCCTGCCTCAATGGACACTGAGAGCTGAGAACAGCTAGGGGCTCCCCTGAAGTGGGTCAGGCTCCTCCGCCAGGGGAGCCAGTATGCAAGGGTTTGGTAGTGAAGCCCAAGAGAAAACCACCCACGTCGACCCTGAGGAGGTGAGATGCTGGACTCCACCCCACTGCTGGTCCTAGGTTGGAGGAGGGTGCTATGGAAGCAGCTCACTCCAGAGACTCCAGGACAGGGTGGCAGGCTCAGTGGAGTCCCCGCCCTCTAATCTCCTCATCCCGCCCACACCCCACACCACAGTCCTATCTATGACCACAGCACCACCTACTGGCTGCAGGGGAGCCAGACAGGTGCCACATTGAGGCAAGATTGAGAGGCTAGCACCCTGGAAAGAGGGTGCCGCCTGATAGCCAGGAGGGCCTCGTTCCCACACCGGACTTGTTTAGTGGCCTGAGTTTGCATCCTGTTTCTGCCCTCGACAGCTGTGTGACCAATGTATGCCCCCCTCTGAATTTTATCCCAGACCAGAACAGTGGGCACATCTGACCTCTGAGAGGCATGAAGAAGAAGTGGGTCCCACTTGACAGGGCACCTGTGTCTGGCAGATATTTGGTGGTGCTCACAGGCAGACCAACACAAGCACGGCATAGCCAGGATCACTGCTGAATTCAGGTTCTCATGCATACCATGGGTGCTTGCCATTCATACGTCACCATTAGAGTTTCCCGCCCACACAGGTATGGTGTACAGCTAAGAAATGGTCTCGGCATAAGGACAATGACATAGCTACAAACCCAGGAAGGAATACGTATGGAGACTTGAGATAATCTGTTTAAGCTTCCTGTGGCTTTATTTAGCAACCAACACACAAAATTCCTAAAAATTCAGGAATCACTCAGAGCCTACTGGGCTGGCTCCCACACACCCTTGGTCAGGGGCCCTAGGCAAAAATGGTTATCAGGGCCCTAGGAGCCACCACACACAGAAGCCACAGAGCAAGCTCTGCTGTGACCTGCCTCGTGAATGGATAGATAAGGTGTTGGCCTCCCTAAACGAACCTAGGGTTTCAACTCTGCCTCTCAGAACACATGGCCTGAGAGCTCATGGGTATCGGGAAGTCTGGACTGACCAGATCAAGGTGTGAACTCTAAGTCAGCTCTGGGACTCTTTCTGGCTGCAGACAGTAACTTCTTAGAGTGTCCTTGCATGGGGAGGGCCCATGGGCCCCATTTACTTGGTTACCAGTCCTGCCTTTCCTCCTAGGCAGGGAAACTGAGCTAGAGCAGTAATGGGGACTACAGATCAAGGTCAAAGCTGCTTATAGCAGACTCTGGAACCAAGGTGATCAGTCCTCAGTCTCCAGGGCCTCCGCTGTGAAGAGCCAGGCCCACAGCCTTCCACCTTCCCCAAGATGAGTGACCTTTGCAGATGTCGTCCATGCAGTCTCATAGGACATCAGGGTTGAATTCAGCTCTGCAGTGACACCTAATGGGTCACACCTGGCTGGTTCTTCCCTCCGTCTTCCTCAGGTGCCCCAGCCCCAACCGAGATTTGTCTTCACAGTTCCATACAAGCAGACCTCAAACCCTCATGGTGTCTGCACACGCTGTCCCTCAGTACTTCCCAGGTCCTCAACCTTCCCAGCTGCCCTGCCCTGAGGCCTGGCTTCCTGCTTTGCCTCCCACACTTTGTGGATAAAGCTGAGTCCCAGGAATGCCCAAGGCTGAGCACTGTGACACTCGGCACCATCAGCCAGGACTGGCATTGTTCCATCTCTCAGACTATTAGACTGGGATGGTGGCCACCATTTGGCACCAGAACCAAGATGCCCCTAGCCTGCCCAGACACTGTACTGGAGTATCCTTATCCTCTCATCAAGTCTCAGAGAGACCCAGGAGCTTGGTATATGTGCTCCCATTTCACAGGAGTGGAGACTAAGGCCCAGGGAGGTGGAATGACTGACATGGAGCCATAAGATCAGTAAATAGGAAGGCTGACTTTGGTGTGGGGCACTTTGTCCCACCCTCTACTTAGAGCCTCAGCTGGCCTCAATCCAGGAGCTGTGTCTATGTGAAGATGTTTGCCAGGCATGTCTGTACAATATCACCCAGACAGGAGAGCATAGCATCTCATGTGTTCAGCTGGAGCCCTCAAGATCAGTCACAGCCCCAGCCTAGGCCCTCCTATCACCACAGGGTCCTGGACTCCTATTACAGATGGTCCACTCATCCACAAGTCACAGAGAATGTCGGAGGTGTGAGGAACTAAGAGATAGACATGAAGCAGCCTGACTGGGGACACACATCCTCAAAGCATGTGTAGACCCAAGCACACATTCCCAGCCTACCATCCTCAGACAGTGCTGACACCACAACACTATCTCTAGAAGGGTGCTGTGGACACTGGAACCATTATGACCTCAGGGTGAGGTCAGGGCCAGCCAGGACAGCATAAGCCTGTTGGTGAGGATAGAGCTGCAACGGGGCCTGTGGGTGGCCTGCTCTGGATCTCAACATGAATGGGCAGCGTTCCGACAGGTCACACAGCCGCAGATCAATTGATAGGCCCTCATCAGCCATGTCCCACAATTCCAGGTCAGTTCAGTCCTGGAAGACATGGGGGAGCCAGAGGCCACCTAGCCCACAGGCACCTGGCTTCTTCACCTTTCAGGGCAACACACCATCTTGGAGGGTGCATCCTGGGGTGGCCATGCTGGCACAGGACCTAGGGGTATCATCTCCAAGAGCAGGCTAAGGGGGACTTGGGGTGGGTCCTGTGCTGTTGCTGCCCTCAGTGTGATAGGAGGAGGGTACCCTTATCAGGAGAGGAGAGGACAGAAACTTCTCATAAGGACCAGAGATAAAGATGGGCAAGGGTCACAACACAGCGTGAGCCGGAAAGTGAACAGCTGGACAGACAGGGATGGGTTGGTGCCTACTTCCGTGTCAGCTTCTTCAGGGCAGAGTGGGAAGAACACAATAGCTTGTGTTTCTACAGACTTGACCCCAAGAAGAGGAGATACTACTGTTCACTCATCTCTCTCTCACACACACACATATACCTACACACATGTGTACATGCATACACACACATATACATATATGTACATTTATGTATATATATACACACATATACACATATGTATATATACACATGCCTGTACATACATACACACAAGTACACATGTATATACATGGGTGTATACACCCATGGGTGTATACACATACATATATATATATATATATATATATATATATATATATATATATATATGTATGTATATACACATAAGTACATATGCATATGCACACAAACGAGGTACCCACAGGATAGCTTCGCCCACAGGCCACAGCCTCAGCCTAACCTTCCAGGTCTGCTGTTTTAAGTTAACTTCTTCCTCTGCCACACGGTCCCCCATATCTTGCTTCTGCCTACAATGTCCAGAGCTCTCTTGTGTGGTCACTTTCCCCTGTGTCCCACCTCATTGCAAATGTGATCCCCATGAGGGGAATTGAGAGTATAGTTGTGACAAACTTTGCTCTGTGCACAGGGCCCAGCTCCCAGAGGCCAGCTTTATGAGGACCCAGTCCACTCTGTACAGTCACAGAGTGCCAAAGACTGGGATTCTCCTCCATACTTGTCCCCTAGAGTTTCTGAGCAGAATTTCCAAATGTGATGATTTCTGAGGAGAGCCAGTTCCTATCTCACTGACAGCCACCCTCCAGCTGAGCATTCACATGGAACATCCTCCTATGGAGGCACTAACCCTGTGCTTGGGCCCCATCCTCAGGACCCATCTTAACCCCAATCATTTGGAAGGTTCAACTCCCAAGGATACATGGTGTAATGAAGCTTTCACCTGAGCCCTGGAGCAAGGAGAGAAGTCTGACCATAGCAGGGCAGCTCCACAGCCCTGGCCAGGTGCCTGCTGCCCACTCTCTGCACAACTTTAGAACAGTTTCTGCCCAAGTTTGTCCCCAGAACCAGGGAAATAATCCCCCTACCCAAGGGCATCCTGCTATATCCAGAGGGGGAAGCAGGAAACACACAAGCCAGAGGTGTCTGCTCTCAGGCAGCGCCCATGCTAGCTGGGTTAATATGCTGAAGGCTGTTACAGGCCTCCATCTAAAGATCCAGAGGGCCTGGGGTTGCCTCGGAGATGAGAATTGGTAGGATACTGTCAGTCATACCTCACAAGCTGAGAAGTGGTAGAAAATTATGTAGGGTGAGGGTCAGGCTGAAGTTTCAGACAAGCTTGTCAAGATGACACCTGAGTAAGACTTGAAAGGAGTGTGTGGCTAGGAGCGAGAGAGATGGTTCAGCATTTAAGAGTGTGCGCTGCTCTTGCAACATCTGGCTCTCAAGCAACCACATCAGGGGACTCACATCTTCTGTAACTCCAGCTCCAGGCAATCCAACACCTTTTTCTGGCCTCTGCAGTCATATGTACACATATACACATATCAAGTCGTTTAAATTAAAAAACAAAATACCAGAAGGGCAGTGGTAGGGAGTGGGGTGACCTCCAGATAGAAAGGAACAGCTAGTGCAAATGTCCTGAGGTTGTAACTTGCCTGGTGGTTTAGAAACAGCCGGAGCTCAGTGGACTAGGGTGGAATGAGCAGGAAGCAGTATGAAATGCAATCCGACAGGGTGGGATCTGCTCTCTAGGTTTTGTCTGTTTTTCTCCATTTCCTGTACAGACTTACAAATAGACCACAAAATTGTCCTAGACCACAAATAAGACAAGAAACAGCTCAGTCTCCAATTTCCCACACAGCCTGGTAGCGGACGAGCTCCCAGCCACACTCAGCCCAGGAGCCACCAACCAATGTTACCTTTTCCAGCATATCAGAAAAATAACATGGAGTATCGCCTTGGGGTCTGGCTTCTTCCCACGTGCCACACTGTGTTTCCGATGTCTTGTACCATTATCGGCCTGCTTTACCGGAAGTCTGGTACCATTATCGGCCTGCTTTACCGGATGTCTGGGGTGCGCTGCTGCTTTTTTTTTTTATGTTTTTTTTTCTTTTATTAGATATTTTCTTCATTTACATTTCAAGTGTTATCCAGCTAGTTCCCTATATCCTCCCCCTTCCCGGCCCTGCTCCCCTACCCACCCACTCCCACCCCTTGGCCCCTGCGTTCCCCTGTATTGGGGCATATAAAGTCTGCATAACCAAGGGGCCTCTCTTCCCACTGATGGCCAACTAGGCCATCCTCTTCTNTAGTTCATGGTTATTCTTCCACCTATAGGGTTGAAGACCCCTTCAGCTCCTTGGGTACTTTCTCTAGCTCCTTCTTCCTTGGGAACCCTGTGTTCCATCTAGTAGCTGACCGTGAGCTTCCACCTCCATGTTTGCCAGGCATTGGTATATTTTCCCCTGAGACCTCTATATCCGGGCCCTTTCAGCACCATCTTGCTGCTTTTTTACAAAGCACATTTACATGCTTTGTGGTTTTAGCTGTTGTAAGTCAGGCACTATTAAATGCTTGTGCAAGGATTTGTATGTGTCTCTAACGACCGAGTAAACACACACAGCTGGGGTGCCTAAGTCCCGTGCACACTGTGCGTTCAATTTCACCCAACTCTTTAACCCAAGTGTTGAGATTGTAGCACCCCCACCCCAGACTTCCTGCTTCCACACATCTACGGTTTTTAATGTATTCAGTTTTCCTGGTATTATTTTAGGGGTGCAAAGAACTTCCCCTGCCAGGCTTTGGTTTGGGGGTGGGGGGTTTTTTCTGTCCTTCAGAGGGACATGTGGCTCCGTCCATCCGCTGCTCTGCTCTCCGCTGCTCCCCACAGGTGGCTGCCCCGTCCACTGTTTTGCCTGTGATTTGTTCAATTGTCTGTGTGTGTGGGTTTGGCTCGGAGTTCTCCATCTATCTGGGACCCACCCTCTGTTACCTGTGTGATCAGCAAGGATTGCTTCCAGGCTCTGCAGCTCCACCTCGCCTTCTGGATACCCTTCCACACACTCCGTTTCTATTAAATCAAGTATCTATATTTTTCTTTTGTGGTTGCATAACGCTTTTGCCACCTCTGAGAAGTCTTTGTCACTCAAAGTCATGAAAGTGGGATCTTCCTGTTTCCTTCTAGAACTTTGAAGAATTCAATCTTTCTTTTAACTCCATGCTGTTTGGGGGGTTTATTTTAGGCATGTGTTTAAAATATAGATAGGGGCTGCTTTGTGAGCATGTATCTGAGTGTTTCATTGAGATATGCTGGCAAATCCGGCCTGCCTTTCCTATTGGAATTGCTTTTGCATATTTGTCAAAACTCATTTGCCCTGGTCTGGGAAGTTGCTCAATGGTTGGTGCACTTGTCTAGCAATTTGGATCTTCAGAAACCCATGGGTATGCCGGATGGTCATGGCAGCCTGCCTGTAGTTCCAGTCTTCAAAGAAATGTCTTTGTTGAGAAATTATCTTGTTAATCGAACCTGCACACTGCGGGGGGGGGGGGGGGATACCATCCTTACCATCCTCACAGTACAATGTTTAATGGATGTCATGAAGATGCCCTTGCCTCATTCTTAATCGGGAAGGAAGAGCGTGCCTTTCATGGTTAAATGTGACAGGAGCTGGGGTGGGAGTATGCTCTTGGGATCCATTTGACAGGAGTCCTCTTGTGATTTCCTTGTTGCATTTTTCAAACCAGTTCTCTGCCTCTGTTGAATGAGACTTTGGTCTGTTGGTGTGGGAAGTTACATTGATTGCCTTGAATTCTCAAGAGGAGCCGCACCTGGAGATGGGAGGCGAGGCATTCCCTATGTTTTTAAGAATGCTTGTGTCCTTAGAGGAAGTGTATGAGGCTACACTTTCCTTTTTTGCAAGTTCACTGTTGGCCAGGTGTGGCGACGCACAACTTTAATTCCAGCACTCAAGGAAGCAGAGGCAGGTGGCTCTTGTGTGTGTGTGTGTGTGTGTGTGTGTGTGTGTGTGTGTGTGTGTGTGTGTGTGGCTCTTCCAGGTCCCAGGCCTGAACAGTGAGACCCTGTCAGGAAGAAGAGATGCAAAGAGCAGACTTGAGTATCTCACAGGATGAGTTGGACTGTTTTATTTATTCTCTTTTCTAGATAAATGTCAATATGATTTCTCCCCCAAACACTCTGTGAAAAGTAAGAGGCTGGTAGGCCTGAAGTGTTCACTGTAGGACATTTCAATATAAAATAATTTTTTATCATATATGAGTTTTGTTATTTGTCTCTAGAATGAATGTTAGCATTTTATGGCCTTAAGTTTCTGTACAATCTGTTTACATTGTCATCCCAGTTTGAGTAAAGTTATGCATTCTATTCCTTTATCACCCTACAAACACCTATAAGATGCATAGGTAGGCACCACTCTATTTTAAATTAATCGTTTGTATCCTCTCCTTTTTGCTTTTATTTATTTATTTATTTGCTCCAATAAACCCACAAGGGATTTATCAGTGAACTTGGCTTTTCAAAGAAACAGTATCCGGCTTTGTTGTTTTTCTCTGTCTTGGAAGGGGTTCATTTTTTATTTTGAAATTTTTGTTCAAACAGCATATTTTGATAATATTTTCCCCTCCCCTAACTCCTTCCATATCCTCTGCTGTTTCTTTGTTTGTTTCTGATTGCTTATTATGGTCAGTTCTCTCCTTCCACCCTGTGGGCCTTGGGGATTGATCTCAGGTCATCTGGCCTGATTAAAATGTCCTCACCGCTCAGGCACGGCGCCAACCCTCTAGTTCTTGCTGTTTTCTTTCCTTAGATTTAATATGTTCTGTTTTATTTTTACAGATAGAATCCCAGTCCCTGGAGATTTGTTTATTTTATGTGTATGAGTGTTTTGTCTGTGCACTGCATGCATGCCTGGTCCCCACAGAGTTCAGACGAGGGTGTCAGATACCCCTGAAACTGGAGTTGTGAGCCAACATGTCAGTCCTAGGAATCCAACCTGGCACTTGTGCACGAACAAGTGCTCATCTCTCCAGCACATGTTTTGTTGTTTTTGTTTTTAAGACTGGCTCTCACTATGTAGCACAGGATAGCCATGAACTCATAATTCCCCTGCCTCGGCCTTGTGAGTATGGATTACAGCTGAGCCCTGCCCCTCACAGCATGAATACAGTTCATGCAGGACACACAGACCTGATCTTCCTCCCTTCCTTTTGGCAGTCTTTGCTGCTAGACGGCAGTGTTTGAATCACTTGCACTCCATGTGACCGTTGCTGTAACTTGCTGTCCTTGACCCGTGTCCTTCATTGTCTTTTTGCAGTTCTGACTTTGGGTTGATGTCCTTCTTTGTCATCGCTTAGGTATTTATAGTACAAGTTGTGTCACGTCACTTACCGTTGTCACCCTGCCAGAGCTGTCAACACATCATTACGACTCTCCCCTGATCTTACACTGATGTTATATATTTTAATTCTACATGTGTTACGAGCCCACAGTGCATTATTTCACGGTAAATATTTTAAATGAGCAGAGACCTTTTCTCCTCGGCTGCATATTTAAGCCTCTCCAGTGTTCTTTATCCTGCTACTTCCATACATGGATCTGTCAGTCTCCTGTCTGGGGGAGGGGAGTTCCTCTAACACTGTCTGTGGTCCGGGTCTCTAAAGATGAGTTCATGAGGGGGTGGGGGGGGGGGTCGCATGGACAAGTGTATGAAAAGTGCCTTATCTCACCTGAAGGTTTCAAAGATATGAGTAGAGTCTTCTAGATAGCTGAGGTTCCACCACCACCCCTCACCCCTGTTCCTGCTCTTCTGTTTTGCATGATTCTAATAGGGGCACTGCCACCCTGGTTTCCTTTCATATCTTTGTTGCCCTTCATGGTTTTTGGGTTTTTTTTTTTTTGGTTTGGTTTTTCTTGCCTTTGGATTCAAGTGGCATTTTTCTGAATATCATTTGGTGTCTTCTTTGTGTCTCTTTGCTCGCAGCAAAGTCCTAGATGAGTGGATCAGTGGTCTTTATCAAACCTGGAAAGCAGTAAGAGATCCTAAGTTGGCCCCACAGCTTAAAACTCTGCTCCATCTTGTCTAGTCTGCTGTTGGAGTCACCGCTGGAGTCTTCATCTGAAGCATGATTCTCGTCCTTCTTATTGCTTCCCTTTCTTTCCTTAGCCTCCTTATGTCTCATTCTACCAAGTTGAATATAACTGTTTCAGTGACCTTGTCCACTGATTTTTGTGACTCCTGCATTGGTATGCATCTGCTTGTTTGTGACAGGACTGCACACTGTAGCCCCAGCTAACCCAGAACTTGCTATGTAGACCAATCTTGCTAAGATGTCCACCCACCTCAGTCTCCCTAACATTGGGTGTACCTCATGCTTAGCCTTCCAAATTGACTATGGTCCATTAATTTTCTTCTCTTTGTGGACTGTTTCTTGCTATGTTGCATTTCTGGTAAATTTCAAGTGACTGCCAGTAACCATGAACTAGGCCTTGCTCCATATGCTGCTGTTCCTGCACACATAAAGATTCTTCAGCTCTGTCTGTTAAAACAGCTGGTCTCCTCGAACCTTGCTTTTTGGAGCTTTGACGGGGAGAACAAGAGCATCCTTGCTTGGGTAGATTCTCTCCTGTAATTGATGTGACTCCTTAAAGACTTCATTGTACAGATGGGAAAGGAATGCTTTCTAGCCCGGTATCAGCTCCAAAGCTTCCTCTGCTCCTACCCTTCAGGCACCAAGGTCAGATGAAGATGGGGTTGGAAGGGGGCTCTGGAGACCTTCAGATTTCCTCCTGGGCCTCCTACCCTCAAACACTAACCACTGAGGTCCCCCCACATTTCCACCTCCAGGTCAGCAGGCTTTCCCGCTCTCCACTGGGAACTAGGTGTGTCTCAGCAACCAGCTTTCACAACCTGAAGCTCACCCTGTAGACTTCCATTTCTCGGACGATCATTGTCCCGTACCAATGGTGTCTACTGGTGACCACGATCTTCTATCTCTTCTACCAACTTCTGATTTCATAAGGCAAGAAGGAAATCTGGCTCTGGTGGCTCCATATCATGGGTACACAGGTGGCAGGGATCAGAAAGATGGTGTTACAAGAGTCACATGTGAAACAATGAGTACATAAAGCATTTGAGACTGCTACCTTCTGGTATAAGCATGATAGCTGTCTTTTTAAAAAAACACTCATGATGGCTGCTTTATAATACGCCTCGTGGTCTTGTTCAGTCTGCAGGCATGGTTAGCCTCCTCGCCTAGCCTAGAACAGGCCTTCCCCATAGGAAATGTGTGGAACTGAGAATTATATATGAACTAGCAGATGGCAGTTGTGAAGCAGGGAACAGAAGCCAATATGGAGGAACTAGACTTGGGCAGCATCCAAAGCCAGAGGGCCTTTTTCTTTAGGCCCTTTATGGTAACTGCCAGTCTAGGGAGATACTTTGTACCCTTTTACAAAGCATAAAGCCCTGTGTTACCTGTGCTCTTGCCACTACTGCTCCTGCAGATCTGCCCACATACATGGAGACCCCTCAGGGGATATCTGGGTAGGCAGGCTATTACATATGCTGCTCCGAAAACCCTGGCTATCCAAGTCAATATGAGAGAGAGAGAGAGAGAGAGAGAGAGAGAGAGAGAGAGAGAGAGGCAAGCACTGGGATGAGCCACTCTGAGCCCTTCTGAACTCCTAGTGTGTCTGTCTGTCTCCCTGTTGAGCCAAGCCACCTACTCCAGACCTTAAACTTCTCCATTCAAAAGAAACTTTTACAAGACCCCAGGGATACAGAAATATACAATAGGTATACAAGCTAAACATCCCCAAAGACAGGTGTATACAACAGGCCTGCAAGTCAAACACAGGCTGATCATAAAACCACAAAGCATTTTCTCTTAATCAATTATTTGGTGTGTAGGATCTTACCATTTATTAAAGATGAAAGCAAATTAGTTACTAATGCGATGGATGTGCTTGTTTGTCTAACACAATACAATCCAAAGTTACACTAATTTGATGCTTACATGATGAGTAATGCCAGGAGGGAACTGACTATTCAAAGTTCATTTTCCATGATACAGTGTGCAGTACAAAATGCGTGGGTGGTATGTTCAGGACCTAGGCTGTGGTGAAGTCACACAATGCAGCACAGGCAAACACTTTCAGAAATATCCCCAAATCACGGTATGTTTGATTTTGAATTTGTTTTTGGTGTTGCACGTTCAGAAATATTTGACTGTTATCAAATCTTTTGAGGCTCCAACATGCAGTTACATGACCCCTAAACAGAAGGACAGACACATGGAAAGCCATTGCCGAGCCTGATCCAGAGTGAGCCATGCCCATGTGCCCCACAGGTGACCACACATAAGTGCATGTGATGTTGACACACAGAACTTGCTCCATTTCAGAATCTTCTCCCACGTTTCTCCTTCCAAGAAGGAGTCCTCGACATGCACCGAGGAACCTTACGACTGTGCCTCCCGGGACAGAGAGTCCCACGCTGCCACCATCCTGTGCAGATCCAAGAGCAGCCAGACTTCCCTGGAACACCAGTTCTTTATGGAGGAGGCCTACAACTCAGGTGAGGGTAGCCGGACAACAGGTCCCTCCCAGTCCCTGCACTGGAAGTAGTCCTGAGGATGAGGAGTAGAAGGAGCTCCTCTCTAGGACTTTGTGTATCGCAAAGGGCTGCAGACGTGCCCAGCTGTCTATGAAGCCTCCGGGCTTGTTCTTGCCTCCTGAAGCACCAACAAAGTAAATTTTTGTTTGTTTGTTTGTTTTTCTTTTGAGACAGAGTTTCTCTGTACAGCCCTGGCTGTCCTGGAACTCACTTTGTAGACCAGGCTGGCCTCGAACTCAGAAATCCGCCTGCCTCTGCCTCCCGAGTGCTGGGATTAAAGGCGTGCGCCACCACGCCCAAAGTAAATTTTTAAAAAATGCCCTCTCCTCCTCCCAGCCACACCTCCTCCTCCCCACACCCCTTAGCCACACCTCCTCTTAGCCACACCTCCTCCTAGCCATACCTCCTCTTAGCCACACCTCCTCTTAGCCACACCCCTCCTCTCCAACCACACCATTTACACCTCAGAGCATCAGCTTAGACATGCACCTCTCTTTCTGGAATGCTTCCCTCTTCATTCCAATGCCAAAGGGTATCAGGTAACACCTAGATAAGACAGTTGGAAAAGAAAAACAAAGAATTTGTATATGGAAGGATAAAGAAATGATTTTTAATGGATTTATGATTATCTGGGTGGATATATTGCTAAATGGATCAAAATATGTATTAATAGCTAGTAGCTAGTTAGGTGTAGAGTGGGTGGACTTTGGAGTTACCTGAGTAAATGGGTGCTTAAATAAATATAAAATGAGCAAACACGAGATGAAGAGCTAGATCACTGAATATATAGACATTAGGATGGATTGATGGGTGGGTGGGTAGAAATGGGTGAATGAATATTAGAATAATAATAGTAATAATAATAATAATATGAATGAGAGAAAGAGAATTTGCTGATGAGAATGTATTCCTGCTCTGTCCCATCTTAAACCCCGTGAAGGACCACGTAAAAAGCGAGACTATCCGACGACTTCCCAATGTGCCTGGCTCTCGCTTTCATAATATGCTTGCCCCTCCTTACCCACCCAACCCCCTGCCACAGTGTGACCTCCCAAAGGCCCGTCATCCTCACATCCTTCTTCTCATCTTTAGCCATCTGCTTCAAGATGCTCCGAGACATAGGCACCTCAGATCTTCTCCAAATCAAGTACATCACCAAGAAGATAAAGAAGATGGCTCGGAGCTGCCCCAACCTGGTGATGGAAACCATCCATGACTACTTCAAAGACAATCCAGAGGTGGTGTTGCTTAGGCCCCTGTGGCAGATGTGGAAGCATAGGGAGGCCCTGGACCCTAAGTGGCACTCAAACCCTGAATCCTACATGGGAAAGTTGCATTACTCTGGCAAAAATCTCAATCTCCTTGTGGGCCGCTAGGCTAAGTAGGGAGGTAGGGAAATGTGCCCAGTTACCTTTACCATGCTCAGAGCACACTCGTGAGGTAGAGGTTATGACTCTCATAGATGAGGAACTATGGCTTGGGAAAGAGGAGGATTTGCCTAAGGTCACAGAACCAGTAAATGATAGAAACTGGTGGGCAGGTGGGAGGTGGACAGTCGGATGAATGATGGATTGATGGGTGTATGGGTGGATATAGTGGATACAGAGGAGATAGGGTTGGGTGGGTAGATTGGTGGGTAGATAGCTATATCGACTGATGAAGAGGTGGGTTGATATAGGGAGGGGAGGAGGAAAATATGGGTAGTGAGTACACGTGGAGATGGAAGCAGTCATTTATGAATACTTGAATGCATAAATGCATTAGTGCATGGATGAGGAAAAGCTGCCCACGTGTTGATGAAGACCTCATTTTGAAGGTAGAGTGTTTAAATCCACAGCAGACCCTTGAGGACCAATATGCTTGTCCTCCTCTCGAGTCTGTAGGCCAGGCTCAGGGTTAGCACATGGCAGGTGTCTCCTAAGAATTGTCAAGTGGATGTGTCCATGTGTGCTCCCTCCCTCGGGGCTCCTTTCCTATCCTCTCCACAGTGTTTTCCTTGGCCTACCCTGTCACTGTCAGACACACCGTGGTCTCAGTCTAACCTCTGTCCTCCACAGATCTCCTGCCGACACACATTCCAGCTCTTCCAGGTCTTGGTAGCAGTCATTGGAGTCCTTGATGTCTTGGAAGAGACCTGGCAAAAATGCTTCATGCAGCTGGCCCTGGAGCACATGACCAAGTCCACGGTAGGCCACCCACTCATAGCACAGAGGCTGGCTCCCCAAGGGCTTCCCGAAGGCCTTTAGTCAGTTGCCTGGGGTCCAAACCATGTAGCTATGGAGTTTCTGAGCTTTCCCATCCATGTGTTTCTGTATGTTCTTGTCCTTGAAATGGCCTCTTCAGCAAAACCATCTCATATAGAACCCTGCTAGACCCATATACAAAACCCAACCGTCTGGCTGCAGCCCCACTCCCTTTCAGGATGTCTCTTCCTACCCATCCCTTCCCCAATGCCGATACACCAGCATCTGGAAAAACTGTTGCCTGTCTCACCTATTCCTCAGACCCCAACCCTTGAGCTCCTGCCTCTTGGGTATCTGCTTGATGGAGACATACAAGCTTAGGACTCAGCTGCCCCAGCCCATCAAACCAGGTGTGAACCAGAAATATCAATAGCCACCCCCACACACACCATTATGTAAGCTATAATGGCCTCCAGGGGCCTGAGACAGGTGGTTTTTCTCTAGATCCACTGACCCCAGGGAGCCCCATTTTGAACTGCTTTATACACACAGCACAAATTTTGTTCAGAGAACAATGCCTGTCACCAAGGTATACCACACTCTAAGCTACAGCCTTCTACCAATGAGCCCAGGTCCTTCATATGTCCTGTTTTCCCTCCAAGAGCCCAGCATGGTTTTGCCTTGCACGCTCCAGACTTGTACCCTGAGTCTAATCACAGAGCCGTGATCATGGCCATGTATCCTCAGTCTGGAAGCAGTATCCATCTGATTCCAGAAAACTGCTGAGCATCCTGTACTGATGACAGCGTCCCTCTGCTCTGGGTCGATGCTGGTACACAGAACTCCCTCTCCAAGCTTCTCGCTCCCGCCCCACCTCCTACCCCATCTCTCTGGACTAAAAGTTCACAGCATTGCCAATCTCCCACCAAGCATTGCAATGCTGCATCTAAACCTTTTGGGAGCAAACAGCTCTGCCTTTATTAGGAAAGACTCATTGTACACAACAAGGGGATTTGCTACAACACACAGAAACACGTGCGTCGTGCAGGTTGCTTTTATCACACCCTTGTTCTTCCTTCTTGCACCAACTACCACTAACCAATTGTCTTCCTCTCGCAAGCAGTCTCCCAGTCCATTTTCATATTTTTTAGCATAGTGTTTAATCTAGACTCCAGGTATAAGATGAGACAAGTGACATCCATCTTCCCTCTCCTGGCTTATTTCATTTCATCTTCTGTTACATCTATTTTCCTGCAGAAATGGAATCAGACAAACATCCTTTGTGTGTCTGAATAAAAGCCTGCTGTGTGTTTAGGCTGTGTTTTCTTTATCCATTCATCTTCGGATGGAGAACAAGGCTAAGTCCATACCCTGGCTGTTGCAAACAGTGCCACATAAACATGGATATGCACATGTCTCTGTGGCAAGTTGACTTAAGACCCAGGAATGGTAAAGGTGGGTCATGTGGCACATCTCCTTTCAGTTCTTCGAGGAACGGTCAGACTTTTTCCCTCAGGTGCTGCTCAAGTATAATTGCACCAACTAACATTGCATGAATCCCACCCACCACCACCATCCTCACCAGGACTTGTCTGTCTTCTTGTTGGTGCCCTGTGCTGCATAGATTTTATTGTCAACTTGGCATAGGCTAGAATCCAACTGGGAAAAGAAATCTCCTTCAAATTGGCCGGAGTATGTTCTTTGGGGCATTGGCTGGACTACTGATGGATGTAGGAAGGCCCAGCCCACTGTGGGCAGTACCATCCCTAGGCAGAAAGATAGCTGAACATAAGACAGGTGACTGGAGCAGCAAGCAGTGTGCCTGCATGGTTTCGGCTTCAGTTCCTGTTTGAGTTCCTGCCCTGACTTCCCGCATAAGCCAAATAAAGCCATTTCTACTCTAAACTGATTTCAGTCAATGAGTGCTCTATCATAGGAGCATATAGGCAAACTATAACACAGCCACTCTCTGTAGGATGATAGGGAATCTCGATGTGGTTCTGACTTGGATTTCCCAGAGGGCTAAAGATGTTGTACTTTTTTCTTTCAGACGCTTATCGACCATTTGTGCTACTTCTTTTGAGAACTGCCTGCTCAATTCATTATTGGATGATTTGTCTTTTGGTGTTTAATTTTCTTAGCTCCTTAAATGCTCCCGATATTAATCCCCAGTCAGATGAATAGCTACCAACGATTTCCCCCCCCATCCTGCGGGCTGACCTTTCACCCTGGTAATTGTTTCTTTTGCTGTGCCAAAGCTTTTTAATTTCATGCAATCCCATTTGTCAATTCTTGCAGTTGTTTCCTGAGCTATTAGAGTCCCTTTCAGAAAGTCCTTGCCTGTGCCTATGTGAGCGGGAATTCCTGGAAAGAAGCTGTGTCTGCAGAGCCTGATTAACTGACTTCAGCCATGTGGAGAGTACAGAACAGTGCAAACCCAGAGCTTAATTGCAGTTTATCGTGGGCTATCTTTAGCCTACTAAACAGCCATTCCCTGCCCTCCTCTGCATGAGAACAAAGACTCCATCACCAAGAGATAAAGCCAGACCTGATATTCTAGCAGATTTAAAAAAAAAAAAAACCTTTAGAATGTATTAATTTATCAAAACCCGACATTTTCACCAACCAAAGGGATGAGATGTTATCAGATAGCAGCTAAGGCCAACAGCAGAGTTCTATCTCTATTTAGCCTGTCCTCTACCCACCAACCTACTTGGAAAATACCTCCACTATGGCTTTCCTCCACTATGACTTTCTTTTGTTCTGTCACTATAGAAAGTTCATAAGAAATTCGACCTGCCTGGGACACGGAATTTAGAGAAGACTAAATCTGTGTTCTGGAGCTACAGTCGCTCATACTCGGCTCCAAAATAAGCCCTCCTTTATCATAACCCTTTGAGTCGAGAGCTCTGTTTGTGTGTCAACGCCTGTATCTTGAATTATTTCCCCTATTTTTTTTTCTTCTTCTAGCAGTTTCAAGTTGTCAGGTCTTATGTGAAGGTCTTTGATCCGTCATAAATTGAATTTTATTCAGGGTGAGAGGTAGTGATCTAGTTTAAGATTCCCTTCTGGGGATGACCTTTTTTTTCCAACACCATTTGTTGGAAGCCATTCTTTTCTCCAACATATATATTTGGTATATTTGCTGTAGTGGGTTTATTCTGGGAGTCTCTACTCTATTCCATTGGTTGATGTATCTGGTTTTGTATCAGCTACACTCTGGTTCTGGTTCTGTGGCCCTGTGGTATAATTTGAATACATTTGCCATTGCTGTCAATGCTTAGGGTTCTTTTAGCATGCAGCATATTCTGTGATTCCATATTAATTTAAGGATGTGTTCTCTTTCTGTGAAGAACATCATTAAATTTTCATGGGGCAGTACTGATTCTCTGGACTGCTTTTGGTAATGTAGCCATTTTCGTATTATTAATCCCATCCATCCATTAACAGTGAAAGACCTGTCTTCTGGTGCCTTGGAATTCCTTAGGCAGTATTTTAAAGTCTTGATGCTATAAGTCTCTTTCTTCCTTTGTTAGGTTTATGTTTGGTTTTCATTACTGCTTTTGAGGCTATTGTAAATAAGATTTGTCTTCTTGCTTGCTTGCTTTCTTAGCATGTGTATTATCAGTATAAGGGCATTACTGAGATATAGAAAACCTCTGATTTTTGATAAGTGTTTGCCAGATCGAAGAGTTTTCTAGTGGTGTCTTTAGGGGTTTTGGCGTAGAGTAGTGGTTCTCCACCTGTGAGTCACAACCCTGTTGGGGGTCGAACAACCCTTTCTCACAGAGGTCGCATATCAGATATTTACATTACAGTTCCTTGCAGTAGCAAAACTACAGTTATGAAGTAGCAATGAGACAGTTTTATGGTTGGGGGGGTCACCAGAGCTTGAGGAACTGAATTAAAGGGTGGCAGCTTCAGGAGGGTTGAGAACCACTGGCGTAGAGAATCATGTAGGATGGAGGTCATTTGAACTCTTAATCTCTTCCTGTCACTTGTTTCTGTATCTTAACTTTGTGCACTCACAAGTGATTCAAGCTCTACACGGGACACAGGTGTGAAGAGTCAACGTGTTTATCTTGCTCTTGATTTCAGGGGGAGCGCCGTCAGCCGTCTTCATTTGTTGGATGTTCACTGTAGATTGGAATGTACTGCCTGTGTTATGTTGAGGTGTGCTCCTTCTAGGCCTAGCTTCTTCAGAGCTTTGGTGATGAAAGGATGTGAATGTTTTCATGTCAATGCATATGATCGTGTGATATGATCATAGTGATTTCCATCCCTCATTCTATTTATATCCAATAGACACTTTCACCATTTCCGTGTGTTAGACTATCCCTGAAGTGAAGCCAACTTGATTATGGTGTGCGATTTCCCTTGATTACTGTTCTATTGCTATGAAGAGATTCCCACGACCAAAGCAACTGAGAACAAAGTCCCCCAAGAAAGCATCTAATAGGGGGACTGCTTACAGGTTCAGAGAATTAGTCTGTTGCCATCATGACAGAGAACATGGGGGCAGAAAGGCAAATATGGTTCTGGAGAAGTAGCTGAGCGCTTTGCATCCAGATACATAGGCAGCAGGCAGAGAGAGAAAGACTGACCCTGGAATGGGCTTTTGAAACTGCAGAGCCCACCCCTTGCAACATACCTCTTCCAACAAGGACACACACACCTCCTAATCCTTCCCAGCAGTCCACCTGGGAACCAAACATGCAAACGTGAACCTATAGGAGATAATCTCATTCCAACCACCACAGTCCATTCCCTGCCCCCCCCCCACAGGCTTATAGCCATATCATAATGCAAAATGCCTTCAGACCGGCTTCCAGAGTCCCCTTTGTCTATTACAGTCTCAACATTGTTTAAAGCCCAGCATTTCTCCTGGGACTCAAAGGAATCTCTTAGCTGGAACTCTCTGTAAAGCAGATCACACACTTCAAACGTAGAATGTCACAGAATATACATTAAATTCCAAAACGGGAGAGAAGGGAGCATAGTGAGGAGATACTGGGCCAAAGCAAATCCAACAGCCAGCCGGGCAAATGCCACATTCTGCATCTCCATGTCCAACGTCAAAGGGCTCCTCGGAACTCCAATCTGCTCCAGCTTTGTTGACTGCCACACAGTTCTCTCTCTTGGGCGGGTTCCAGGCCCAGTCAGCCGCTCTCCTTGGCAGCTATCCCATGGCTCTGGCATCTCCAACAGCTTGAGGTCTCCAACACAACCCAGGCTTCTCCTTCAAAGCTTCACACAATGGCCTCTCCAGGTGTCCATGGAAGGACTTCCCTGACACATGCCCGCCTAGAGCAGCTTTCCCTAACTAGAGAGAAAAATTCCATGACCCCTTCCCCATACTCTTTACTCTGAAACCAGAAGCACATGGCCAAAGTGACCGAGTTCTCCTGCTAGCTGGGGCTGAGTTCTGCTAGCTGGTGCTGGAGCCTGGGCGGCTCCTTGAGTTACATTTGTATCAGTTTTCCTCTGTTGGTGGTTTCATTTGCTACTTCAGCTTTCCTTTAATTCCTTCTCACAAACTGAAAGTTCAGCTAGCTGGGATCTTGCCAAGTTTAGCCCTCTTTTTATTCCCTTTAGCATCAGACTTTTCTTTACACATTTTATCTCCTTCAGCCCAGGACTTCACCACATTTCCTTATGCCCCTTTTCTCCTCAAAGTGTGCTTTCTCCATTTCTCGTTACCCTGTTTTCCCTTTTGCATTGTAGATCTACATAAAGGTGGGCACTAATAATGACAGGGCATACAGGATGCAGTCAGTACTAAGGTCTTGAAATCTCTTCTGCCAGTGGCATTAACCCAAAACTCTTCAATTTAGCCTCTTGAAGATTTTTAGGACAAGGGCAAAAATCAGCCCCATACTTTGCCAAAATATCACAAGAATGGTCTGTAATATTCTTCTCTGAAACTTCCTGAGCTGGGCCCCAATACTGCATGTCACCCTCAGCACCACTGTCTTTCAAGTTCTTACTATAGTCCTGTAAGCTCCACTTATCACATTCCTCCACGTTTCCAGTCCCAAGTCCCCAAATCTTCCATATTCCTCCAGACAACAGCATGGTCAGGCCTGTCCGTAATACTCTACTCCCTAGTCCCAACTTCTGTCTTAGTCACTGTTGCTGTGAAGAAACACCATAACCAAGGAAATTCTTATAAAAAAAAAATAAAGCATTTAATTGAGGGACTTGCTTACATTTTCAGAGGGTTAGTCCATTGTCATCATGGTGGGGAGAATTGTGGCAGGAAAGCAGACATAGTGCTGGAGAAGTAGAGAGAGACCTTGGACTTGCTGTTGACTTTTGAAACCTCAAAGCCCATCTCCAAAAAAAAAAAAAAAATCACCTCTTCCAATAAGGACACACATCTTCCAACAAAGGCACACTTCTAATCCTTCCCAACTGTCTTAGTGTGGCTAAGGGTTCATCTATGTTGTTGATTTTCTCAAATAACCAGCTCCTGGTTTTGTTGATTCTTTTTTTTTCCTCTGCTCGCTCCTCTCGACCCGCTTGCTCTGGCCGGCTCTGCTCGCTCAGGCCAGCCCCGCTCGCTCCAGCTGTTAGTTTTGTTGAGTCTTTGTATAGTTCTTTTTGTTCCTACTTGTTTGATTTCAGCCCTGAGTTTGATTATTTCCTGCCATCTACTCCTCTTGGATGTATTTGCTTCTTTTGTTCTAGAGCTTTCAGGTGTGCTGTCAAGCTGCTAGTGTATGCTCTCTCCAGTTTCTTTTTGGAGGCATACAGAGCTGAGTTTTCCTCTTAGCACTGCTTTCATTGTGTCTCATAAGTTTGGGTATGTTTTGCCTTCATTTTCATTAAATTCTAAAAAGTATTTAATTTCTTTATTTCTTCCTTGACCAAGTTATCATTGAGTAAGGTGTTGTTCAGTTTCCATGTGTATGTGGGCTTTATGTTGTTTTTGTTGAAGACCAGCCTTAGTCTGTAGTGATCTGGTAAGATGCATGGAATTATTTCCAATTTCTTCTATCTGTTGAAGCCTGTTTTGTGACCAAATACATGGTCTGTTTTGGAGAAGTTGCCATGAAGTGCTGAGAAGAAAGTATATCCTTTTATTTTAGAATGAAATCTTCTATAGCTATCTGTTAAATCCATTTGGTCCATAACTTCTGTTAGTTTCAATGTGTCTCAGTTTAGTTTGTGTTTTCATGATCTGTCCATTGCTGAGAGTGGGATGTTGAAGTCTCCCACTATTATTGTGTGAGGTGCAATGTGTGCTTTGAGTTTTAGTAAAGTTTCTTTTATGAATGTGGGTGTCCTTGCATTTGGAACATAGATGTTCAGAATTGAGAGTTCTTCTTGGTAGATTTTTCCTTTGATGAGTATGAAGTGTCCTTCCTTAACCTTTTTGATAACTTCTGGTTGAAAGTTGATTTTATTCATATTAGAATGGCTACTCCAGCTTGTTTCTTGGGACCATTTGCTTGGAAAATTGTTTCTATCCCTTTACTATGAGGTAGTGTCTGTCTTTGTCACTGAAGTGTGTTTCCTGTATGCAGCAAAATGTTGGGTCCTGTTTATGTATCCAGTCTGATAGTCTATGTATTTTTATTGGGGAATTGAGTCCATTAATGTTAAGAGATATTAAGGAAAAGTGATTGTCACTTCCTGTTATTTTTGTTGTTAGAGGTGTTTATGTGGCTATCTTCTTTTAGGTTTGTTGAAAGATTACTTTCTTGATTTTTTTAGGGTGTAGTTTCCCTCCTTGTGCTGGTGTTTTCCATCTATTATCCTTTGTAGGTCTGGATTTGTGAAAAGATATTATGCAAATTTGGTTTGTCATGGAATATCTTGGTTTCTCTCTCTATGGTAATTGAGAGTTTTGCTGGGTATAGTAGTCTGGACTGGCATTTGTGTTCTCTTAGTTTCTGTATAACATCTGCCCAGGATCTTCTAGCTTTCACAGTCTCTGATGAGAAGTCTGGTGTAATTCTGATAGGTCTGCCTTTATATGCCACTTGACCTTTTTCCCTTACAGCTTTTAATATTCTTTCTTTGTTTAATGCATTTGATGTTTTGATTATTATGTGACAGGAGGAATTTCTTTTCTGGTCCAGTCTATTTGGAGTTCTGTAGGCTTCTTGTATGTTCATGGGTGTCCCTTTCTTTAGGTTAGCAAAGTTTTCTTCTATAATTTTGTTGAAGATATTTACTGGCCCTTTAATTTGGGAATCTTCACTCTCTTCTATACCTATTATCCTTAGGTTTGGTCTTCTCATTGTGTCCTGGATTTCCTGGGTGATTTGTGTTAGGAGCTTTTTGCATTTTGCATTTTCTTTGACTGTTGTGTCAATGTTTTCTATGGTATCTTCTGCCCCTGAGAATTCTCTCTTCTATCTCTTGTATTCTGTTGGTGATGCTTGCATCTATGACTCCTGATCTCTTCTCTAGGTTTTCTATCTCCATGGTTGTCTCCCTATGTGATTTCTTTATTGTTTCTATTTCCATTTTTAGATCCTGGAAAGTTTTGTTCAATTACTTCACCTGTTTAGTTGTGTTTTCCTGTAATTTTTAAAGGGATTTTTAAGTTTCCTCTTTAAGGGCTTCTAGCTGTTTACCTGTGCTCTCCTGTGTTTTTTAAGGGAGTTATTTTTGTCTGTCTTAAAGTCCTCTATCATAACCATGAGATGTGATTTTAAATCAGAGTCTTGCTTTTCTGGTGTGTTGGGGTATCCAGGACTCACCATGGTGGGAGAACTGGGTTCTGATGATGCCAAGTATCCTTGGTTTCTGTTGCTTATGTTCTTGCCCTTGGCTCTTGCCATCTAGTTATCTCTGGTGTTATGTGGTCTTTCTGTCTCTGCCTGTGGTTTGTTCCTCCTGCAAGCCTGTGTGTCAATACTAATGGGAGACCAGCTCTCTCCCAATGGTATTTGGGTATGGAGAGCTGTGGCATAGGGTCATCCTCGAGGCACAGGTGGAAACGAGATGGATCCTGTCCCCAACTGTTCCTTGATTCCTGTGTCCTGGTGGCTCTGGGCTGGTCCCTCTTGGGCCAGGAATTTGAGCAGAAGTTGTGGTCTTGCCTGTGTTCACAGGCTTGTCCACACTCCTGGGAAACGATCTCTCTCCCAACAGTATTTGGGTATGGTGCACTGTGGCACAGGCAGTCTGATAGTATTTTATTAAAAGTTTTTCTCTCTGTCTATGTCTCTGTGTGTACGTGTGTGTGTACGTGTGTGTGTGTGTGTGTGTGTGTTCATGACTTTATATGATGTAGGTATTTATATGATGTAGATATAATGTTTTGAGTGTCAAGTGTCCCTCACCGGTTCATGTGTTTGAACACTTGTAACCTGGTATGGCTTTGTTATAGAAAGGTGACCACTGAAAAGGAGGCCTTGAAAATTATAGACTATCTCAAGTTCTGCTTTCTAACACACCAAGATGTTAGGAATCCATCCACAAGATCTGTCATGCTTTCCCCATCTTGAGGACTATCCCCTCTCAAACTGAACCTGAGCTAAGCTTCCACTCAGTTCTCCTTGTCAGATTCTGTGTCACAACAATGTGAAAGGTAACCAACTTGGCCATCAGGATACTACTAACTTTGTAGAATGAGGTTGGTATTCTCCTTCTCCATGGAATGGGACGATTTATGGAATCCTGATGTTAATCCTTTAAAGGCCCACTGAGATTTGGGATTCCTTTGTTAGGCTGTCTTTCTGTACCTTTCATTCTACATCTGTCTGGGTTGTTTCTGGCCACTTGATTTAATTTGATCAGGTCATGAGTTTCTGGGAATTTATCCATGTCTTCTAAAGTAGTCCCTAATGACCCTCTGAATTTCATTGGTGTTGGTGATAATGTCCCCTGCCCCCCACTTCAGCTCTAACTCTTGAATTGTTTCTTTTCTCCTTCCTTTGGTTTGTTTTGCTGAAAGTTGTAGGTGTCTCTGCAACCTTTGTGGCAGCAAAGCGGTGGGGGTGGGGGCAAGAAGGCAGTTCAGCTCAACAGGACTTAGTATCTGGCGCTCATTCAAAGGTCAGGAGTCTGACCTCCACATGGTTTATTTTAGGGTTTTTAAAGCACAGCACAATCTGGTTGAAAAAAATTTTTTTCCTGATGATCAACTAAATCCCACATGAATAACAAATTACCTAAAATCTCAACAAATTACCTAAAATCTCTCTCTAAGGAACAAAGTAGGCTAAACCCAAATCCAATCTGACTACATTGAAACTCTTTGTTAAAATACCTCCACATCTTCCAGAAAGATAGAGTCTATAGATGAACTCACAAGTGCAGGCTGATGAGATGGGTCTAGAGGAGGATCTGGTGACAGAAAGTCTGCTGCCACACAGATTGTACAAATGTCACCAGGCTAGAAAGCATATCTATACCCAGACCACTGGGCTGACAACGGAGTGTTCCATGTTTTCCCCTGAAGGAACAGCACTGAGTGTTTAACACTACCGGTGCCTCCTGCAAAGAGTTTGCAACACTGCATCATTTCAGAAAACCAGCTCACCAATCACAGGGTCTTTCTGTTATCTTTATAGTCACCATGTCACTTACTTCCTCCCCATCTTTATTGCTCAGTTTCTACCCTTCTAGTAGCTTACTCTTGTTCTCTAAGACCTTGAGATACATTGCTGAGCTTTTTATTTGAGTTATTTCTCTTTCTGTAGTGTTGGTGGTGGTGGTGGTGGATGGTGATGATGATGATGGTGGTGGTGGTGGTGGTGGTGGTGGTGGTGGTGGTGGTGATGTTTTAATGTAAGCACTTGCCCATGAACTTCCGTTTTAGAACCACCTTTCTGCATTCCTGGGAAGCTATGTTTTCATTTTCATTTGATTTTTAAGAATCTTTTTTGAATTTCTTCAGCAACTCACATCTAGAGTGCACTGTTTAGCCAATGTATGTTTGTATGGTCTCTGTACTTTCTCTTGATGTTTAATTTCTAGTTTTGTTCTGTTATGCTCTGATAAGGTACTGTCTTAGTCAGGGTTTCTATTCCTGGACAAAACATCATGACCAAGAAGCAGTTGGGGAGGAAAGGGTTTATTCAGCTTACATTTCCACATTGCTGTTCATCACTGAAAGAAGTCAGGACTGGAACTCAAGCACGTTAGGGAGCAGGAGCTGATGCAGAGGCCATGGAGGGATGTTCTTTACTGGCTTGCTTGCTTCCCCTGGCTTTGCTCAGCTTGCTCTCTTATTGAACCAAGGCTACCAGCCCAGAGATGGCACCACCCACAAGGGGACCTCCTCCCTTGATCACTAATTGAGAAAATGCCTTACAGCTGGATCTTGTGGAGGCATTTCCCCAACTGAATCTCCTTTCTCTGTGATAACTCCAGCTATGTCAAGTTGACACAAAACTAGCCAGTACAGGTACAATGCATTTATTTCAGGTTTTCATGTACATACTGACTTGTCTCGTAAACTATCAGTGGGATTTGTTTTGGAGAAAATTCTGTAGCTTTCTTTCTCCAGTTCTCTGTAGTCTTTATTTCTCCATTAATTTTTAAGGGAAGGTTGGTGAGTGTGGCATCTGGGTTATAAATGCTTTCCTCTCAAAGAGGGCTTGAAGCTTCTGCCCTGAGAAGTCTGGTGTCAGTCTGATCAGACGGACTTTGAGTTGGCATTTTCTTCTTGAAAATGCAGCCCTGTGTCTTTCTTCTGTAGTCCTGGCTTTTTACCTATGGCTGCACTGCGTGACTCTTCCCTGGGCATGTCTGTTTGGGGTTCTAAGTTACTCCTGTTCTCGGATGCTCTCTCCCTTGCTTTGGGGGTTTTCCACAATACTTCTCCCTGAATAGGATTCCTGGGCCTTCCATTTGTATTCTAGCCCCTTTTTCTACCCATTGGCTCTCATATTTGGTTTTGTAGTTATCCTTCAGAATTCCCACAACTTATGACCATATTTATTTGTTCTCTTATCGGGCTCTGAATATAAGCTCTATTCCACTGGCACATGCCTTTGATCCAAGCCCTCAGAGGCAGAGGCCACCAGATCTTTGTGAGTTCAAGGCCAGCCTGGTCTATAGAGTGAATTCCAGGACAATCAGGGCTCTATTATATAGAGAAACCCTGTCTCAAAGAAAAAAAAGTCTCTTCAACTTCATATTAAATTCCCAATTTTCTTTTTCTGACTCGGCCTCTCGTATTGGTGCTTCTTCCGTTTCCACCGTTCTCTGACATATTGAGAGTTTTATTTCCAGCATTTCTGTTCAACTGTTGTTCCGTTGGTTGTTTTCAGACATTCAGTTTTCTTATGGAACTCCTCGGTGTTGCTGGCTCTCCTGCCCAGGTTCTGTGGTGTCTACTTCTTTTGTTGTTGTTGTTTTGTTTTGTTTGGAGGGGGGTGGAGGGGGTTTTGAGACAGGGTTTCTCTGTATAGCCCTGGATGTCCTGGAACTAACTTTGTAGACCAGTCTGGCCTTGAACTCAGAAATCTGCCTGCCTCTGCCTCCCGAGTGCTGGGATTAAAGGTGCGCACCACCACTACCCGGAATCTTTCTACTTCTTTACCTGCTAGTTTCAATCCACTTTACTGTCATCTCACATCTTTTTTTATTACTACTTTGGCATATCAGCCCTCCCCATATCTTTGACTTAGCAGCAGAAGAGTCGTGGTCATTTGCAGGAGCAACACTGCCTGGCTTTCAACACTGCCTGGCTTTTTCATGTTTCTGTGTTTGCTGTGTGGTCTGCTCATCTATTGGGGTACTTGCTTCTTCCAACTTTTTTTCTGGAGTCTTCCTAGCCTTTCTCTTTGATGGTTAATTCCCAAGCACCACTCAGAGAAGAGAAAACAAACTACTATAACAACAGCGACACCAAACCAAAGCAGATGACGAAACATAATTAAAGCTAACTGCTATGCCACCAATAACCACAGAAAAGAAAATGGCAAAAATGATGTAGGTAGAGTAAGCTGTCAAGGTACAATGGTTAAAATATGCAATAATGTATGTAATAATAATAATAGTAATAATAATAATAAATGAAATAGGGCTGAAGAGATGGCTCCATGGTTAAGGGCACTGACTACTCTTCCAGAGGTCCTGAGTTCAATTCTCAGCAACCCCCATGGTAGCTCACAATCATCTGTAATAGAATCTGATTCTCCTTTCTGGTGTACCTGAAGACAGCAATAGTGTACTCACATATATACAATGAAATAAGGGGACAGGAAAGGGGAAAAGGAAGAAGGTGAGGAAGAAGGAGAAAGCAAGAGATAAGAATCTAAACAGGAAAGAACAACTTGTAAATAATATTAGACAGAGAGGGGGGTGGAAAATACAAATGCTTTTTTAACAGTAAAATAGAGTAAACAAACTTGGGCTGGTGAGCTGGCTTAATGCAAACCTAGAGACATGAGTCGTATTCCTGGAACCCCCATAGAGGCGAAACAGAAAGCCAGCTCCATAAAACTGTCCTCTGACACCCACATGCATACCTAGGCACATGTGTGCACGTGCTGTACACACGTGCACACTAGGAATTTGTAAAGATTCGTTTTCATTTTTTAAGTGTGTGTGTGTGTGTGTGTGTGTGTGTGTGTGTGTGTGTGTGTGTGTTGCAGGTGACTGTGAGCTGCCCAGCATGAACGCTGGTAACTGAACGTAGGTCCTCAGCAAAAGCAGTAACTGTTGAGCCTTCTCCCCAGCCTCCACCATCCCTCATGATCTTTATTTCTCTGATTTTATAACACATGTAAATGAGGCTTTGCCTCACCCCATCCCACCCCAGTCTGGGGCTGCGGGGGAGCCAGGGCTGGGGACTTTCATTTTATTTCTGTTCCCTGTACAGCTTGTCTTTCTCTGTCACCTCTTCCGAGAGTCCCACTGCTGCTCCTCTCTCTTCCTCTTTGGAATAAAACTCTGCCGCCGCCCCTCCTTCCCCATGACTGTGACACTTCTCATTCACAGCCACACACAGGCAGACTCTAACGTGTCACCTCTTCAGAAGTCTAATTTTCAAGAGATCTTGATTTCGTTCACGGAGTCGGCCTCCCTCACTCCTCGTCTGGGTGTTAGGAGACCCCACGGCCTCCCTCACTCCCCGTCTGGGTGTTAGGGGACCCCACGGCCTCCCTCACTCCCCGTCTGGGTGTTAGGGGACCCCAGCATCTTGTCTTCACTTTCCCACCTCAGGCGCTGCAGGAGCACCACACACCTTGGAGGTGTGTGGGTGGTTCCAACATTCAGCAGTTCGGAGTCTGTGGGCACCAGCAGGACATCCCCCAAACCAAGGAGACTCTGACACTTTCCCTGTTGGTGGCCTCCACCTTGGCAGGCTGGGCTCAGTCCCAGTTGTCATAGCCATTCCCCTGACCAACAACCACAGACCAGGAGGCCCACAACCACCGCCCTGTCTTCACTTAACTATCTCAAGCTGCGGAGGGAACTCGGAGAAGACTCTCTGGAGTATATTCAGTTGTTGCAAGAGAAACTGCAAAGCATACAGATGAAAATGTGCTTAGAAGGTTGTATGGGGAAGGAAGGGAGCATCCCTGCCTGCTTTAGGTACTCCAAGTTTCCAGAAACTTCTCGGGGTTGAGCTGTCAAGGAATCTGTGAACACTGACCTTTCTGGTTCCTGTACAGATTCTAATTCCTGTAAAAGACCTAGCTAGGTGATTCAATCAAGGGCTGTCTGCTCAGGTGCTTCCTGCCACTGTGAGCAACATTTCTCCCTCCAGGGCATAGGGCAGGAACTCCCTGGAATAAGGAGGTCATATGACCCACCATGGGAGAGGGTAGGTCTCTGACCTGCTCCAAGACACACAGGCAGACAAAGACAGGGTTTTCTGCAGCCTGCCTTGGAGAATGTGATGGTTCATCCCTGCTGTTAACCTGACACATCTGAGAAGAGGAAACATTAACTAAGGAGAGGCTTCTATCAGTCTGGGCTTTATGCTTGTCTCTTGGTGGAGGAGGGCCTAACCCACTTGGGGTGGTACCATCCCTAGGCAGCTGAGCCTAGGCTAGATAAATAAGGCAGCTGACTGTGAAGCTAGGAGAGAGCCAGTAACAGTATTCTTCCAGTTTCTGCTTCAAGCTCTTGCCTTGAGTTCCTGCTTTGGCTTTTGCTACGAGACGAGGTGGGTTGTAACCTACAAGGTGAAATAAACCCTTTCCTCCCCAAGGACTTTGGCCATGGTGTTTATCAAAGCAACAGAAAGCAAGCTAGGACGTGTAAGATAATTCTAGGTCTTGTGCTCTCCTGTGTGTGAAGAGGGTCCTGTGAGCATGGATAAAAACAAAAGGTGTATGTTCTCATAGCGGCTTATAGCATCCAGGGAGGTCACCCCCTCTTCTGGTTCCGGTGACATCGGTCGGCTTTCACTTTTTGTTTAGCGTGAATACATGTTCGTTGTGGCCATGTGTGTATGCGCACATGTACCCTTGCATGTGGAGGCCACGGGTCCCTCATGTGACATGCCTCAGGAGGACACTGTTTTTTCAGACATTGTCCCTCCCTAGGACATGGAGCTCACAGATTATGAAAGGCTGGCCAGCCAATCCTGGGGACCCACCCTTCCCTGCCTCCGCAGCACGAGGATTACAAACATGCATCGCCATACCCTGGTTTTTTTATATAGGTCCTGTGAGTTGAACTCGGGTCCTTGCCCATTCCACAGTGAGTGCTGTATCGACTGAGTGGATTCCCTCGACCTTAAAGAGTCTTTTTTTTAACTTGATGTGTGTCCAGCCTCTGGCTTTCTCCAGTCCGTTGTTTCTGGGTTGTACTGGGTTGTAGCAGGTTGTGTGGTTTTTCCTCCGTGTCGTGCCCAGAGCTCCGCTCAGTGTGGCTTTGCCCTCCGGCTCCATCACTGCCACTGTAGTTCCAAAGGTTAGGGAGCCGAGACCACCGGTCCCTCCAGATGCAGGGGTTGGTGCTAAGTGATGGGTCCAGATCTCAGTGTTCCCTGCTGCTCGCATAGCCCTGGGTTTTCTGTTCCCTTGTCCTTCAGTTCCTGGCGTGATTACTGTTGCTGCCTCTTTTTAATCTCCTAAATGTAGTTTTAGATGAGGGACTTCTGTGATGTTTTAGGGGGTGGGTGTTTGTTTGTTTTTAATTGCAAAATCAGATTCAATCCAGTGTGTTAACAAGAGGCCCTAACAACCATGCCTATAATAGGCTGTAAGTGCTAGATGGATTTCATAGGACAATTTCCTGCATCACAGGGAGAGAAGGAGGGGGGGGGAACCTCAGACATCTACCCCTACTGATGCTGCCAGACCATTAGATTTGAGCAGGCAGCTGTACCCTGCTGGATCCACCTCTCTCCAACCCCACCCAACAGCACCCTGAGTGAGTGGGAACAGGTTTGGCAAAACATAGCACGCTCGCTGAAAAGCGTCTTGTATAGCTCCCGGCTGAGCTGCAGGCACTGGGCTCCTAGCTGTCTGGGGATGACCCTCATGCTGGCAGACAGGGAGCTGCTTGACTGGACTCTGCTGCAGAGCTTTATAAACAATGGCTGTCCAGGCTGAGGTCTTAAGGTGAAAATGTGGGCTCTGCTCAGAACTCATGGGGACAAAGAATTGGGGGTTAGGAGGGGGTGTGTGATTGATGTCCTAAGCTGCCCGGTCTCCGTGGGAAAGGTGACGTTAGCTAGAGGTCCTGTGAATGGATGTCCTGAAAGCAGGCTTACAAATGGACATGGATTTGACTGGAGCAAGAGGGATTTGGTGCTCCAGGCAGGAACTAACAGAGTGGTAGCAAAGGCTGGGGAGCAAAGACAGCGCTTGTGTTTTGGGCTCTAGAAAGCCCAGCATCAGGAGGCAGCCCTTCTCAGGTTCCCTTAGCCTGTCTTCTACCCAAAAGAGGCTTGGTAAAGACAGTACATGTGGAGTTGTCGCCCGACCTTGGTACATTCCACTCTCGCCCTGTTCCATGTCACCACCCACCTTGACCACCACCCTTCCTCCCCTGCCCAGGAACTGAATGATAAATATCAAGATGCAGCCAGCAATGTGTTACTGGCCCTCTGTCGGCACTCATGGCCGGCAGTGGCCAAGCACTTGGAGACGGAGCTCCTGACGGGTGTCTTCCCACACCGCAGCCTGTTGTATGTGATGGGCATCCTGATCTCTGAAGGTATGTGCCGCCAGAGGATGGATCAAGAGGCAGGCAATAGAAGGAGACCATGAATGGCCTCCGGGACCACCCTCTACCCATGGCTATAGTTACACATGGGTCATGTAGGCTGAAGCCCTAAGCCCCCACAGTCCAGCTAGCCCTCTCAGCAGCTCTGAGCTCCATGCCTCACAAGCCTCAGCAGCTCTGAGCTCCATGCCTCACAAGCCTCCAGCAACCCTGGACATTCTACGGACCTTCCCATGGAAGGGGAAAGGACCTCTGTGCCACTGTCTGATAGAGTCACATTGTTGTTGGTCCAGGAGTTGGCACAGACCTGTGAGATGAGATTGTCACTCTGCCCTGACACTTCCCTATATACTAGCATTGCTCTCTCTTGGACACACAAGGCGGATGAGAATCCCAGCTCGAAGAAGTAGCTTTGCTGGCCAGGATCATGGAGGTTGCTTTACCTCAGACCCTGGGCTTTCTGCCTGCTTCCTTCTTTCACTTCATTCATTCACTCTTTTCACATGCACGTGATATCTTTTTAAATGCCCAATAGAGAAGGCGCTGGCTGTGACAGGGCCAGCTGGCCAGAAGGCCGCTATAGAGGTTTTCCAATAGGGGGAAGGCAGTTGAAGACACATCTAGTCAGGCCTTGGGAGCTGTAGGTCAGCAGCCAACAAGGTCAGGCAGGAAGAAGAAGTGAGAGCTCCAAAGATATTCTGGAAAGTTTGTACTCAAGCCTGAGACCAGGCAGGATCTGCCTTAACTCAGCCTCCCCCATCCTTTTCCAAACTGAGAGGCTGGATTGGGGGGAGGGGCTTCCAATGCAGAGGGATCCCCAAAGCAAGCCCTCCTTACATGGTAGAATTCCTAATCTTCCCAAAAGGCCTTCAGCCCTACCAAGTGTCCCTTCGCAGCCTGACTTTTCCATACCTGAGGGACCACAGCATATCCCAAAAGGCCATGCTTCAAAGGGCCCCTCCATTTATCAGTGAGGAACAAGGTCCAAAGAAGGCAAACATCTTGCCTGGACACAGCATGCAGGCCGTACCAGGATTCCAGCCCAGCTCTCCAGACCCTAAACCCCATTCCAGCTCACGTCCTTCCACTGGAGGCTGCCCTACCATATCCTGTGGGTCCCACCAAGCAGGAGCAGATGGGGTCTGGGGAATGTGCAAGGCCTGGCCTGTAGCTTACCCTCTTTTCCCACAGAGAAGCTTCTCAAGGAAGAAGACAGAGCAAGCTGGAAAGATCTGCTTTCCCAGGTACAGAGTGAACCCATCACCCCAGAATTTCTGAAGGATCTCAGCAAGTGAGACAGCAAGCTTACACCGGAGCCCCTGTTGTGGCCTTTGAGGAAAAGGGAAACAGGAAAGGTTGAGAGAATGAAGGAACTGAAGGGGGAAATACAGATAGCAGGAGGGTAGAGAGAGAGTCTCCACTTACAGATAAGCACACAGCCTAGGGGCAGGAGGTGGCTTGACCAAGGTCACCAGGAGCCAGGATTTGATCTTGGTCTCCAGACACTTGGCACAGAGTAGATGCTCAACACAGACAAGTTCATGCCACTCAACATGGGGGACTAGAAAAGGCACAGGGGCCAGAGTTAAGACCTGGGAGGAAGGGAGACAGGCTTGGGTGGAATGAAGATTTGAGAACCCCAGAAGCAGTCTCATGGCAGGCCCATCTCTGGCCTTCTCCCAAGTGAGAGGCTTGTACTGGTTTTCAGTCCAAGGTCAACTACTCACAACTGCGCCCTGGACTGACTTCCTTTGTCTCTCTGTTGCATAGTTTGCTCATCTGTGAAATGGGTTGAGAGGTGGTTGTGAAAGTCTTGTCCAGTGTAGAACCCAAGGGGACCCTGCTCAGTGTTGGGTGTCAGCACTGTGGCAGGCAACAGGCAGAGAAGCAGGAGTGGGTTGGAGAGAAGAAACAGAGTAGCAAGAAATAAGTCACTGAGGACTGGAGGACCAAAGACATCACTAGCCACATTCATCTGATTGGCTGCGATGATCCTCGATCCTCGCTACAATGAACAGGACTTGCCTCTCTCTGCTACATACTGGCTATGTATCAACATCCAGTCAATTTAGAAGGACTAAAACCAAACAGAAGACTTCTATGACCAAAAGTTAAATTAGAGGTCAGTGTTTAAAAATATATCTGAAAACATTCCAAATGCTTGGAGATTAAACAAGTCATTTCTCAGTAAAACGGAGGGAAAAAACATCTGAAAGAAAAATTAGAAAAATATTTTTAAGTGAGTGTTAATGAAAACGTATTTGAACATCCTGAGGTACAAAAAGTATTTTTTCTTTATATTAGTAAGGATATAAAACTTCATTGTCAGAAGCTACCAAGGGAGAACGAACTAAGCCCAAAATAAGTAGAAAGAAGGAAAAATGCACTCGACGCAGAGGCAGGAGAAGTGCCCTAAGTATGAAACCAGCCTGGTCTACATAGCAAATACAAAGAAAGGAAACCAAGTTCATCACAAAGGATCACCATACTGATTAAGAGGATAAAAAAATGTCTCTTTCAGCACAGAGTAATTGTCAACCGCACAAACACTCTCAGTATTAAAGGATTCCTTGCAAAATGCAGATTGTCAGAACTGAAACAAGAAGAAGCAGCAGGTCTCAGTAGTCCTTGAGAATGACAGCATGGAATCGTCCAGTTCCAAGCCAAGCCCATTTTGCCAGCTGCACAGCAAACAGCCCAGTCGCTGAACGACATGCTTGCAAGAGTAACAGATCTGTTCATTAGCTGCCTAGCGAATGGACATGAGAAAGCAGATCTGAAATCCACCCCCAGTCCTGGGGAGAGGTGACTGGAGCATACTTCATCCTAAGGCGATAGGTGTCACCAGTCAGCTGGCAGTGACTAAGAGCAGGCAAGGTCTGGCCTGTCTATTCAGGACAGCAGTTGGCTTGTTAGGGTTTTCCTGAGATTTGCTTCCAGCAGAGAAAACGCCCAGTTCTACCTGGAGGAATCCCGTGGAGTTCTGTGACCCTGAGGAATCCTGGGGAGTTGTTTTGTGGACTCTCACACACCCCTGCAAAAAGCATAAAGCAGCCATCCTCTCTCTGACCTCAAACTGGAGACAAGTAGCGCTGGCAGAGCTAGAGATCTGAACCCACAACCCAATGTCCACCTTAGGAAGCCAGGCAAGGGGAAGCTTCCCGAACACAAACCAATTAAAAACAACCAAATTCCATATTAAAAAATAAAATGAAGTTTGATGCAGGCAGCAGGTTGGATGGTTCTCGGAAATAATCACTTAGTGAAAAACACACACACTGAAAATCTCTACAGGTAATTCCTGAAAAGTCGACACTAACTTATAACCAGAGAGGGCCGTGCTGGTGGCAAGTCTCAGGAGCTCTGTGCAGATTCCAAGAGCTAGAAGGTAATGAAGCTCACAGTTCTAATGTGTGCTCAAGTCTCTTGAACTCAATGCTATGAACTTCACTGTACGTTACTATGCCTGAATGTTTTAAATGGTAACAAAGCTCCAAGAGCTCACACCAATGACCCTGATGACCTGAGTTCAATCTCGGGACCCACATGAAGGAAAGAACTGACTCTCTCAAGTTGTGTATGTGTGTGTGCCATGCATGTTCAGTGCTTGCAGAAAGGGGCAATGGATCTCCTGGAACTGGAGTTACACATGGTTGTGAGCCACCATGTGGGTGCTGGGAACTAAGCTCGGTTCCTCTAGAAGGACAGCCAGTGCTCTTAACCACTAAGCCATCTCTGCGGCTCGTGTGTGTGTGTGTGTGTGTGTGTGTGTGTGTGTGTGTGTGTGTGTGTTTTATATATGTTATATACATAGATATGTTATGCACATATATGTTACATACATTTGTGTGTTACATACACAGGTAGGAGTTATATACATATATGTGTTATATAACATATTACACATATATAATATATATAATATAATATATATCAATTGGGAATTGATAGGCTTCAAAGTTTCAAATATTCTGCTTTTTCTAAGTGAAATAATGCCTGCCTTATTTAGTCCCTGGATGCTCTGAACAGAGTGTATAGCACATGCACAGACAGAAACACTGACACCACTCATGCTACAGCGAAAGGTATGCACAAGTCCTGCAATCCATGCCACATCAGCATGGGTCAGACTGGGCCACACACAGAGGAGACTGCAGAGCTATTGAGAGGAGAATGTTTCATTTTCAGAGTTTGACATTCGCATTGCAGACAAGAGGCTCATCACAGTGAGCAGACAGAAGGGACTAGGTAAGAAGGCAGGACAGACACACACACACACACACACACACACACACACACAGAGCCTGCTGCTTCAGGGTAACCTGGAGGCTTCTCAGGAGTCACAGTAGTCTGGCATCAACCTGGCATCTGTTCTGTATCCTAGAAAGCAGGGAACGGACCAAGAGCAGGGCCCAGCCAGGGCAAGCAAGCTTTTGTCAGGTTCTGCCATCTGATGAGAGCAATCTCCAACTCGGGGAGGCAAGACTAAGACTAGGGAATGACAAACAATCCTACCTACAGGGGGCGCTCTAAGATGCTCATCTGCCTTGCAAGACACTCCCCCTTGGGTTCACCGTTTCTCTCATTTAGAACTTTTTTTTATGATAAATCCCTAGAAGTTTGGTTGCTTAGACAAATGTATTTTGGGTTTTAATTTGTGTCAATATTGTTTTTTAATTGGTGCTGCCAAAATGTTCACACACACACATATGAAAATCTGTCAGTTCCATCACCCTGCTACCAGAGATCACTTCTTCTGTGTTACAGATCTGTTGGGCATTTTCAGGGCTGTGCAAACAGGGCCTTGATGAAAGTAAGAGATGGTACTCACAAGCTGTATGGAGCTGCCTGCTGATACTGTTGCAGAGTGAGGGAGATGTGTGTGTGTGTGTGTGTGTGTGTGTGTGTGTGTGTGTGTGTACAGGAAATATACTCAAGTAATGATCAAAGGAGTGGATGCATAAACCAGCAATGGAGTCATTTATCATGATCAAGGAGTACACACCACACTCTAATTGTGTGTGTCAGGTTTGACAAGACTGGTGGTACATATGCCTGTTCCAGTATCACCACATTGCCACAAAAAAAAAAAAAAAAGAAGCAAAAACCCTATGACAGCAGCAATAGAAGTCTCCCAGCTTAATGGGACATTGTCTGTGGTTCTCAGTTGATGGAAATAATGTTATGAATCTAGTCTTTTTGCAGTCTTGGACCAAGCTAAGTATTCATTTCCATTTCTTGTTTAAATATTCTTTATAGGATAGTCCTGTTGCTAGGATTACAGAGGCATGAAACAGTGCTCGATTTGTTTGTGGTTCTTGGGTTGGGTTGGGTTGGGTTGGGTTGGGGTGGGGTGGGGTGGGATGGGTTGGGTTGGGTTGGGGCGGGGTTTAAGGTGGGTGCTGGGATTGCAGGCTCCTCAAGCTTGCCCAGTAAGCTCCCTTCACCACTGAGCCATCCCCTCAGCCTCTAATTTCCATTTCTTCAATATCAGCCAGGTTGAGCTTAGACCTTCATCAGCCTGTTCCCTTTTGTAAGTTTCAAATGGATTGCTATTCTTCTATTACTGTGAAAAGACACTGGGACCAAGGCAACTTATAAAAGAAAACTTAATTAGGAGCTGGCTCACAGTATCAGAAGATCCAGGATTATCACGGTGAGGGGCATGGCAGCAGGCAGGTGGGCACGGTGCCAGAGAAGTAGGTGAGAACTCACATCTAGTCCGTAAGCAGGAGACAGAGAGAAAGTAAACTGGAAATGTTGTAGGCTTCTGAAACATCAAAGCTCACCCCCAGAGACACACCTCCTCCAATACCTCTTAATCCTTCCTAAATAGTTCCACCTACTAGGGAGCCCACATTCAAATACATGAGACTATGGGGGACATTATCCTTCAAGCCACCACATTCCATTCCTGGTCTCCACGGGCTTATAGCCGTATCAGAACAAAATGCATTTAATCCAACTCCAAAAGTCCTCATAGCTCTCCACAGTTTCAACACCGTTGAAAAGTCCAAAGTTCAGTCTCTTTCAGGGACTCAAGGTAATCCCTTAATTGTAACCTGTAAAATCAAAAAGAAAATGACATACTTCCAACATGCAGTGCCACAGAATCTACACTACCGTTCCAAAAAGAGAGACCAGAGGACATCGTACTCTCAACTGTATCTTTCAACTTAGCTTATATGTTTCAAACAAACGTCTTTAGCCATTTATCAATATCTTCTAAGAGTTGAGGGTTAAGGGGTGTCCCTAACACCAGAAGAATATTAGGAACAAAAACCTCAGGCTTGTTGACTTACGGCATCTGGGAACATTGGAAATGAAAGTCTATTAGACATAATTACAGCCATCCTACTGAGCAAAGATGGAACCTTCCAGAATCCTGCATTTAGAAGGGCCGTTGCATTGATCCCTCATTTCATTAAGAAACAGTCGAGCGTCTGCCACAGGCTGGCACCATGCCAGGCACTGGAAACACACTGAGAAACAGACTGAACCCTGTCTATGGGGCCCACCCTGTCTCAGGGCCACTTTCACTGACACTGGGCCCTCAGCTCATGGGAACGTGGCTGGATACCACACTGCAGCCTCCCAGGCGTTCCGATACCCTGAACACAGCTTGGAGGTGGAGGGGGGGGGCACCTTGAGAAATGTGTTCTCCATCTCTGAGATCCATCTAACAAGCCAAAGAGCTGAAAACTTAGAGGAGGGAAGAGCAGGGGCTAATGAAGCTGGGGCTCTCAGGCTCCGGAAAAGTGCCTCCAAGCCCTGCCTGCCTTTGCCTCACAGATGGCCAGAAAGTCGGTGCCATTCCTGAACACAGACATGTGGTCCAAAGAGTTGCTGTGGGCCATCACCAAGTCTGGCAGGACACAGCAAGAGCAAACTCCGGACAAGGTAGCCCCACCCTCCCCCACCCCCACTGTTCCCAAGGGCCCCAGCCTGTTCACCACACAGGTCCATGGGCTCTGTCATGGGACAAGCAGGGCCCTTGAGCAAAGGGAGAAGGAACAAGGCCTGTGCAGCTGGACTAGAAGCATCTCCCTTCCTCACCACAGGCTTGGGGTTTAGGCCATCCTGGGGCAAGATGGGAAGGGTGTCCTCAGGGTGAGGGAACCTAGGGAATTGGTCATAGGAGCTCAGGTCAGGTGGGTCCCTCTCAGGACAGAATGTTGAACCCCACCAGGCCTTCCTGTTCACCTACTACGGGCTAATCCTTCAAGCTGAGGAGAACAGCACCACTGTGAGGACGCATCTCACAACCCTCTTGGAGACGTCTCACCAGTGGGCCAAGCAAAGGGAGGTGAGGCCCCAAACAGGGGAAGGGAGGCCACAAACGGGGGAAGGGAGGCCCCAGGAAGGGGGAGGGGAGGGCCAAAACAGGGGGTTGGGGAGGTAAGGGCCTAGTCTCCTTTCATCCTCTAACCCAAACCACAGCTTTGATCATAGTCACACACTGATCCTGGTCATAAACTGAGTTGTGCTGGTCACCTACCGATCCCTGGTTTCTGTCACACAGAGCTCTGATCCTTATCACACACCGACTGAGCCCTGACCCTGTTCATACTCAGCCTTGTCCCTAGTCACATAATGAGCCCCGTCCCTGGTTTCACAATGAACCCTGAACATCGAATGCACACCGACTGTTAACCCTACTCCCATAGTGAGCCCTGAAGGTCACACGCTGAGCCCCTAGTCTCACCACGCGCTGAACCTTGCTCCTGACGCTGACACTGAGACCTCCCGAGTCTGCTCACATACAGAGTCCTTGTAACTCTCACACGGTGGTTCTCCAGTCAGAAGCTGAGCCCTCATCCTGGTCACACACTGAACCCTGGTGCTGCTCACAATCTGAGACCTGACCATGAACACACACTGAGGCCTGATCCTTGCCTTATACTCAGCCCTGATCCTGGTCCTATCCTGAGGGCTGATCACAGCATGAACTGTGACTCAGACACAAACTAAGCCCTAATCGCATCTCTCGCAGATATCTCATATGTATCTATCTTCACTGCTATCCTGAGCATGTCAGCTCAGAGCTGAGCTGGCACGAGAGACAACCAACCCCAAAAGCTCCCTTTCTTCCTCTTCCCACCCCCCAACTCCACCCACCAGACTCCACAAGAGACACCTCCTGGGTGTCTGGGCTCTGAGCTGCAGGTCCTCAATTGTGTGTGAGTTCCTGCCCCCTGCTGGTGGAGTGGGGAATTACTGGATCCAGATCACAGACTCAGGGCGGGACTCTGCACACAGGGCATTGCTCTCACAGTGGGGCTGGTTGCAGTAAACCACTTGGATGATACCTGGGCCATCTTAGAACAGTTTGGGCGGAGCACACCCTTCAAGAAGAGCCTACAGAACTTTTCCCTGAAGGTATCAACTCAGGGTTCCTAGGGTGGTAGGGTGGGGTAGGGGTGGTGGAGTAGGGGCAGACATCAAGTCCCGCACTGCATGAAGGGAAACAGCAGTCACTCTGGGATTATGGTTGCCACTGAGGCAAAGATTTATCCAAAAGGTGAGACACTTGGCCTGAGAACTGCTTGTGCGCATTGGAGGGGGCTCCATTCTGTGCCACCCTATGTGACTCCCCCTGAAAGACAGTGCCTGGGAGCCTCTCCAAGGGAATGCTGGGTCGGGGAGATTCTTCGTGCTCTTGCAGGTCTGTTCATGGTTAACCCTGCATCCTAGAGGAGGCTCTGCTGGGTCAGTGGCAGAACCGGAGTGCATGCCTCAGACTCTCCATGGGTACCTGCCACTGTCGTACAATGTCACCTCGCTAGTACTGTGGTGACATCTGAGAGGAGAGATGACTCTGGGCCACAGCCAAGCAGGAAATTCCACTTCGCCCATTACTGTCTGTCTGGAGAGAAGCGTGATCTTTCCAGGGCCCCCTAGCAGTCTAGAAGTGTATGGTGTGCCCATCAGGGTGCTGGGCTGTAGGGAAAGAGCTATCACAGGAGAGGCCCCAACTCTTCCAGTTCCAAGAGAGCCTAGTACAATGCCTTTGATGTCCTGGTATAATCAGCCTAACTCCCTGGAAAAAAATCTAATTTCACTTCTGCTGTTCTCATTTGGTGAGCGAAGACCCTCTGGACACTCCCCTCCCCCACTTTGCTGAGATCAGGGTACCCCCTTCTCACCACTCCCCAAGTAGACTGTGGGCAAGGCCCAACCCCAAATCCACTCCTATCCAGCTCCACAGCCAGAACGCCGAGGATCTTCGGTGGAAGTGGGCCAGCAGCACCATCCTCCTCTCCTACGGCCAGATGGCAGCCTGGGCCAAGAACCACATCCTGCCATGGGTGGACAACATCTTATCCAGGATGATCTTCTACTTCCACTTTAGCCCCTGGGTACAGGTTACCTTTCTCACCATCACCCCAGTCCTGCACCTTCCCCAGGACGGAGCCAGGACTCCAGCTCTGCCCTACACCGATCTCAGACTCAGGGAAGCCTAGGGCCAGCCATCTTTGGCCTGTGCCCAAGTCCCCTGCTCTCCCACCAAACCTCCTGTGCTGTGCATTGCCCTGGTGCCTTTATTACCCTGAAATTTTCTCTGGTCTGATGAGAACCCCACCCCACCCCACCCCACTTCTTACAAAGCAAATACTGGATTTTCACATGGAGGAGGGCTGGATCCTAAGAGGCCAGGGTGATACCTTTCTCTAAGGAGCACCATAGCCTGGCTTATAATGGCCAGCAATAAGTCTTGCCCATCCAGGCTGTAGATATCACACTCTAAAAACCCTCACTGGCCCCTCTCACGTTTTGACCAGGCTCACAGAATTCACACGCTTAAACCAAGAGCATGTGCTCCTTTCTAAGGAAGACCCTACCCACCAGCTTCCATCCCAGTGGTCCCAAGCATGCCCCCTCACCCTGACTCAAGTGTGCCTGAAGAGGCTGGCCTCGGCCTCGCTTCTTGCTCTCTCCTACAAGTTCCTGGGCTCTCAGCCTGATCTGTGCCCTGGGGCCTGACCTACACAGGATGAGACCCTGAGGCAAAGCTTCCTTACTGCTATCACGATGCTGGTGGGAGCCATCAGCCGGAACAAAGGTGCCCACAGCTACGAGTTCTCCCAGACTAGTGAGCTCCTGGAGTGTCTAATGGTATGTGCACAGGAAGCCTGCCCCTCAGAGCAGCCCTCCTAGGCAGAGCTTCCTCTCTCAGACCAGCAGCTTTCCTAGGTACAGGAAGCCTCCTCCCTCAGACCTGGGAAAGGGCAAGCACAGGGAATACTCCATATACCCCGAGTTAGTTGGGTCTTGCTGGGACCCTGAGCAGACCGGGTATGCCCACATTACAGGCAGTGTCATTGAGACCCAGAAAGGCCAACACATTCCATTCTGCAAAATTTATTGTCTTGGGTCCCAGACCAATCACTTCGGATTTTGGGTACCCATATAGATTCTTTGGGATAGTGAGAAATGCACAAGAAGCTGGGCGGTGGTTTCCGGAGCAAAGGGCCATTGATCAAAACAGGTTGAGTCCTGTCCCCTGCCTGAGATCCAACAGAAAAGTGAAATGATTTCTAAGGAAGCAAGAGGCAGAGCAGCCTGGAGCTAGTTCAGGACCATGCAGCTAGGACTCAGTATTCAGGGCTCAGACCTGGCCTGTCTCGCACCAGAGACCACCCTGGCTCTATTAAGGGTGGACCAGATCTCACTACAAGGTGGCTGAAGACAAGCAGCAGCATCACCCAGGTTGCATGGAGTGGTAATAAGACTTGGTGTCGGAGGGAGGGTCCGCTAGCCTCTGCACCTTCCTCCCGTGAACTTACAGATGATGATGGAGAAAGAGCCGCAAGACACACTGGTCACCAGCATCCGCCAGCAGGCCATCCACATCGTCTCCAGCCTCTGGTAGGTTAAAGTCTGTGATGACTGCCAACTCCCTGCCCAGGCTGCTAGCAGGACAAGGTGGAAGGAAGTCAGGCATCAAGGCCCTGCGAGGCAGAGCGGTTAAGCCTCTGCAGGTCACAGAGAGCATTTAGTCTGAGCACAACCACTCCACACAGAGACAACTCCCTCTCACTAGTACTCAAGTAGGGCAGAATCAAGGAGGCCAAGCACCTACATCCAGCCAAGCCCCAGGGAAAAGGAGTGAAGCGGGATCTAGAGAGCCAGGGATGCAGGACCCAATTTATTTCTCCATCCACAGACCAGGAAGGAGGTTATAGACCAGGGGGCTGAGAGCTGCCTGCTCACAGACCATAGCGGGCGATCCACATGGCCTTTAGCAGAGTGGCATGTGGAGCTAGGTGGCTATCCACTCTGACTGCATTTCCCAGTTGCTAGCCTTCACTTCCTATCTGCCTGCCGCACAGTCACTGCTAGGCCCTGCATGGTGTCTGGGGACACAGCTGGAAGCCAGTGGCAAACACCTCTGTTCTCCAAACATGCCCCTGAGATGGGATACACACACCACACGGAACTGAGAAGAGTGCTTGCTGAAAGAGACTGAAACAGGAAGCGAGGCAGGGAGACTGTAACGTCTTCATGGTAGGAGCCCCAGCACTGGCTGAAGGAAGTTGATTGACACTTGGTAGAGTATTGCTTCGCAGACTGTTCCTATAAGCCTGGTGCTCTGCTAGAGTCCAGGGCATGGCCTGCGGATGTCTGAAAGGAGACTGTTGAGCAAATCCAGCATGGATGAGTCAGTCAGTGAGCCCTGCAGGTACAGCACCTCAGCAGACCCTTAGCTAGCATGTGCTTGCGTTTATGAGTAGGAGACAGATCCCAGTAAGAAGCAAAGGGCTGGGGCAGGAGAGAGATGACTCAGCAGTTAAGAGCACTAGCTTCTCTTCCGGAGGGTCCAGGTTCAATTTCCAGCACCCACATGGCCGCTCACAACTGTCTGTAACTCCTGTTCCAGGGGATCCAATATCTTCACATGTCCGTATATGCAGTCGACACACCCATGTACAAAAATAAATAATTTTCAAAAAGACAGAAGTAGAGGCAGCAAAAGGCTGCATTGTCAGAAACAGACAACAGGGGACTCCTGAACCCTGACCTCTGCCTTCACAATCCCAGGCCCTCAGGACCCTTTACCCTCCCAACAGTGCGCTGAGGCCGCCTATGGATGTGGACAGGAAATCCCGCCTCCTTTCCACCTGCTTCCGCAGCATCTTTACCCTGCCACAGCTGGATGCCCTGGAGAAGCAGGCCTGCCTCCTCACTGAACCACCCAACGTCAACATCCAGGTGCAGCCCGCACTTAAGCCGGGGGACTCTGGCAGGACATCAGGCTCAGTCCGCTGTATGTGGCTGGATGGAGAGCCAGCGCTGGCCACTCCACAGGCAGAGTGGAGGCCCTGGGTAGTTGCCTAAAGGCTCTGGGTCTCCATTTGCCTGCCTGGAACACGGTCCATGATCATGCTTTGGGACACGGTCCATGATCATGCTTTGGGCCATGATTACCAAGGCAGGTGGCTCACCTAGGAACTCTATATGTAATGGTACACATAGTCTCCTTGCTGACCCAAGGTCGGTGTAGAATAGGCAAAGTCACCACTGTGTTACCCTCTCTCCAAGTCCCATGCCAACCCAAGGAATGCACAGAAGAGGGGAGATGGCTCTCTCAAAGGAATGTGTTCCCCGATACTGCAGGAACTTGTCCTACCACACTAAGGTGGCTTAGGGAGTCACCTTCCCTGAAGGTGGACTCTGTTTCACCACACCTACCTGCCTGCCTGGGTCAGGTCTCACCTGGTCAGCCTCTTCAATACGAGCAAGCCTTGCAGAAAAGATACCTGTCATGTCTCATGGCTACCACCAGAGGGCGCATGAGATTGTCAGGCATAGTCGCGGCCAGGTGTGTCAGTAGCAAAGGCCAGGACAGTTTTGTGAAGTGAGCCCCACTTTGTGGAACAAAGGCACTACCAGGCTGTCTGTGTACCCTTCCCACAGTGACTTGGGGGCAAGGGGTACACAGCTCAGAAGAAAAGAATCAATAGTGAGATACCAAGATCTGAACCCTACCCAAGGGCCTTACATGTATCATAATACATCCATGAAGCTGTGTGGACAAGTGGGCCCTTTGGGAATAGGTGATGATAGAGAGAGTCGTTTCTGTCTCTACATCTTACAAAGGTGACTGGAAGACTCCTTGACTCTGCAGAAAATACAACCAAGGACCGCGTGTTAGTAGCATTGACCCAGTCTCCTGTTTGATGCTATTCATTATGTCTCCTGTCCTATCACTTGGGACTGGCTGCCTGTCACCTCTGTGGAGGAATGTTGGCCTAAGAGCCATCTCCCCAGGTCACCAGATAACAAATGGCCAGAGTTCCTAATGGACTCATGAGAGTCTGACTGGCCATTTCTGTGACCGCCCCACACTTCCCTGAACGTGCCAGTGGTAAACACTGTTGAAGGTCCTTACATGAACCCCAGAAGTCACATCAGCCATATCTTTTGAGGACCAGGGAAAGGTGTTTATCCAGGTCCTTTTTAAAACCTTTTAAAAGAACCAGTGGGGATGACTACCACATAGAAGTCACTTAACCTCCATGGCCTGAGTTTGATCCCAGAATCCATAGTAAGAAAGAAAAAACTGCTGAAAGTTGCCGTCTGGTTTCCACACACATGCATGCATGCATGCACACATACGCACGCTTACACACATGCTAAATAAACAATAAAATTAAATTTTGCTAAGAGCATCAGGAGGAAAAATTACTTCAGTAATGACATCCCTTTAACCCTGGGGTCCTGGGGCAAGACAGCCCTGATCACATGTCTACATGTCCATGGAGCCAACACTGCTGGGACTGAATTGTCCTGCAGGCACGGGTGGGCTCCCAAGGCCTTTCTAGCCAGTATCCATACCTGTGTGGCAAGCCCTCTTGGCAAACACATTAATGAGCTCAGCTGGTTGTGGGAGCCCAGCCTCAACACATTCGGAGAGTGGGTGCCCCTGGACACGGCAGCACTGTTGGGGCATCATCCCCACAGGAGCTGGCTGACCTCCTCTCTTGCACAGGGACTGTACCACCAGACCATGAATGCCCTGGACCACATGTTGCAATGCTTCATGATGCAGAACCCCACAACCAATGAACTCCACGTCCTGCTGTCGGTGAGGGCTTCTGGCAGCTGGGGACGGGGCAGGGGTACCCAGCTCTGGCCCTAAGAGTCCCAAAGAGGACATTCCACAGGTAGCAAGACCTGGCCAGTAGGCTTCACATGTCTAGAGATTTGGAGCATCTGGAGGGTACAGGGAAGCATCCATCAGTCTGGCCAGAAAGAGATCTGCTGAAGTAATGGGTTCCCCTACCACCTGTGCCTATCTATGCCTCAGTGGCCCTCATGTCCCTCGAGGACATGGGTCCCCACAAACCACCTCATCGGCCCCCAAAGGTGTCTGTGGGAGGGGGACCACTCAGCAGCCAATAAAAGCTTAGGAGGAGGGCCTCGGCCAGCTCTACCAAGGCCAGAGGTCGGGACCAATGGAAGTTCACTAAAGAGCCCCGAATGAAGACCAGAGCCATCCCTGAGAAGAGAAGGACCCACAGGAGTAGCCTGGGGCCAGAGAGAGGCAGGAGCAAGCTCCGTAGGTCAGAGTAGAGGTAACTCTGCCCACTGGAGCCTGAAGGGTAGCAGGTTATGGTGTGGCTCAGGCCAGCAGTGGCAGGGCTTCATCAAGAAGCCAAAAGAAGCAGGAGCTCCAAGCCCTGGTGTGCACAGGTGGAAGTCAGGAGGGAGAGCTCCAAAAGTGACAAGGTAGCGTGCCGCTTTAGGAATGTGCCCCGGTGGCAGTGGCTTTTACCAGTGCAAGTCACAATGGTTTCTGCACCCATTCCTGGGCCACTCTCTCTATCTGAATACCCTGTGTCTAGATCAGCTGACCACCCAGTATCTCAGCATGCAGTTGTCTAAACCGTTGCCCACCCTTATACGGGAGGCAAGTGCAGTCCTGTTTGTGTGCATGGCAGAAGGTTCTAGAAAGGGCCACCTGGCACCCAGCAGGCTGGGTGCTTCCTGCTGCACAGGAAGAAGGTAGCCCTAAAGCGTGGTTCTAGGGACAGAGACTGACTAGGACTGTTCTAGGAACAGGAGAAGCTGAACCTGGATGTGTTAGAAACCAGAGAACCTTGCTCTGAGGGGTGGGCAGGGGTGACCATTTCTGGGGGTCTGGCCAAGCCCCTGATCATATCCACCCTGCAGCATCTGAACATCTGGCTGACATCAGAGAAGACTCATGAGCGACAACGGGCAGTGCACAGATGCACAACACTCTTCAAATTCCTGAACCATAAACACTGCCTAAGTGTAAGCACCACCTCCACAGCTCCTCACCTCCCCAGCTCCTCACCTTCCCCAGCTTCTCACCTCCCCAGCTCCACCCCTCCCCAACTCCTCACCTCCCCAACTCCACCTCTCCCCAGCTCCTCACCTCCCCCAGCTCCACCCCTCCCCCAGCTCCTCACCTCCCTCAGCTCCTCACCTCCCTCCCTCAATTCACTCTGTAGAGCAGGCTGGTCTCAAACTCAAAGATCCACTGGTCTCTGCCTCCCAAGTGCTGGGATTAAAGGTTTGTGCCACCACTGCCCTGAAATAAATCTTTTTTTTTAAATGTAACTATAGTCCACAGAGTGGCTACTTATTTTATAAATAATTTTATTGGATCCAAAACTGAGATCAGAATAACAATTTAGAGAGTCTCTTACAAGTTCATTGTCTTAAGACACATAGAACCTGTTCTAAGGCCACACCACTCATCTGGAAGTTTTCTGCAGAAAACGTGTGTGTGTGTGTGTGTGTGTGTGTGTGTGTGTGTGTGTGTGTGTGTGTGTACACATATCACTACCCCATTCTTTTCTTTTGATTAGTAAGTTTTGGAGTCAAGTCTTTATATTTTGCATAACTCCAACCCCTACCACACAATTCGAGAGATCCTCTGGTGGAGGCCACTCTGGGATGCATGAGTAGCCAGTTGGATGCTGTAGGTAAGCCCACCTCAATGCCATGTTCTCTACATAGACCAAGGAGAACTTCGCCAGGATAGGGCAGCTGGTGGCCACGCTGGGGATCCTGTGCCAGGACTCTGACAAGGTCATCCACAGCTGCAGTCTAGAAGCTTTGGGCCATCTCTATCAGCTTCTGATGCACCAGAAAGGTGAGTGTTCTCAGGGGCACAACACACCTGGCCCTCCCCAACCTCAGCCTGGGTGAACTCATACCTGCACCCCTGAACTCCACCTTTCCCCAGGTCTACCCTCAGCCCAGCCTTGACTCCAGCCATAACCTTCTACTAACACAACCCCCAAACCCAAAAATACCCAGGCCTGATGCCAGTTACTAATGGACCCAGCTGGACTCCTGCCCTGTCCTATAACTCCAGCCCACTCTGTCCTATTCATGTCCCTGCCTGCCCTGACCAGCCCAAGAAACTCCAGAAATGAAGAGGGAAAGGCCTCGGGACCTGTTCGGGCCTGATGCAGATGAAGCTACCTTATGGGGTAGTGGAGACCAGAAAGGCTCTTCTCCAATCCTCCGGAGGATGGCATCCAAAGATCACAGCATCTTCTCCATGAGCAGCAATGAAGCCCTCAAGGTCAAAGCCTTTAAAGTCTTTTCAGCTGGGTGGATGCATAGCCAGAACAGACTGCCACATCTGTGAGCAGTGATAAACACATTCTTTTCTAAGCTGTTGAGGGAGAGCCAGGAAGGTGACAGGGACACCAGCACATACTGGACAGTGCGGACCTTGTACAAGAGCCTTTGTAGGTTTCCTCGAATCCCTTTCTCTAGTTTTTCCAGCCTTCTTCTCTAGAGTATTTCTCGATTACAGTTCTTCCACTCCTTTCATACCAGAGTTTGAATTGTGTTATCCTCAGAAGCCACAACCTGAGGCTAGGTACTAGCCTTAGCTGGATGGCCCTTGATATTGCAGCATAAGACCTGTGAGTTCAGGAAGTCTGTGAGGTACCCAAGCAAGACTTGATCTGATCCCATGGACTCTGGAACTCAGCAGTTGCGGCATACTCTCCGAGCATGGAGGCTCCTTAGAAGTTTAGAACAGAAACTCTGGGCCCAGCCGGAGGCTCAGAAGGCTGTACATGGGACAGTAGTCCTGAGTTCCACACCAGCCTGGCCCGAATATTCCCACCCTATTCCCTGGTCCCTCTCTAGGACTAGAGGTCAGACCAGGTGGCCTGGAAGATCCTTGGTAACTCTGACATTCAATTCTCATTGATTAAAACCCTAATAAGAAGGAGTGGGGCCTAACCATGGGCAGTAGTACTCTGAACTCAGGACAACATGTGGATGACTTAGGGCCAAGATGAGAAGAGGGAGGGACGAAACAAAGCATTCAAGAGCAAGCCAACACCGACTGGGTAAAGAGCCCCTGTATTCTCTCTTCCTGTCCCTAGGCATTGGCAGGAATGAGGGGGAGGGTGGAAGAGACTGTGTACTTGGCCCACACCAAGAGCTTAGAGGAGTGGATGCCCAGAGATTTAGGGAATCTGACAAAGGAAAAGGGTAAAAGGGGTGGGGCCAGGCACAGGGGTTTGAAGTGATAAGGTGACAGACAGGCTTTCTACTCTCACAGGAGATCACTGATCATCTGGAAATGGCAGAGCTGACCGACCTCATCTGGACAGCCATTGATGGCTTGGGCTCTTCCAGCTCTTCCTGGGTGCAAGCGGCTGCTGATTTGCTTCTCCTTGTCATCCAGGAGCATGGGGACAGCCTGTCGACTGTGAGGGGTTGGGGCCCCACCAGGGCCAGGGAGGAGAGGGGCAGAGTAGGGGACTGGGCAATAGGCAGAATCTAGGGGCTTTTCTCTGGACAATGAGGAAGACTGAGATCCTATTGCAGGCAACAGACAACCCAATTGGTGGATAGGTGGATGGGTGGATGGGTGGGTGGGTAGGTGGGTGGGTGGGTGGATTGGTGGATGCATGGATGGATGGATGGATGGATGGATGGATGGATGGATGGATGGATAAGTGGATAGGTGGATGGATATGTGAGTGGATGGAAGGATGGATGGATGGATGGATGGATGGATGGATGGATGGATGGATGGATGGATGAGTAGATAGGTGGATGGGTAGATGGATGGATAGATGGAGGGATGGATAAATGGATAGATGGGTAGATACAGGGGTGACTCATAGAGTCGCCTGATGACAACAGCCAGATCATGGGATAATGTACATTAGTTCAGTGCAGCCTTGGACCATAGAGAAATGAGGTGACAGGGTAAAACAGACCAGAGCTTCTAGAGCTTGTGATCTGATGGGGTAACAGGATACAGACAGCGGTGAATAGAATGGTCCAGTAGGTGCAGAGAGAGAGAGAGAGAGAGAGAGAGAGAGAGAGTCATGAGCCCGATGGGATGAGAAGGGTACCCCAGCAGAAGATAAGAGGTGCCAACTTTTCCAGATGCCTCAGTCTGCTTCAGGTCAGGTGCGCAGAGTAGGTGAGATCCCCACCAGATCCCACTACTCCCTACCCCTGAGCAGGTTGGTAAAATGGGCCAGGCCATCTACCACCACCTCTGTGCCATCCAAATGCCCCAAGCCAAGGACAGTGCCCTGTGTGTCATCACCCTACTGGCCCGGAACCACATCCCAGAGCTGGTGGCTGCCTTCCTAGACATTTCCTCGCCCCTGGACAGGTACCTAGCTGTATCCTCCTCACTGACCCCATTACCTGCCCTCCATCCCTCCCCCAGGCCAGGGCCACAGCTTCTGCCTCCTCTCTGTCCATCACAGCCTACAGGAAACCCAGAATGCTTCCTATGGGAGGAAGTCAGCAGCTCTGTTCACTTAGGCAGGCTGCCAGTAGACATTCCACATGAAACATCTACTCCAGCCTCCACAACCCAACTTCGGTGCTCCCTAATTCCAGAGTGTTCCTGCCAGGACCCCGTCAACCACAGAGCCTCAGCATCTATCAGTGTAGCCCCCTCCACCTGGCTCTGTTCTTCATTCTCTTCTTCCTACTCTTCTGAGAGCTTCCTGCAGCCACCTCAGCCCTCTCAGGTGGGCCTGGCTTTTCTCCCATGCCACTGGACCCCTGGAGATAGACCAGGGTTCTCCTTACTCCTCCCTAATACCCCACCTCTGGATCCCACATCTTCAGTCCGTGCCACCCAGCATGCACCCACCATACCTGGCCTGAGTCACTCCTCACTTCTTGATAGTGGAGCACCTGCTCAAAGCTAAGATTGCTCTCTCCCCTTTCCAGACTAGAATTCCCACTCTGTCCCTCACCCAAACTCCTTCTTGGATCTCTTACCCCTCCAGGATCCAGCAAGCATCTACCTGGTGGGCCCAGCATGCTGCTGTCCTGCCTACCTTCTCCCCCTTGTTCTTATCCAGTTCCTCCTTCCCAGGTCAGGTTCTACCAATCAGTCACAGCTCACATACCAAGGTCCTTGCCCTGGGTGCCAATTTTGCTCCACAATGCTCTGGAAACTCTGGGAACCTGTGAGAGAGCTCTCCCAGAGCCTGCAGTCTTCTCCAGGGAGAATTCTTACCTCAGCAGGGAGGGTCCCATTTCCATTAGCAACTTTATACTTCCATTGTGTTCAGATTCAAATGTGTGGTGTCCAGTCTCTGGACTTCCTTGATCCTTTAAACTGTTTATATGAAGGATGCCTGAGTCTTCAAGAAAAAAGTACAGCCTGTCATCTCAATGTGAAGTTTTAATATAGCCACCAAGTTCACTTCACTGTTTAAAAAAAGTTTACTGTGATAGTTTGTATATATGCTTGGTCCAGAGAGTGGCACAATTAGAAGGTGTAGTCCTGTTGGAATAAGTGTGTCACTTTAAGATCCTCACCTTAGCTGCCTGGAAGTCAGTATTCTGCTAGCAGCCTTCAGATGAAGATGTAGAACTCTCAGCTCCTCCTGCACCATGCCTACCTGGATGCTGCCATGCTCCCACCTTTATGATAATAGACTGAACCTCTGAACCTGTAAGCCAGACCCAATTAAATGTTGTCCTTATAGGAGTTGCATCCTCATGGTGTCTGCTCACAACAGTAAAAGGCTAAGACAGAAGTTGGTACAGGGGACTGCGGTACTGCTGTGATAGGCCTGACCATGCTTTCGTTTGGCGGAATGTGGATTCTTGAGTCCTGTCTTCTAGTTTTTGCAATAACTCTAGAGCTGTCTGTCTTAGTCACTGTTCTATTGCTGTGAAGAGAGACACCATGACCAAAGCAACTCTGATTAAAAACAAAAAACAAAACAAACATTTAATTGGAGGCTTACCTACAGTTACAGGGGATTAGTCAGTTATTATCATGGCAGGCAACTGTGGTGCGGGAAAAGTATCTGAGAGCTACGTTCTGATCCATAGGTCAAGAGAGAGATTGAAATCTCAAAGCCCACCCCCCAATGACACACTTCCACCAACAAAGCCACACCTCCTGATCCTTCTCAAGCAGTGCCACTCTCTCATGACCAGGCATTCAAATCTATGAGCCTATGGAGGCCATTCTTTGGCAAACCACACCCCGGTTTAAGTTGTTCCTACTGTTGGCGTTGTTGGGATGTTTCACAGGATTTCCAGTTCAATTGCTCCACCTTCTGTCAGTACAGCAAAGGCCAAGACATCTACAAGACTGGGTGTGTGATAGGCACCAGCACCATATGCCCTCTAGTTCTTTTGGCTCCTTTTCTCTTCTTGACAGAAATGTCTCCTTCTTTCCTTCATTCTTTCCTTCCTTCCTTCCTTCCCTTTCTCCACCAGGTCTCACCCCCTCTTCTTCCTCCTCCCTTCCATCCTTCCTTCTTTTTCTTTCTTTTCCCCCATCTTTCGTCCTCCTCCACTGTCTTCTCCTTTTCTCTTTTTTATTCCCCATGCTATTTGAAGATGGCTTACTGTTTAACTCCCTCCCCAGTGGCCAGTGCTCTGACCTCCCAGAGTTCTTTCTCCTCCACTGTATTTTAAGACTTCAAGTGGATTCTTCTTACTGAAGGTGGTTTTGATCCAGTCCGAGCTTTCCTTTTGCCCTGTGTTCACTCTCCAGACCTTTCTCTTACCTGCCTCTGTCACAGAGCCTTGAAGCATGTGTGTAGGAGTGGGTCATGGAGCTTGCCCGCAGGGCTGGTAGGTTTTTTTCTCCACTGCCAGTGAAGAGGCCACAGTTGCACCGTTCCCACCAGGCTCTGTGATGTCTTTCAAGGAATCTAGGAAAGTGCTGATCTCAGCAAGCAGCACCTTTTCCAGTGCCCAGCAATTTACGGTTCCATTCAGTGCTGAAATGTATGTCTTTCTTCCTCAGCTCCAGGCACTGTCCCCACGATAACATTTACGGAGTCTGTGTGCCACGTACCAACGGAGTCTCGTGGCTAAGTTTATCTGGATTTACATCAGCTTCTTCCACTCACCTGGGCATAGTCATTTGTGATGGTTTTAAACTTAAAAGTTCCTGCTGGAACTGCTGGGCAGTTTGGGGGCTGCATTGGTGGTAGAAATTTGGACATCAAAATAGGCTTTATGGCTCAAATTCCCAGAACAGCACCCTCATCCCAACTAGGGTACTGAAGCAGAAAGGGCCCCTCACTCTCATTTTTAAAAGGCAGAGACTTTTTTACTTATTGCTATAATTTTCTCTTCCCTAAACTTTGCACATAACTCAATGGAGAGATCACTAATTAGATGCCTATCATGGACAATCTTTCTTTAAAAACAAAAACAACAACAAAAAAACCCTGCATGTCCTAGCTAGATATGCTGACTGACACCTAGACTCTCAACACTTAAGAGGCTGAAATAGGAGCTGGTGAGATGGCTCAGTGGGTAAGAGCACTGACTGCTCTCCTGAAGGTCCTGAGTTCAAATCCCAGCAACCAAATGGTGGCTTACAATCATCCATAAGGAGATCTGATGCCCTCTTCTGATGTGTCTGAAGACAGCTACAGTGTACTTACATGCAATAATAAATAAATCTTAAAAAATAAAAAAAGAGGCTGAGATAGGTGGATTACAACTTTAAGGAGACTGTGTACAGAAATTCTCAGAAACAAAAACAAATTGCCCCCTTGTCTGGGATGGGGGAATGCCAGGAGTAGTAAGACGGAAGTTTCCTTCTCCAAGTTCAGTGACAGCGAGCTCTACACAGCAAGTTCCAGACCAGCCAAGGAGACTGGAAAGGCCCAGTCTCAAAAAGCATAGCCATTCCAACGGTGCAGTATGTGCTGAAAGTGTGAATAGCCATGCAATCTGGACTCTTCTGATGTTTTCCTTCTTGCCTGGTTTTATTTTCTCTGGCTGGCTTCATGCTCCAAGTTTATGGTGTCTCACCACAGCTCCCTCATCTGAGTTGTTCTGTGGCACTAACGTGAATGCCAAGGGTCCTCTCCACTATTAGTGAACATTCCATTATTTCCCACTAGAGACCTTGATGAACATCTGTGAACTTACTTGTTCCTGTCCTAACATACTCAAGAACTGGATTTCCTCTCTCTCTCTCTCTCTCTCTCTCTCTCTCTCTCTCTCTCTCTGTGTGTGTGTGTGTGTGTGTGTGTGTGTGTGTGTGTGTGTGTGTGATTAGAGACAATGTGCTGTGTCCCACCTCCACGGAGGGCGCAGGGCATTTCCCAGTGTGCTCTTGCCCAGTCACACACTCCCGCTCTGCAGCCCCGCTGATGCTCTGAAGCCCCCCCGAGTTGTAGTCAGTCATCCAAGTTTTAGCTGATTTGCTGGATGCTGGTCATCTTAAAATGTTCACTGTTAATTCCATGGTTGAGCTTGACTTACCATCGTCTAATTTCCTTCACGTTTCTATGTGCACACGTATACAACAAAGTTGTGTGTGCATATTTGTGTGTGCATGGGCTCATGGGTGTTAGATGGGTGTAAATTCTAACACCGAGGTTAAAGTCCATCTTCCACCTCATTCGTTGAAACGGAGTCTTCTCAATCAAGCCAGGAGCTCACTGACACAGCTAATCTCATTAGCAGCTTACTCTGGGGATGCCCTGCCTGAGCCTTCAGAGGCTGGAATTAGGCATGGATCACCACACACCACCTGGCATCTCTGTAGTTTCTGGGGATGAAAATTCTGGTCCTCATATTTGCCTGACAAGTTCTTAACCACTGAGCCACACACCCCCACCGCCCCGCTTCCATTTGACAGTGAGACTACCCAAATTTCGCGCTTTCCCTACGGTGGCTGTCCCTACGGTGTTAGGAATATTTCCTCCCATGAGACAGTTTCTTTCCTGTACCTGCCACATCCTTTTGTGAGCAGATGCCAGTTCACACTCCACGCACTGCCTTTCAAGGATCTCTTGTTGGCTGTCAACGCTGCTCTTTCCAGCCCATCTGGAATGATTCCTATATGATGCAATACGGTCCCAGGATCACTAACTCACCCCTCTCCTCGCTCAGTTTCCTCACAAATCAAGCACCTCCTGCCCTCAAACAGTTCTGTGTCTGCATCCCAAGGTCAACGCTCAGAGTTCTAACTGTGGCCTCTCTGTAGCAACTGACCTTGCCTATATAGAGCAGCCTCCCCTCTGACTTTCCAAGAATGTCTTCTCTACTCTTGGCCCTTTGCGTTTCCGTAAAACACTTGGAGTGAAGTGCGCGAGCTGCCTTTCTCCTCTTCTTATGCTTTTTACTTGAGCTCTCAAAAGCTCTGCTCGGGGGACCCGAGGGATGTCTCAGGGCTTCTGGGCATTTACTGCTCTTTTGGAGGACCACAGTTTGGCTCCCAGAACCAGTAGTGGGTGGCTCACAACCTCCAACTCCAAGAGATCTGATGCCTTCTTGTGGCCCTCCTTTGGGCAATGCCATGTACAGAGACACAGATACATACGCTCACACATGTGCCCATTGGTGCAAAACATGAGTCCTCACCACCCAGAACTTAGACTGTCCTAGCCCTAGTCTAGACACAGCAGTTCCTTTTGTTCGTGTTGCAACTTTGACTTTGTTTCCACAGCTTTGCTTAAATTTTATATGTATTTACTTACTAATTTGTGTGTGTGTGTGTGTGTGTGTGTGTGTGTGCGCGCGCGCGCTGCCTGTGAGTCCAGCAGAGAGCGTTCCATTACAGAAGCTGGAGTTAATGGGTGATTGTGAACAGCCCCGAGTAGGTGCTAGGAATACAACCCAGGTCCTCTGTAAGAGCAAGGGCTCCTAACTGTGGAGCCATCTCTCCAGCCCCCAGACCTGTCTAGTGTAGACAGAATATTATCAGGCTTGTCACAGCCAATCATTGTCTTTGGTTGGAGTACATGTTCTATTTGCATGTACTATAACTGTTAATGTGTTCGGGATTGACTTTGCTATCGTCTTGACTCTTTCCCAACAAGGAAAGAACCTTCAGAGTCCCTGTGTGAACTGACATGGCCCTGTGTTCATGCCTAGACTCTCCCCTTGATATTGCGCCTTCCAAGTTCCTCTGTACTAAAACACGTGTTGTAACTTCTTCTGGCTGGGCAGTGTTCTGCTGTGTGTACTCTGTGGTGTGTGTGTGTGTGTGTGTGTGTGTGTGTGTGTGTGTGATCATTGTGTCTCTGTGTGTGTATCATTGTGTCTATGCCACATCCTGCCCATCAGCTTACGTGCTGATGGATATCTAGATGAGATACACCTTTTCTCTGCATGCATAATCTGAGATCAACATTGGCATACATGAGTCTGCCCTCTACACCCACAGCTCCCATACCCGTGGAGTCAGAACAGTCATCCAGAGACACTATGCCTATGCCAACCCTTCACAGGCTCATCGTTACTACCTAAGTGATACAGCTTAGTGGTGCGGCTTAATAGCTACTTGCATGGGATCTACCTTATATTAGGCAGTCCATATAATGAGGATGGATGGTGGCTAAAGGACACCTGGATGTCCTTTAGGGTATGTGTAGGGCATATACAAAGAGTGCACCACATTACACAGGGACTTGTGCAGGGTTACTTTTGGTTTGGATTGGGTTTTTAAGACAAGGTCTCACTGTAGCCTAGACAGGTCTAGAACTCACAAAATCCCAGGCTATACTTGCAATCCTCTTGTATCAGTCTCTCAAGTTCTGGAATAACAGACCTAAGCCACCATGCCCAGATAGGGCATCCACAGATTTTCATACCCAAGGGGTAACTCTGAAACCAGGCTCCTGCTCATACCATGGGTCAACCGCATACGTTTGATCCTGTCTCTGGTTTGGGGAAGGTGGGGGTGGGCACTTAGTGAAAGTTCAAGGCTATATGGGCCACATCCCACCTAACAGCCATGAATTCCCAAAGCCTCTTTCCACTCCACCAAGAGTGGCGGATGGATCCCAGCTTCTACACATCCTCCTTATGGCTTGTGCTGGTCACGACTTGGACTATGCTGTCACGGGGGGTGGGTAACATGCACTAGTTCCCGCTGGAGTCCACGTCTTCCTCGTGCTTCTTCCGTGGCTATGCTGGCTCCCTTTTGAGAAGCATCCATTCGGTTCTGTCGGTTCGTGGGTTCTGCCTGTCTCTTTCTCCTTTACTTGCTGCTCCCACCCCTCCCAAACCTGCTTCCATGTGGCTTTTCCACTGAAACTGGGATAAAAATGCTTGTAACAACATCACACTGCTGGGACCATCCCCATCCTGGATAGTTGTCAGCCGTCAGGCTCTCATCCCATTGGCTCCTAGGTTTCTGCACCTCCACTTCTTTCTTGTCCTCCACACTGAGCATCCGACATATCCGTGTTGCCCACTGGGCTGTCACTCCTAAGACATCAAGGATTTTTGTAATTCTGCATGTAATTGTAATTCTCCCCTGAAAGAAGTTGCCTTCAAAGGCTGGTGCCTCACCCAAAGGTGTGGGAGGCAGGATAGAAGCCCGAGTGAGCAAGTTGGACGTCTTACCCTCCAGGGT